>CM046874.1:206042275-206642275 GCA_025667525.1 Glebionis coronaria | reverse complement strand
AATCCAAATATCGACAACAACTATTTGTAGTGCCGATACTCGTCTCCTGGTACACGATCATTCAAAACATCATAACTTCACGCTCGTTTGGAGCTAGAAGCTCTACCTTATATCAAATAGAAGCTAATAAAATTGTATACAACCCTAGGCTATAAGTTAAGCCATTTTCAAAACATAAAAGTTCGGATTTTACTGTTTGCTTACTGTTATAAATTGACTACCAAAATCTTGTACAAAATCAACTTTTTGATCAAAATCAACCATAGAAATGTTCATTCCTATACCCTAACATCAACATATATGAACCATAACATCTAAATCATCATCAAATTTAAAACCTTGAGATCAAAATAAAGTTTTTAACAAAATTCACGCAACAATCACTATTGATCATGGCAAGAACACCATGCATGATCATGGTTTCTACCTACCAACATCAAAAAATAAAAATGCCTTGCATGTAAGAATTTCTTATACCAAAATGATCCTTGATCAATTCTAAGAGTGGGTTTATGATTAGTTTAGCTCAAATCATCCTCAAAATCAAGTTAAATTTGAAAATGTATGTGTTTGTGTGGGTGGATGGTGTTTCGGCAATATAGAGAGAGAAAGAAGAGATGGTGAAAATTTTTGAGTGGAAGAAATGTGAGTGTGTGTTTGTTTAAGCTTTATATATAGTGGTTGAGGGACCTTGGTTGCAATTTGGCAATAGTTGGACCTTGGAACTAATTATTAGTCAATTTTGAAAATATTTACGGTGCTCGGTTTCATAAAGATACTTTTAAAAATTTAAAACGTACCTCAAAAATAATAATATCGACTCTCGACTCGACTTAACACGTCATTTAAAATAAAACCTCAAAATGACAAAAATCGAACAACTGACAATAAAACGTAAAATATTTGGCATCCATCGACATCACGCTTGCTAATACTCCTATACTTATTAAATATAAAATATAAAACTTCCAACATCGGTTTAAACTTAAACCTCTAAAAATAAATATCGTTCAAACTCATCCAAAAATTTCAAAAATAATCGCAAAATAAGATTAAGCAATGACCTCGGTTTTGGGTTGTCACAATACTCACTTATTAACTTGTTTCATGTTTATGTTCATTATTCTCCGTAATCTTGGAGATTGATCAGTTGATTGTACATGTAGGCATTTTATGCGTTATGGTTTTCTTTGTCGCCACATATTTTGTGTTTTGAAGAACCGTGATATTAAAGAGATTCTAGAGAAGTACATTTTAAGGCATTGGAGAAGGGATTTGATACCGATTTCATTAAGAAGAAACACAAGCATATACGGAGAGAAGAATGAAACAATTCAGAGACTAACAAATGAGGCTAACTTCCACATAGACGAGTGCTTGTTTTGGTTGAGAATCAGATACAACAACTACTTCAAGTGTTGAAAACATGTGTTGAATATCTTATTTAATTTTCTGTTTTTCGTTTATAAATATGTAAAAGTGAAAACATGTTTTGAATATTTGATTTAAATTTATGATTTCTTTTATTGAAGTGTTGAAAACATGTCTTGAATATGTGATTTGAATACTATGTATTGAATATCATGAGTCGCCTGACTAATGCATGAGTCATATATATTTGTAAGTGTTTATAAACACTTGTACATTTGATTGTTGTCATTTCTACACTTAATACAGTTTTATAATATGTAAAAGTGTTTTTAACAGTTAAAACATATTCTGAGTCATTATGACTCATGCATGAGTCATATAATTTTGCAAGTGTTTATAAACACTTGTACATTTGATTATTGCCATTTCTGCACTTAATACGTAAAAGTGTTTTTTATAGTTAATACATATTCTGAGTCATTATAATACATATTCAGTCATTATGACTCATGTATAAGTCATACTGACTCATACATGAGTCACATGACTCATGTATGAGTCACCTGACTCATGTATGAGTCACATGACTCGAGTAATGAGTCAAAGGCACTTATGATTCTCAGATACCCAAAAACATACTACTATGATTTTTAAAACATACTACTTAAAATCATAAGTATGATTCTTAAACACTGCAAAAACTATCAACAGAATTAAGTACTACTATTAGTTCTATTATAATATAACATTTTCCTTCTGCACGCTCTGCTTGTTTCTTCTTGGCAGATGGTTGTTGTTTATACTCTTTAATATCCTTCTCTTGGTAGTTTTTGTAGTATGGTGATATGAACGTAACTTGGCTACTAAATTTGTTGCATCCTTTGCAACATTCACAGCAAGAACCTGAATCAAATATAGACAATTGTTGTCTAAAGTTCTATAAAGACTATCCAAATTTTTAATTCTCGACACATGTAAATTGATTAAAAGTTATGAATAGACTATTACAGAGTAAGGATGATATGTGAGTTCACTCCGGAAACAAGGGGTGTTTTGGGAATCAAACGAGTAGCATCCAAAACCTGTAACTAACTAACTAGTCTCGATTTAAACAACCTTTGAACGTAAATACGACATTTATTGGGTGAGCTTATTACTAAACTTTCTATTGCTAAGAATACAGAATATAACTCATAATTTTATACAAACAAGAATAACAATAATCAAACGATACTATTTAATAAATTCATAAATAAATCGAATGATTTTAAAAAGGCTTATATATGCATAATTAAATGGGAGTAAGCATATAGAAATAAGTATACATCGACTCATACATGAGTCACAGCGACTCATACATGAGTCACATCGACTCATACATGAGTCACAACGACTCATGTATGAGTTATAGTTCTAGTTGTGTAATCATAAATCTCACTTCTGTAATCAGCTTATCAACTACAAAAATGGACCAGACTTCAATAAAATGCTCATTCATAAATTAGAACTTGCTAAATCACATGTGATCATCATTGTGTCATTTCATCAAACACATGGTGTGCATCAAGAATCATAACATGTGTTTTACCTAGAGTAGCTATGAAATTTTCTAAGCATAATCATAATGAAAAAAACATAGAAATAAGCATAATCAAAACAACTTACCATCATCGAAATCTGTTTCTTCTCTTATATCCATAAATAATGTAACTTAGTGCTAAAAAATTAGGTTTTGGTGGTGTGGATTTTATAGGGATAGTGTGGATATGGTCGTGGCTGCTGGTGGTAGTTGGTGTTGGGATTGGTGGTGGCGGTGGAAGAAAATGGTGGGCAACAGTGGTGGTTGATGGGTACAGTGGTGCTAGATATAAAATCCCGATGTATGTGTGTATTTTATGTTAAAAGTTTATTTTTAATAATTAAAAAGGTTATTAATTACAACCCTTGGATCATGGATAAATGGAGGGTGGGGATGGATTCATTGGGTCTTTGCTAAAATTGAAGACTCTATTGAACTTTTGGCTTGTGTTATTAGTGGAATGTTCTTGATTTTGATTATAACTTACTTTATAGGGTTAAGTCCATAGAATAGAAACGTATTTTATAAAATTTACATATCTAGTAAACCAATTTATTTTATTACTAATTTAGACATTGTAACTTGTTACTTGGTGTCAATATAATAATTATGACCGGTTCATTTTTTATAAATAAATCTTTATTTGTCAAGTCCATTTGTATTATCCATGTCAGCATCATCATCTTCAACCTCTTAGTACCTCTCTCCACTAACAGTTATAACTATAAAAAAAACAACTACAAAAACAAATAGTGTCGAATATCATATACGAATACGTAATATTTATGAAAAAATATTATATATTAAATAAAGTAAAACTAAAAAATCTATTCTATGACACTGTAAGAGATAATTTTTATAAAATGATTCATATCATCACAATGATAATCTGACTTTTTTAAACAAAAAAAAGGTTTTTTTCACTCCATTAACTTAATAGATCTCGTGGAACACCTATTTTCAAACTCCAAGTTTTTAACTAAAATTCGACACCAATCTCACAACTGTTTGAATCGGATAAAATGGTAAGAATCGACAAGGGTGGCGATGATGAAATCCAACAAGATCGGTCTTTGTCACAAATTTATAGGTTTCAACTGGGTCATGTTGTTTTGCTACGATATTAAAGATGTGTTAATGAAAATAGAAACTGTTGTGGATCGAGAAGATGTTGGCGGAAACAAATGGTGAAGTGGTATTTATGAGTGTCTTTTTGATGATGTTATGTTAGGGAGTATAATATATGACAGGAAGATTTTCTTTCTTAAATAAAAATAAGTCAACTAAGGAAACATATGACGTGTCAGTCATATTTAATTACAAGCAGGTAGCAGGTTACAATATTTATTATATCGTTCTAAATTTGAAAGTTCAATAACTAGATTAGTAATAAAATAAGTTAGTTTACTAAATTTGTAAATTTTAAAAAGTACGTTTCTATTCTATATACTTAACCATACTTTATAATAGACTACTTATTGACTATGGTTCAAATACAAAATCTGTTTACTCACATACATCATCATTACAAAATCATGTACTACAGATGTGACCCAATAATATCCAACAAGATAGTACATACAATGATTTTAAATTTAAGATTACAGTTATTCTAAAACAGATCATCTTTCTATGAAAATTACTGATGAATGAACCTACTGTCTAGTAGTAGTTGCTGGCTGGGAAGCTGGTGTTGCCGCTTGATTATCTATCTTGCTATGATCAGTGGGCACAACAATTCCAGGTGCATCCACATCCTGTGCAGCTTCAATCCCTTGTAGTTGGGTGGCTGTACCCTGTTACAAAAGTGTTGGGTCCACTAGTTGTAGATCTTGCAGCCTGTTAAGGATGGTGAACGACTTTTGTAATCACAAGTCTATTCACAGAGAGACTCTAATGAAATACAAAGTATTAGTGCGGAATACAAATACTAAGAACAAGAAGAAACAGAATAACTAGATAAATAACTTGATCATTTCTAAGGATTTCTACTATATTGATATGAAATGAAAACTGGTGAAGGTCTGTCTACCCCTTCTGCCAATGGGTTCCTTTTATACTACAAGGAAACCCTAAACTACATTAAACACAAAACGTGTAACTACAGATATGTATATCCTTTCCTAAGATATTTCATGCATATTTTAACAAACTACTAAGAATACTATTGTTTGACTTTCTACCAGACTAGGAGCACGTGTTGCTCCTCCTACTACTAGGACCAGGAGGAGCTACATACCTCCTAGTTCACCTATTACAAAACACCTATTACATAGGTCCTAACAATCCTCCCCTAAACTTGAATTTGACTGATTGAGTTCATGTTTCTTGGTAGCTCTTGCAAAAACAGCTTGAGGATTGAAATAACATAACCATAGCAGCAAAATAACCATCATCAACGAAAACACAAAGCATGTTGCAGCTAAGAACTCTAAGAAGCTTTTTGAAAGCTTGGAAAACATCTGCACCTGTTGAATCTTTACGGCAACATGAGCAGATTTGATAAGCCTTTACCAAGTAGTTGCTTGCTCTTGGCCTAGCTAGTCTTTATGGTGGAATCAAGCAGCACCTTGGGAGACCAGAACCCAACCCAACTCTTAGAACTTAAATAAATGGTGAGTGGAAGTACCCTGATGATTTTGGGCAAATCATCACAGCCATCAACAGATTTGATTAAAGTCTTTACTAGAAGCCATACCCTTCTGGACTAGCAAACTCTTAGCAATAAAGCATCGGTGAGCTGAAAACCCTATGGCTTTGAGCAAGCTATTACAACTATCAACAGATTTGATGTATGTCTTTACCAAGAGCCGTACCCCCTTGGACTAGCCACTTTTCACTCTAAGACCAAGGCAAATGAAAACCATCCAATTTTGGGTAAACTGGCAACCATCAACAAATTTGATAATCACACCAGAGCCGTACCCTCATGGTAAACCAACTCTTTCTTGTCTGCGAGACATGGTGAGTTGAACACCATTTGTTGTATGGAAGGATTCCAACACCAGAAGTACACCTCAAAACAACCCAAGTGTGAAAAGTTTTCTTAATGTAAAATTATAAGCAAATATTATATTATGTACATGCTTTGAAACTTCCATTATATGTTTAAAATATAAGCAGATATTATATAAAAGTATGTTTCTTTTTTTTAAATAAAGAGAGTGTTAATCACCAACCACTATACATATTGGTGAAAAGAATGTAAAAGAAATCAAAAGTATAGAATAAACATACCAACTACTAACCAGAAGCATCAACCTTGTCTGCAAGAAGCCGGGCTTGAATAGATTCAACCAATGTGGTGGCCATAGCAGACTCATTTCCAGAAGGAGCATTTGACACCACCATGAACTGTCGAATGACTGAGTCATAAACAGTTGGGCAAACAGTTAGAGCATACCTGATATGAGATGCTTCGATGAACTCCAAGATGTCCAAAAACTCCTCTCTTCTTGGGCCGTCACCAAGGTAGGCAACCTTGTTGTGATCAGGCTTGTATTGAAGAGCAACCATGGATGAATGATGAAGAATGGAAGGTTAATGCTAGAAGATGGTTGAGGTTAGGAGCGTGTGTGTGTGTGTATTTAAGTTATGATAATTGAGTCAAATGATCCCATTGACCATAAATAATGTTGTTCATTGACCCCTAATTATGGGGGTTGCCCTTTCTAAGTTAAGGCATTAATTGGGTGTAACCACTTGCCCTTTAATCCATTAATAGCTAATCCCAGTTACCAATAATATAAAAATTGTTGTCCCATATAATATGATGATTAAACAAGAAATAAATATAGAAGATAGATGAATTCTAGAGAGAGAAAGTAGAGAGAGAAAAGAGAGAGAAGTGTGTGAAACTTATGGAATGTTAGATTTGAGAAAAATGAACAACCAACACCCTTCCTAACATGCTAGGAAGGGTATTTATAGCCTAGCCTACATGTAGCATGATGGGCTATATGTTTGATTGGGCCGAGCTTGAATAAAATGCTTAGTACCTTGAAAGAGGCCTTTTAAGCTAGTCATCAAGCCCGTAATGTCATGACTATATTAACTAACTATTACAACGTTCTAATAAATGTTACAATATAAACCTATGACCGAACATTCTTGTTTGACTCAATATTTTGAGGCTAACAATCTCCCCTAATGTGAGTTCATTCCTCTTCGATATTTGGAGATCAATGGAGATTACGAATTTCATCATAAATGAGTCTTGAACGTGTAATAGTAGTCTTTTTCTTCATGCTGTGATCTTTGAGCCTTTGTCGTTGTCTTTCAACTTTGTCTTTAAACTTAAGATCTTCAAGTCATTCTTGACTTGTCTTTGCCATCTTGCTATCTTGTGTCTTTATCTACATGCTCATACTTTGCATAATCTTGAATGCTTGCTAATAATCTCCTTTGAAGTAAGGTCATTCCTCTACATTAATTGATAAGAAAGATTTTGATCATCAGAGTTGCGGAAGTCTTTAGCTTTCTTGATTGTTGAATGTCTTTGGGCATGAGAATGTGGTTTTGAATCTTTGACTTTGCTGAGTATACCGTAACGCCACCTTCTTGAGACAAAACATAGACACGGACTGAATGGCTTTGACATTCGTCCTAAATCAGAAGCGTTTTACCTCCGGTCGGTGAAGAACGTTAGACGATATTAAATATCGTACCTGTGATAGGTAGATTCAATTAAGAACCTCCTTGACAGGGTTTCGCGGCTGTACTAGCCGTTCTGTTTACTCGACCGTCTCAAAGCAAGACTGCGAACATGAAGAATGAATCAATTGGATAAATATCCGCTTGATTAAAGTCGTCAATTCAAATTCTGGAACAAGTTTGATTAATTAAGAATCTTACCATTGTTGCTTTCCAGTTGACACAAGCTTGATTCATAGAGAGTCTTGCAAGTTACCTACTGATGAGATGGCTTTTATACATGATCTCATCGTTCTTTTCGGGCTTTAAATGCATAAAAATGTCATAAAATACCATATATATGCTTGTGTTTGTTTACTTGTGTATTTTAGGTATGGATATCGTGAAAAAGACAAAAGATCACAAGAAACAAGGAAAAACGGACACGAGAAACGAAGCCGTACAAAGAACCGGGCCCTAGTTCATGATTTATCCAAAAAACACCCTTGAAGACTTGAAGATGTATGATGACGTATAGTCCCCAGCCGGGTCATGAACCCAGCCCACGGGTACTACCCGTATCCGGCCCATCACGGATGGGTGGGAATAATGTCATTTAAGCTTATGGGCTTGGATGAACAGTAACCGCACACATGTGTGCGGCCCATGGCCCGACATGACCGGTACAAGGTTAGACAGAATTATATTCTATCTCTGAATGTGATTTACTCCAAAGGAGGAGATATTCACTCACCATAATTAGAAGATAACAACCAAATCTAATTTTGGTGCTTATCTCTTCCTTGGGGCCGAAGTATCAGTGACAGCCCATTAGGGTTGTCACTGCCTATAAAAGGAACCCTCAAAGGTTCCACAAAGGTATTATGCTCTATACTCTCAACTCACATAAAACCCTAACCGATTACTTACTCTCACGCCGGAGTCTAATCGTGGGAAACATTCCCACGGTAAGCCTAACGCGTGTTGTTTAGTGTGCAGGATCCCAACCAAACGATTCACTTGGTGCAGGAGCCGGAGCCCAGCCAACCCGAATTAAGCCTAATTCGGGTCAAGCAAGGATCACCTAACTTTTTCATCAACAAGTTGGCGCCATACTTGGGACCCATTACACTAAGCTAGAACAAAACCTCATTCTAAATTTCCAATGACGAAGGGGCATCCACAAGCTAACCCCAGGAACACGAATCCTGGGAATCGGAAGTCCCAAGGGGAAGGGATACTCATCGCCAATCAATCACCTAGCCGCCTTGCAGGCGGACCTGGTAACCGTGGCGTTTTTCAGCCCTTGGGGGTGACGAGCACGATCTCCATGACACCCCCACCTACTTCAACCCTGGACAACCCTGACCCAGGGAGTGCGCCCAACCCTCCTAACAAGGAGCCGCGCAGACCGTCGGCGGAGGAGGAAGTAGAAGTCCTACCACTCAGCGAGGAGGATCTTACTCGAGTTCTCACGCAGAACTTCGATAGGATCGTCCCGGGGATCGCATCAAGGTTGAATCTGGGGAGGAACCTCCAATCCAGACTCAACTTTGGTGACACCAGACCAATCACCTCTTCCCAAAATCAGAGGAAAAGGAGAGCTCGACCTCAGGAGCAGAGCATCTTTGAGGAAACCCCTCAACCCAGGAATGTGTTTGAGCGCATAGGAGATCGCCTCATACAGGAACTAACGCAGTCTCGAGAAGGAGGAGATAAGTCTGATGGTTCACCCGAGCGACCAGATCGAGAGCTGGCCAGAACCGCTCGTCGCACGAGCGTGTGGGACAGGATGAACACTGGGAAAAAGGCTCCTGGTTCATCCCAAAAAAGTGGTCCCTACCCAAAGGATGGGGCACCACCGCCGTCTCCAGACCCGTCAGGAGAGGACTCAGATGACCATCCGCCTAAGCGTCGCCGACCTAGGCGCACCCCTCCACCACCACCAAACAATGATGAGTATTATGGTGGCCCTTATTATCGAGATATAGAAGCGGAGGATCTTTCGCGCCCATGGTGTGAACCATGGGATGACCCTAGGCTCACCCGGCCATGGGCGGATCCCAGGGAAGACCCGTTCACCCTCCGCATACGGAACTATTCCGAGGACACTAAACGTCGCATGCCGGCGTGTGTCAAGACCTATGATGGGACTGGTGATCCGGATGATCAACTTAAAATATTTGATACGCAGGCTAAAATTGAGCGATGGCCCATGCCTATATGGTGCCAAATGTTCAATTCAACTCTGATCGAAAATGCCCGTGACTGGTTTGAGGGACTCCCTCCACGGAGCATTGATAGTTTCACGGAACTACGCACTGTGTTTAAGAACAATTATACTCAGAGGAAGAAGTATAATAGGGATCCGGTCTCATTGGCAACTGTCAAACAACGGCCAGGGGAGTCCACAGAAGCCTTCACTGAACGCTTCAATGATGAGTGCACGCGCACAAAAACAATGCCGGAACTCCTGAAAATCTCTGACTACATGCACGCCATAACAGACAGGGAGTTGATCAGGCGCCTCAATGACAAGCGTCCAGAGAGATATGATGACCTCATGGAAAGGGTCAGAAATTTCATAGAAGGAGAAACAGCTGTTGCCGCGGCTTACCCATCCAGAGGAAATGGGTACCGGTCAAACGACCAGTCTCGGAGACAGTCGGGCGGTCAAGGCAATCTGAACAATAGCAAGGGCTTAGATTATAAGAGCCAGAACAAAGGAGGACGACCGGACGATAAGTTTACCCCCCTAAAGATGTCCTACCGGGAGATCTTGCTGACGGAAGGGGCAAATTTTCCAAGGCCTCCCCCAATGACAACTCCGCCGGAACGTCGACAAGGAAATCGCTTCTGCGAGTTCCATAATGACAAGGGCCATGGTACGGAGGAATGTATCCAGCTCAAGAAGCACATCGAGTCACTAATCAAATCAGGTAAACTCAAGCACTTAGTTAAGGATTAGAAAGATGGAAAAGACAACAAGAAGTATGATAAGAAGGATCCCCAAAAGGACAAACCTTCGACTATATACATGATCCAATTCAGACAGCGCCGCACGAGGCAGAAAGTTGGCCAAAAATTTTCACGCGGCAGGGAAATCTCATTCCCTCCCATCACAGCAAGCGATGTGATTGATGCGCCTCTTACTATTGAGATAAGCATTGGAACACACAATGTTCGTCGCATGTATGTGGATGGAGGGTCGTCAGCAGACGTACTGTATGAACACTGTTTCGTGCAGTTATGCCCAGAAATAAGAAGCCAATTAGTACCGGCCACGGCGCCGCTCACTGGCTTTAGTGGAGACACTATCTGGCCGATAGGGCAATTACGTCTGCTTGTAACCATTGGGAATGAGGAACACTCCACTACGGCGTGGATGAACTTCATGGTGATACGCTCACATTCTCCGTACAATGGGACATAGGCAGACCAGGTATTTTAGCTATACGGGCGGTACCCTCCACGGCACACGGAATGATCAAATTCCCTGTGGAGGGAGGAATCGTCACCATTTACAACACAATCATACCAACATCCGAATGTCATACCGTGACAACACCGGCTCCACCTGTTCCACCCAAGGATGGATCACCACCTCCCAATTGGAAGGTGGCAATTCATCCCGATTATCCGGAACAGGAGATATCCATAGGGGGCACTCTCGGATAACGGCAAGAGGGCCATGTGCTCTCTGTTAAGTGCAAACCTAGATATATTTGCATGAGAGCCAAAGCATATGACAGGTGTGCCACGGGCGATAGCAGAACATAAGCTCCAGATCCGCCAGGGGTACCAACCAGTCAAGCAAAAGAAGCGCGGCCAGGCGCCTGAGCGCAGTCAAGTAATATTGGAGGAAGTACAGAAACTAGTGGACGCTGGTATCATGCGCGAAGTATAATACCACGAGTGGTTATCCAATCCGGTCATGGTCAAAAAACATGACGGAAGTTGGCGCATGTGTGTGGATTTTACGGATCTAAACAAGGCCTGTCCACAGGATTATTACCCGTTACCGGAAATTGACTGGAAGGTGGAATCCCTATGTGGATATCCTTTTAAATGCTTCTTAGACGCATATAAAGGATATCACCAGATCCAGATGGCGGAGGAGGATGCAGAAAAACGGCGTTCCATACAAGCCAGGGCGTGTATTGCTATACGAAAATGCCGTTCGGACTGAAGAACGCCGGTGCTACATACCAACGGCTTGTGGACAAAGCTTTTGAATCACAGATAGGCCGCAACTTGGAAGTCTATGTGGATGACTTGGTTATAAAAAGTCATACGGAGGATGCACTTCTCCGGGATGTCCAAGAGACATTCGACACACTGAGAAGGATTAACATGAAGCTAAATCCAAAGAAATGTACGTTTGGGGCAACGGAGGGAATGTTCCTTGGATATTTGATTGATCCAAACGGCATCAAACCTTGTCCAGAGAAGACGGACGCAGTGATACAACTGCCATCCCCTCAGACACGGAAGGAGGTGTAATCTTTAAATGGGAAACTAGCCGGGCTGAATAGGTTCCTATCCAAATCCGCAGAGAAGTCATTACCCCTATTTAAGACACTCAAGAAGTGCATTAGGAAGGGAGATTTCCGGTGGATGAAGGAAGCCGAGGAAGCTTTTGGCCAACTCAAGCAGCATCTTGCATCTCTCCCTATGCTAGTAGCTCCTTGGCCAAAGGAGGAACTCATTATGTATCTCTCAGCCACTCATGGCGCAATAAGCGTGGTACTCATGACAGATAGAGATACAGTGCAAACTCCGGTCTACTTTATAAGTAGAACACTACAAGGGCCGGAGCTAAATTACTCCTCTATGGAAAAATTGGTGTTAGCACTAGTGTTTGCTACAAAGCGGCTGCGCCGGTACTTTCAGGCGCACCCAATTGTAGTCATTACGGATCAGCCAATCAAGCAGGTTATTTCTAGACCGGATGTGGCAGGGAGGCTACAAAAATGGAGCATCTTGTTGGGGGAGCACAATATATCTTATAGGCCAAGGACGGCTGTGAAAGGCCAGATCTTGGCAGATTTCCTGATCGAGAAGCCGGATGAGGAAGGGCTAATCGTTAAACAAGACGAGACTCCAACAGAACCATGGGTGCTATTTACGGACGGATCCTCGTGTACGGATGGCTCCGGAGCTGGTCTTATCCTCACAAATCCGGAAGGAATGGAGTTCACATACGCCCTCCGTTTTGAGTTTATGGCCACCAACAACGAAGCGGAATATGAAGCATTAATTACGGATTTAAAAATCGCCGCTAGAATGGGAGTCCGCAACCTTGAGGCCTACGTGGACTCACGGCTTGTTGCTAACCATATTCTAGGTGGATATGTGGCTAAGGAGGACAACATGGTCAGATACTTGGAAAAAGTCAAGTCACTAATTGCGGCTTTCAACAAATTTTCCATCAAGCAGGTGCCAAGAGACGAGAACAAGAAGGCGGACGCTCTCAGCAAGATTGCATCCACAAGCTTCGCTCACTTGTCCAAACAAGTCTTGGTGGAAATACTCAAGGACAAATCTATAACAGAGGGAGAGGTCGCTACTATAGTTGAGGAGGACGGACCTACATGGATGACCCCGATCATCAACTATTTGACTAGTGAGACCCTTCTAGACGAGGAAAAAGTAGCACGGCGCATCAGGAGGAAGTCGCAACACTTCGAACTTCGAGAAGGCATCCTTTATAAGCGCTCTTTCTTGCAGCCGTGGTTGCGGTGTGTTGGACCACTGCAGACCGCTTACGTAATCAGTGACATACATGAAGGGTTATGCGGCATGCACGCAGGTCCACGATCTGTGGTAGCTCGAGCCTTACGAACAGGATACTATTGGCCTACCATGCATAGAGACGCGCGCGACATGATTCACAAGTGTAGTGATTGCCAAGTGCATAGACCAGTGCCGCGACATCTGTAGCAGGAGCTTACACCTATTACATCCCCATGGCCATTCTATAAGTGGGGAATTGACATCGCAGGACCGTTTCCTGTAGCTGCGGGGGGAGTGAAGTTCTTGATTGTCGCAATGGATTATTTCACACGATGGATAGAGGCCAAGGCAGTCAAATCCATCACAGGCAAGCAAGTCAAAAAGTTTGTTTGGGAGCATATTGTGTGCCGTTTTGGTCTACCAGGAGAAATCATCTCGGACAACGGTAAGCAGTTTACGGACAATCCATTCAAAGACTGGTGCGCATCATTGAACATCAAGCGGCGCTTCGCATCTGTTAAACATCCGCAGACAAATGGCCTCGTCGAACGAGCAAATAGAAGCTTGGGAAATGGCTTCAAGGCGCGTTTGGATGAACGAAGTGCCAAATGGGTCGATGAGTTACCACATGTGCTATGGGCGCATAGGACTATGATCAAAACAGCCAACGGAGATACTCCATTTGCATTGGCTTACGGCATTGAAGCTCTTATACCAGCAGAAATAGGAATGCCTACCATCCGCACGGCGGAAGTTAATGTCGTCACGAACGACGAGCAGCTGCGAATCAACCTGGATCTGTTGGAAGAAAAAAGGGAGATAGCAGCCATCAATGACGCTAAGTCCAAGGCTAAAATGAAAGCTTATTATGACGTCAAGGTCAAGGGTGTTTCTTTTCGACCGGGAGATTATGTCTATCGTGCTAACGAAGCAAGTCGAGCGGAGAATACAGGAAAACTAGGCCCTAAGTGGGAAGGACCGTATGAAGTCACGGAGGCCTTGGGACGAGGCGCGTACAAGTTACGTGACATGGATGGCCGCGACCTAGAGCGCACATGGAACATCTCCAATCTCAAAAGGTGCTATCTTTGAAAGCTATGGCTTCCGCATGGGTGCTTCGCTATATGTGGCTTTAATGAAGAACCATGCGGTTTATCTGTTTTTCTTATGTTTTGTTTAGTTTCCTTTCTTGTTTTCTAGGACTTGTCATTATTGTTCAAACAAAACATGTAAACGTTCTAATAAAATGCCGTGGCGCCTAGCTAGCTCCATGGCTTGTTTCGTTCAAATCATTTTCTAGATCCTCTGTTAGTCACATGAATTATTTAGTTGTTATTATAATATGCCATGTTTTATTCGTATGCATTCATTCAAATTACTGTACATGTACTATATGCCTCCAGGCGGGGTAAGAGGATTAAGTGAACCTACTAATTCAACTTGCCGCGTAAGAGGGATGCAACCCCAGCCGCACGGATCATGTATCCTTACTAGACACCTTACTCACAAGACGTTGTGGTAAGTTTCATATGCCGTAGTCACACAGTGCTTCGCATAGTAAAGACGCACGTCGCAAGTCTAGTAAATTATAGGCTTGTATGTATTTTCCCTTTTTGTGTGTAAGACGTGACATATCATGCAGTATTGGTATACAATATTCAACACAATAAAAAATACACAAGTTTCCAAATAAATAACAAAAATAGCCGTGGTCATCACGGACTTACATACAAAATGCACATGTTTTAGCCGTGTACATGCACGGACGAATAGAAACAACAAATATTCAGCGGTTACAAACCAGAGTTGTCTGAAATGGATCATAAAGTAGAAGCACCCTACATAGGGGGGGAGAAACTTGCCCATCTCCACTTGTTCCTCGACCAAGAATGACAACCACTCACTACGTTCCTTCCGCTTCCGGGCTTGGGCCGCATTCCTCTCCAGCACCCCACTTAAGGGTTCTTCATCGAGCACGATCCTGGTTACATCCTCATAGATAGGGAGCGTCAGGTGGCTGGGCGATGGAGTGAAGTAAGCACGGGAATGACTCTCATCTTGGGAGAACGCACTAAGACTTAGCTTTTCCATGATTTCCATGTTTGATGCATCTTTGGTGGCCTCCAGCTCAGCTAAGAATGGGTAATGTAGATCCCGCATCACGGCCATGGAAGCAACCATCTTGTTAGCCGCTTCAGGGTTAAAGAAAGCATGTCTGGTAAAGTTCTCCCTTTTCTTGATCAGCTCTACGGCCTGGACCATTCCCTCATGACGGCCGTGGTCAATGCCATCGGACACAAGGCTTGCAAACTGTTGCACAAATTCAGGGGCCTCTAGTACCTTGGTGACGGCCAAGCGTGCTCCATGCCCTACCATCCACCTGTGGCCGGCAATGGCGTTCGGCAGTAGTTGAGGGCGGAACACGTCATCGCGTCATCCCGTTCGGCAATGGCGTTCAGCCGCTAGTAGTTGAGGGCATAACACGTCATCGCGTTCGGCAGTGAGGGCATCGATCATCACATCTTATTGGGAAAACGCCTCTTTCAGCTCCTTGGTGATAGCCCTCTCATCAGCAAGCTCCTCTTGTACTTTCTCCATGCTCTGGATCGTCATTTGCGCGTCTTCCAGTTTCTTGGTGAGCACGGATACCTGGCTGGAGGAAGACTTGGCAGATGCCTCCGCTGTGGTTACCTATATGAGGTTAATTGTTAGATTATATTTCTTCTAGGATAAAGGGTGGTGCGGCACGGATATGTAACTTGGTTGTCGCGGTATCTAGTTTTGACTCGAGATCGGCCACTTGTTGGTCATACTCACTCGCACGGGCCGATTGCTTTTTTATGGTCGCCTCAGCACTAGCAAGTTGGGACTGGAGGGCTGCAATTTGAGCTTCATTGTCCACGATTATTCTCTCCCTCCGTCCAACCTTCCTTTTAAGAGACTCCACATGCCCAAGTGCGGCTTCAAATCTTACTCTCATCGAGGTGCCCATTGCCATTTGGTGTACCAAAGCACCGTTGTACTCATCCGCCAAGTCCACATGGCTGAGCGCATTCACTTCTCGCACTAAGCCTGGTGGTATGCAGTTGTTGAGGTACTCCCGGCATTCCTCGGCGTCCCTCATTCGTGATGCAGTGGTGATATTCCAGATAGGGTTGAATGATTGAGGGGGGCCGGACGTCGGGAGGTCTTGCGAGGCTGTGGGGGTACCTTCTTCAAAAACGAGGCCAGATTTCGTGCCGGCCGTATGAGGCATGGGGTTTCCCCCTACTTATTTTTCTTTGCCCTTCTCCATTTGGGTGTCAGGAGGAGGCGTGACACCAGTTTGTTCGTCCCTGTGAAACAAGCATTTGGATACATATTAAGTATTGCTTAAAAGGAATTTGTCGTTCTTACATATCAGGATGGAGTCTTACATGTTATTTCTTGCTAATTCTGATGTGGTGGGGGCAATCTGAGTGACTGGATCGACATGTGCGGCCTGGATCGTCTCGGAAGCCTGGGTGGTGCTCCCAACAGATTGGTATAAGGGGTGGTCTTCTCGAAGCTTCTTGGGAGGGGCGTTGTGTTCGCCAATCTCGGCTGGAGCAACTCTCCTTACTCGTTTGTTCCTTTTACGGGTACGCCTGGCGACAGGCTGAGCTGTTGCTTCTTCAGTCTCCTTCTCAACTTCTTTTTCCACTTCCTCCTCTTCCGCCTCATTGATTTGTTGTACCTCTTCATCATCATCGCCCATCATCCGGCGAAGGCTGGAGGTGGTTAAGTCAATATTATCTCCCTGCTCTTCCCCATGTGAAGGAGTGGCGGTCTTAGGCGGTGAGGAGGGCCCGACTCCTCCTTCAAGCATCCTGTTATCACCGTCCTCGTTGTCGAAGTCAACAGGCGTCCTCATTACAGTTGTTTCCTCCTCGTTCGAATGGGGATCTGGCACGGCTTAAAGAGCAACCGTCACGTTACGGGTGTGCTCGAGCAGGGGTAGTTCATTCTCACGTCGGGGGCGGGAGCCTTCTGGTACAAGCTTTGGGTCGCCCTGGCGTAGAAGTCCAAAGAAGTTCATTTCTGCCATACAATAACAAAATATGTTAGCTATTACACAGTAATTGAATTTGCTTTTTTGTGTACGGATGTTAGCCTACCTTCACCATGCCTTCTCCAAAATACAGGATATCTGTTGGACGGGCCAAAATAGTTGCGGCTAATCCCTAGCAAACATAGAAATGACTCGAGAAGATTTCTATGGAACCCGGTCCTATTCAGATCTAATTCTTGAGAGTGTCGGGGGTTATATGTACTAGCGTGCGGCTGGGGGTCGTGTGATATCCTACGTCTAAAGGCATAATCAGCCGGCCATACTATTGCGTCAATGAAAAAGTAGTGGTCATACCAGTTTTTCAGCGAGTCCATTGGCTTATTATGAGACTGGGGACTGTTGGGGGATCGTTTCTTAAAGGATTACCAACCATTTACTAGGTTGGGAGTGTAAAAAAGCCGGAATACTTCTACGGTTGGGGGGATTCTTCTAGCACGGCAGAGGATCTCGAATTGACTAATCTTACAGGCTCCTATACAGTGGAGCTGACTAATATGTACATCATAATATCCTAACAGATCTATGAGGAAACGGGTGAATGGAATGCGGTAGTTGGCCGCATGAAAAGGCGAGTGTATAGGCCAATCTTACCCTCCGGAGCCTCAGTTATAAGGTCTCCGGCGCCAGGAAGTGAGGGGTGTAGGTTGGTAGGGATGAAATAATTTGTACAAAAGTGATCTAGTTGTTCCTGGGTCATAAAATTAAGCACGGATCCGATGGTGGGGTTGTTTCTGTGAGCCATTACTAAATAAAAATGTAAGGGCGTGGTGTTCTAACCTGCGGAGAAAGGGATCCGTGCGTGGTTGATTGAAGCTAAGAAGAAAGCTTTAATGGCAAAAATGGAGATAATAAACTGTGTGTTTCACACAGCCGTAGGGGTGGCTTATTTATAGGGTTGCCTCGTGGGTCATGGCCTGTTGGATGTGTGACACGTGTCTGCCACTATTCTTGATCGTGTGGTTAGGGGGCAAGTGGCAAGTGAAACGTCAGGCGGGACCTACGGGTCACTTCTGACTCAAACGTTTACACTGCTCGAGGCTCTGACTGTTTGCACTTTTGTCAGTCAACATGCCAGATGAACAGTTATTAATGTCGGGATATGCGACTCTTACGTAAGACTTGGCATTTAATGCTATATTTAATTTGTCTCGGTCGCCATGAGCGGCTGAGATAATAATGGAATAACTTCCTAAGTCAGGTTGCCATGTGCGGCCAACACAAATTCTTGGACAACTTATCATTTCCTATTTTTTCTTGGTACGTCCAGGGAGCATCTTGGTAGTCTAGAGGTTACGCCGATGGTTGTAACAACTAGACTGGGGGACATGATGACGTATAGTCCCCAGCCGGGTCATGAACCCGGCCCACGGGTACTACCCATATCCGACCCATCACGGATGGGTGGGAATAATGTCATTTAAGCTTATGGGCTTGGATGAACAGTAACCGCACACATGTGTGCGGCCCACGGCCCGGCATGACCGGTACAAGGTTAGACAGAATTATATTCTATCTCTGAATGTGATTTACTCCAAAGGAGGAGATATTCACTCACCATAATTAGAAGATAACAACCAAATCTAATTTTGGTGCTTATCTCTTCCTTGGGGCCGAAGTATCAGTGACAACCCATTATGGGTTGTCACTGCCTATAAAAGGAACCCTCAAAGGTCCCACAAAGGTATTACGCTCTATACTCTCAACTCACATAAAACCCTAACCGATTACTTACTCTCACGCCGGAGTCTAATCGTGGGAAACATTCCCACGGTAAGCCTAACGCGTGTTGTTTAGTGTGCAGGATCCCAACCAAACGATTCACTTGGTGCAGGAGCCGGAGCCCAGCCAACCCGAATTAAGCCTAATTCGGGTCAAGCAAGGATCACCCAACTTTTGCATCAACAATGTACAAGATTGATCCTCAATTTATGAATAAATGACACTTAAAACCCTTGTATATTCATAATTACAAGTTTGGTCCCTTTAGTTTGTCAAAATTACAAAATGGTCCTTCAACTTTGAAGAATTGCAAGTTTAGTCCCTCAACAATTCTAAATTTTCAATAATGGTCCCTCATGAAGTCAAAGATACAATGAAGACCTTTGAAGATAAAAATGTCCAAGATCAGTCCTTTAAATATTCAAAAGTGGCAAAAACAACCCTTGAAAACCTTTTGCAAAAGTTTTATGGCTAATGTGTGAAAATCAGAAGTTTATTAACAAAGGAAAACCAAGTTTGTGACTGAAAAATGTTTTATAAAACCTTTACCAAAACACAAGGACTACTAATGTCATTTCCCAAACTTCAAATGACACAAACACGCGCCAAAGACAACTTTTCCTACAAAAACGGATCAAATGGTTTACTGTTTACCATGATGAACCCAGTTACCACTCCACTTAAAACAAAGGGTAAAAACCAATTAGCCACACCCATGCTTAATTCACACGCCCAAAAACTCATCCCACACACAAAACCCTCACTCCCACTCACCATGTGACCCCACCATTCAAACCCGTCCACCTATCACATCACACCTTAACCTCCAAGGCATGACACGTGGCCAAATCAACAGCCAAGACTCATTGCTTAACTACAAAGCTAAAATGATCAATCATGATTCATTTGGACAGCTTAAACATCAAATGCGTCTAGAAGATTCAAGGGCATTTCAGGAACTTCATAGCTAGGGTTTTCACTTGTAATCTCAGCCCTTGTGGCCTATATAAGGACTCCTTAACATGTGAGAGAGCCTTGTTCCAGTTTTACTCTTTAAACATTGTAATTCCTTTTTAAAATTTATAAAAGTTGGTATTTTAAGAAAATTGTAATTCCTTTTTATGTTTTTGAAAGTTGGTGTTGTTTAAGAGTGATTCTGAGTTCCATTTGATGTTATAAATGTGTTTAGATCTTGTGGTTTGAACACGTTTATGTTTGGTAAGGTTTTCAAGTTTGAAATAAGCTTGAAAACTTTCATCTGTTTTTGATTATTTCTAGTTGTTGAACAAGGTCCAAGGAGCATTGCTGATCCTCCTAGGAAGTTATGGAGGATAGGTATAACCTCTTGTTAAGATTCCTCTAAAAAAATTTCATGTTATTGTCTGATCTTTACTTTGCTATGAGATTTGTTGTTCCTGTGTTTGTGGTTTGTATTTTATTGTTGGTATCTCTTAGTTGTCACCTAGTTGAACTATTTGAACCATAAAATCAGTAGGTTGCATGTAAAAATAAAAAGTTTGTTTGAAAAAGGGGTAAAACAAGGTTGTTTGGGATTATTGGATCATAAGGCCTTGTGGCCTTTTGCCCTTGGTTCTTAGGGTTCGTGGAGTCTAAACAAGTCATATGCAACAAGTTTTAGTCACTGGTTAAGTTTCAAAAGGTTTGGAAAAAGGATTTCAAGTTTTGGAAAAATCTGAAAAAGGTGGTTTGAAATTGGTCAAACACATCAGATCCAATAAAATCTTTGTTTGTTGGATCTAAGGTCTGAAATCAGGTTTGGGAAGAATTTAGGTGATAAGCTATCTATGCATTATCTGTTTGTTGAATTTGGTGGCTTATTAAGGGTGCTAGAGCTTATCAAAGTTGGCTGAAGTGGTCAATTGCATCAGCAAAGTGACCACCTCATTTTGTACTTGCATTTGTTGTTCTAGTGTATGTCCTGCTTGTTTATCACTTGGAACTTGATTTTGTGCTGCTTGTGAGTAGATTTGGCTATTTGGTTTGCTTTGTTGCTGGCTTATAAGCTCACTGGCTTATTAAGCCTTATTTGCCAAAATCTGTCATCAATTGGTCAACTGACCTCTTGATTCACAAGGACTCCTCCTTGAGTTCTTCACAAAAGTTGCTTATAACAAGCCTATAAACCATCCCTGATCATTTGGTGAATTTTGGAACACTTTGACTTTTGGTCAAATAAGCACAATTTGGCTTATTTTTGAGAACTGCTTATTGGTACATGCAACAACTTGGTTTTTGTAATAGGTGTCATTTTTCCCAGCTTAATAACAAATCTGGAAGGTTACAAGTCATTTGGTTAAGCTTTTGCTAGAAAACTAGCTTATTTAGCTTTTTCAACCAGCTTATTGGTTCACACAGCTTATTCTACTTGGATTTTTGTGGTTTTTATGATTGATTATTCTTAGTTAAGCTATTTGTGAGCTTTTGCAACAAACCAGAGCTTCTGAAACAGCCTAGAATCTAACCTGACTATTTTGTCTTTTAGTGAAATTGTTCTTTGCTTATTTCTGGCTTATTGAGTATGCTTTTTCAAAACTTCTTTTCATAGTTCTCTTAGGCATATCAAAAGAAGGTTGTGTGTTTAAGCAGAGCTTATGGCATTGGCTTATTGCTTAATGGGCTTATTGGCCCAATAAGAATAAGCTGTTTACTATTTAAGCTGTGATAAGCTCAAAACTAGCTTTTGGGCCTTCAGACTTTTGTGTTCAGAATTGAATTTTGAGTCACATAAGGCTTTTTCAGGTTATTTGGGCCTAGTTTGACTTTTTGGGCCCATTAAACCCATTAAGGTTGACTGTTTTTGTTTTTAGCCCATTTAGGGGAATATTAGGGGTATTTTGGTAATTTCACTTTCATTTTCTGATTAATTAGGTTAAAATAAGCTAGTTTGCAAGTTTTTAGAATTTTTTATAATTTTTAGATTAATAATATTATTTTAATATTATTTTATTATTATTTTTCAAATTTCACATTTTTGCACTTTTTATATTTTTCTTAGGTTTAATACATTAACATAGGATTTTTTGCAACTCTTAGATTAATTTTATCATCATTTTTCTAATTTCTAGAATTATTTTAATTTTTTAATATTATTTTAATCATTTTAAATAGTTTTAATTAAAAAATAGTTTTTAATCTTTTTAGGTCATTTTAGAGGTTTACAAAGTGAAAAATCTTTATTTGGGCTTTTTAATAATTATTTTGATTTTAGGGCTTTAATTAGCATTTAAAAATTAATATTTAATTAATTAAAAGGTTTGAAAAAGTTTTGATCATTTGTAAACTCTTAGTTTAATTAATTTGATTTGGTAATTTTTTGGGAATTTTTAGAATTAATTTTTATTTTAGATATTTTTACGGTTTTAATTTTGTCGTCGTAGTAATAAATTTCACGTCTTCGTCATTCTATTTTCTCATCCCCTTCTTTCAAATATTAATCTCAAATCAATTACGAATTATTCACAAACATATACCTCCTTGGGAAACGAACTTCATTGGGTCATTAGTGTTTGATTTTCCTAAATCATCACTTAATACTTTCCGCTTTTACGCTCTTTTTCCTAAAAGACGTAAGTTTACCACAATCATTTTAGCGTCGCTGCCGAGGAGTTGTGTCGTGATTAATTTGTCTTGTTGTTTTTAATATTAACCATAAATAGTATTTGTATTAGTAGAACTCTACTAATACGTATTATCGGTTTTTTTCGTTTTTCTTGTGAAATCTCTATTACTATATTGTATTAAGTATCACAACAAATATTGTATTCGAATCTCAAACAAAAGAAAAAGGCAAAAATAGATAAATACTTTCGTGAAGCTTGATTTTGAAAAATACAAACTATAAGGTGGGTATAAGGCGGGTATTATAAAATATACCCTAAGGAAAAAGGCTCTTAAGTGCTTCGCGCCGCCTCGTTTCCCCGCTTGCTTGTGAGTATTTTGAGATTGAAGGCTAATCGAGGGTTTTGCCGCCTAAAGTATTATTACGTATCATATATATTTGCTTGGTTTCTTTGTGATTAAAACCTCTTGAACAATTTGGTTTTCACCAAAGTTCTAAAGTCATTCGAAGACGTTCACTCCACGTGATCGTTTTCATTCTTTCGAGGCTTCTTTAATCAAGAGTTTGATTCGAAGAGAGATTTGGTAGATTGTTGTCTACAAAGATACACAAAATCCAAAAAAATTAAAAACAATAAAAAACAATCAAAAACACAAAAAAATTGAAAATTCACAAAACACCCAAAAAGAATCTTCTTTGCTCACCTCCCATTCTACGTGAAGTTTATGCAAACTCGTAATCAAGCAAAACGAGCTCGTAAACGTCGTCAAAGTCAAGGAAATCAAGAGCCTTTGATTGAAGAACAAACTCCAATTGTTGAACCTATTGTAGAACAAGAAGCTATCATGGCTAATCGTACTATGATGGAGTTGCTTCAAGCACCCACCGAGGGTTTTGGAGAAGCTATTGTGATTCCCGCCATTCTTGCGGAGAATTTCGAAATTAAGACGGGTTTAATGTCGATGTTGCAAGCAAATAAGTTTAGAGGTCATGAAAAAGACAACCCGCATTACCACATAAGGAATTTTAATCGTCTCACTGCAACTAGCAAGTTTAAGGATGTTCCACATGACGCCATTAAGATGATGTTGTTTCCATACTCGTTAGATGGACCCGCTAAAATTTGGCTCGAGAAAGAACCGCCAACTTCGATTTTGACATGGGGTGATCTCGTCTCTAAGTTTGTGAACCAATTTTTTCCACCATCTAAAACAACACATTTGAAAAATGAGATTTCAAGGTTTACACAACGTAATAATGAAAGTTTTTCAATGGCATGGGAACGATTTAAGGAAATGTTACATGAATGTCCACACCATGATTTTTCGGAATTGCATCAAATAGATACTTTTTATAATGGGCTTAATGATCATGAACGAGATTATTTGAATGCCGCCGCGGGTGGTAATTTTTTGTGCAAAACGACCGATGAAGCTTTAAAGATTATCGAGAATTGATCTAAGGTTTATAACCCTCGTAACACACCGAGTGTTGCCAATATGGGTTCTTCATCGTCGTCATAGTCTCGTAACATTAATGCCTTACATGATGAAGCTAATGAGGAAAATCGGTTTTTCGATAGGTTTTCAAATCTTATGACTCATTGGAAAGTACAAGATGCTTTGAATTCCGCATCGGTTAAAGCGGTTGAAAAGATTTGTTTATCTTGTGGTGGAGCTCATGATCTTTCCGAGTGCATTACCGCCGGTGGTAACACTTCGAGTGCTTACGTAGCAACGGGAACTTACAACCAAAACGGCCAAGGTTCCCGCCCAAATCAAGCTCCACCAAATCAAAATGCTAATAACTATCGAAACAACAATCAAAATGGTGGTTATCAAGACAATTCACGTAACTACAACAAAGGGAATTATCAAGGTGGGAATGGACAAGTTGCAAATCAAAACCAAAACCGTGATTTTCAAAACACTACACAAGGTTTTCAAAATGCTCACACTAAAAATCTTAATGGAGAATTTTTGGATTATGCAAAAGCAAACGATGCTAAGTTTGATAACATGCAACGTGAGATGATTAGCTTAAGATTCGAGTTGAAAAACGAGCTAAAACGAACGTGATAATGAACTTAAGACTCATGCTAATAATGTTGGAGTATGCTCGTGTCATAATAAATAGTTATACGGCTAGAGACATGTGAGCCTATGGGGTCACACACATATACACAGAGGTACCACTTAATATATCGTGTCTAATGTATTTACGATATATATATAACCTACGTAACTCAGCCATCGCTATTGGGATTCTAATGACTAAGTAAAGTACTTAATCCATTAGACTAGAACAAACAAATGGAAAGCCCATTTGGGCCCTATAGTGGCCTACCACATAAATGAAAAGGAAGGTTTTGTTTTTTGAATAAGTATGAATTGATTAGGCATTCATTACTCATTCATTACCATAAACAAGTTACCAAAACACCATCTATCTTTTCCTTGACCAAAAACCACGAAATTATACAGCCCTAATTAGAGGTTTTTGAGGTTTTGATCATGAATCTTGAATCTTGTTCATTCAAGACTTGTTTTCAAGAGTTACGGGGTTATAGACTAGCATCTACGGGGTATACAAGGACGTGTAGTGTGGATACATCATAGAGGTGATCTATTTTGATCATTTGGTTTCTTGGTTAGATCATGTGATAATTGTCTCCTTACATCGTTTGTTATCTCCGGTTGTTCTTACCAAATCACGCAACAAAGGTATACTTTTATCTGTATTTTTATTGATTAATCATATGACTATATGGATCCGTTAATAGGTGATCTTTCCGCTACGTTTATTATTTATTCATATCATGTTTATATGGATAATCACCTATAGTGGTATCACGAGCCATCATATGATGTCATATGATTATCGGGTAGGCGTAAAAGTGGCCAAATCGTGTGTTTTTGGAGGATTAATAAAGAAAAATTAAAACAGCCCCAATGGCTTAATTTTCGTGTTAAAACAGACCATAATATGGTCTTATGATCTGTATTTTTGTATTCCATGGCTACGGGTTACGCATATCTTAATTGGTATTGTTACCGGTACGTGTAAAATAACCTAAAAACGCGTTTTTTTGAACGATTCTTGAAACGAGTTTTAAACAGCTCATATAACCATTATTCTGTAATTATATGATAATTATAAGGTTTTTAAAATATGGTTTTAATAACCTAAGGCCATTGGTTACACGTACCAATCGGGGGTTTAATTAATTATTGATTATTTCTTCGATTTCGTTGGCTAACAAGTGTTTCATGTTGTTTAATTATGTTTCTATGGCAAATACATACATGTTTGCCATGGACTTAGCCAACACCTTGTTATATTCATAATCTTATGGTATTATTATGTTTCATATGCAAAGCCGATGAAAACCTAGACCAAATGTGACATGTTGTGTGTTGATTTGCATTTAATTTCAGTTTTGGGGTTTGCCATTGTTTCGGCTTAATTAATATGTTTTTGATGTTGGTTATAGCCATTGTTTGGGAACTTTACAATAGTTTAATGATAGGTTAAATGTTTTAGTCCTAAATCAATTGTAACCGATGCTTGGATGGGAATGGCTAAAGAATTAAAGACATATTATGAAATTCGGAGCTGCTGAGTGACCTGTAGTAAAACGCGATTTCCCGGAGTTATATAAGGAGATAGAAGCCCAATTTTGGTGTGATAATTCACAACTCATGGGCCTTCAAAAGTCTCAACTGGAGCTCAAGCTAGGGAGGACTCCTTTTATGAGTTTTAGGCCCTAGAAGTCGACTGAAATTTTATGGCAGATTTGGGCCTCATGTTCACTTTGGGTTCTACTTGCTCTAGATGGTCTTGAAGTAAGTGGGAGCCCACTTTGTGGTTGCGTTGAATTACCCTTAGTCGACTTCTTGGTCCTCGTGATGGCTCACGATATCAAGCATAGGTTTTTCATCGGTTCGAGGCTTTGCATACTTGTGGTTGTGTGGTTGCTTATTTGCTTGATATCTTGCTATAATTTGCAAATATTTTTATAAAACTTGATACCAATCAACCATTTATAAAACTAAATCTTTGATTTAGTCTAAAGTTTAAATACAATTTAAAACAAAAATCTTGTTTTCATAATAATTCATAACATGTTATGAATGTTATTTATTTTATGTATTGTCTAAACTAATAATACTTCCACTTAGGTTTTATATTAGTCTTTAACTTGGACAACTTGACACGCATAAATTAAAACAAGATTAGACTTAAGTTAAGAAATATTTTTAACTTGTGCTACGATGGATGAATGCATGCTTCCTCGTACACACTTTTGATTTGTAAATCAAACTTTTATACCCGTCTCAAATTTAAGTCATGCCGTCCAATCGTTTGAGATCACTTGCAATTACTTTTTTCATCTTGTGAGACGGATGTGAATTGTAACCCAAGGTGATTATTATATATGCGTGAGACCTAGACTTATTCTCGCATGTTCTCAAATTGGATGACTTAAGCGGTACAACGGTGAGACCTTGACCGAGGCAAGGATGGGACTAAACATGCTAGTTTGACATTTAGTGAAATGTTTGCTTGTGTCATGAGTCCCATAAGGATCTAAGAATTTCACAAGATTTGCAATTGATGAACGTCATCTACCTGTTGAATCTATCATTTCTAGCAGATCAACTGATGTGGTGGTGGAACCTCAATGAGGATCTTAGCCTTTTCGTAAAATTAATTGTTTTTATAAACTTGGGTAGTTAATTTTAAAAGGATAATTATCGAAAATACTAAATATGAACTTTGTATTTCTATTAATGATTTTGTGCAACACAAACCGTAAACAAAGTTTGTTTCCTTTTGTGTTAGAGGAAAACAAACTAAGTCTTTTTTCCTTGTAAGAATAAGACTAATTCCCATCCTTTCTCCTTGTATGAGAAAGCTGTAATAGGAACACTTAAATCTTCTCAATTCTAATCAATCTTAATACACACCTACTCAAGAAATCGCATTGTCTTGTAAGTCAAAACGATTAAGTACGGTTGCATATCTTAAAGTGTTAAGATATTGTATGAGTCTTGATTAGAAATTGAAGTCTCATTAAACCGTGAGAGGAAAGGAAATTACTAGCATGTTTTTATAGTATATTTTCCTTACACAAACAAGTTCCATAAGATTCTACACACCTTTGAGGTAAAGTAGAAAGAGGAATTGCATGAAAAACTTTCAAGTTAATGGCATCGATGGAAATCTCATCACAAATATAGTAGAACTTGATACTTTTCTTTGAATATCTATGTACATGTTTACTAGTCTACGAGACTCACATTGGCTATAATGTGTATACATTCAAAGAACTAGAAAGTATACAAATTGCTACTTCCTTTTTCACTAGTATGGATACATTCAAAATGTTGTCTAAACTAATGGGAGCAATGCTTTTTTTTAACCATAGGAAACACTTGTAAAGTTGTCTTATTCAGTGAGAGCTATGAGCTTATCACCTTGTAAGTGACCCACATAATTTCTAGATTGTCTTGAAATAACATCATAGTTTTCTAAGCCTTATTGCATATTATTTTAAGAGATAACTAGTCGCTTTTCTGATGTCGCTTCCCGAAATGTTATCTAAAAATAGTTATGCATGATTGCTTATTAAACGATGAAGTTCTACATAACCCTTCTATACAAGCTTGATTTAAGTATGACTTAAATCTTATTATATCTGTGATATTTTAATATTATTCATATATGATGTTGTGCCATGCTCAAGTGGGAGAATTATTAGAGTGTGCAAGGTACAACATAATATGGCTTATAATATTCTATTAGGACTTATACATATTGATGTATGTTGCCTAATAGAGAACTAATGTCAAGAAATAATAAAAATTACTTCATCACATTACCTAAATGTTTTAGCTAATAAGCATATGTCTTCTTGTAAAGACATAAATATGAAGTATGTAAATTAACTTGAAAATACTATTGAATCCAAAAGTAGGCATTCAATAATACTTTATTTCTTGTATATTTATGTCTTGTTCAAAGACTTATAAAATAAAGTAAGTACTTGACTTGTTGTGTCTTCCTGTTAGGGCATATACAATGAAGTTATTGGATTGTTCAATATCTTATAAAGTATATTTAGCGACCAACATATTATGTTTTCTTGTTAAAACATGAACATGAAGTTCTTGAACTACTAAAATAATCATACTTTATTGCATGCAATCGGCTTGAATATATTGTTTATGCAATTTGGTTTGGCCAAATTATAAAATATGTGAGCCAATGAGTATTATGTTATCAAAGGAATTGTGATACTGTCTCATAATTGCAACACTATGTCTCATGTGTAAAATCAAATACTATTGTTATTATTTGATCCTTGATAACATTAACTACTCTCTCTCTTGTATCTTATTAAGGTTAACAAAAATTTGAATATGCCCGTGCTTATTCAATATGGTTCCAAACAAGAAGGTAACTAAGAAACCATCAACTTATGGAATGGGATGACTCCCAGTAAGTCTTAGTTGAAGTCTTGAATTTGTTAAAATCATGTTAGACGTATTATTAACAAAACTTGAATCAAGAAATTTTAGTGTATTTTATACATCCCAAACGAGAACAATTCATTGTTGCTCGACATGCTGTGTACTTGGAGAAAGTATCCTCTTACAAGAAGCAAGTGGGAGCCTTTGTGCATTTTTGTAGAAAGTAAGAAATAAAATACAACCTTCTAAATACACTACTGAACGACATAATGAGGCTGAGCATGTAAATGCAAAAGCCACAAATTGTTGTAACTCCCATTCGCATATTCGCAAGGATACCTCAAGCACCTGAAGATATGAATGTCATGTCAATGTTGAGGAATATGAGTTAGAGGATCATTTTGAACCTCATAACTATCGAGACTCATTTTTAAATTTAGAATCTAATGAATGACTCAAACTATGAATGGTTAGATGTAGTCCATAAAAGAAAATCAATTTTGGAATTTGATTAGCTTTCACTAATCAGTAAGGCTGATAGGTTATAAATGGTCTTCTATGAGAAGACAAATATGGACACAATTGTACACATTTATCGACACTCTCTTTGAATAGAGTTTAAGGCATGCTCAAGCAATTGATCATGATTTAAGGCTTTCTTTTCTTTATGAGTGTTAAATTAATAATGATATTAATTACCATACTTGATTTCATGAATATGAAATATGGTAATTGGTGTACAAACTCTAGAAATCCAAGTGTGGATTAGAGCATGCATCTAGGAGCTGGAATCTTAAGTTTGAATCAAGGATATGATCTGATTAAAACAAAGATAACTCTCGAGTACCCTTAAAGCTAGTAGGAGCATATTATTTTGTTTGTTTTAAATCTCATATGTTGTTAACATATTGGAAATATTATTCCATCAAAGCTACTTTTTAATCCTTGACTTGGAATATATTTCTATTGAGAGATAAAGAAGTAAAACATATAACCTTGGGACATATGCTTATTATAATAAGACAGCGGTTAATAAGTCTAAATATGACACATCATTGAGAAAGTCTCAAAGTTCAATCTGACGTGATAAGATTGATTATGTACATGGAAACCTTTAGTTTACCTAGTGGATTCATTACATATGATATGTGATGTATTAAGACAAATGTTGATACTTGCATGAATGCAAGATGAACTGATCACAAAGTATCTAAGTGAAAGTCATTAGAATAATATATACTTGATCATCGTTTACGGATTTTAGCTAAGAAGATTAGTGTTGAGTTTATACGCTAATGCTTACTTTGATTAAGATGGTACTCAATACTAGTGATAATAGGATTTCATCTTCAATGATAATACTACTACCTAGACGTGCTTGATGAAAAGCATTGTTGCACTACTCATTAGTAAAATAAGAATACTTTACAGTTTGGGAAGCTGTTAAGAAGATTGTCTTAAATAGGTGTTCTACTTGCTTCAAACAACCTATGTAATGTACTATGGCGATACTAGTATTACTGTATTAGCACTTGAGCGCACATATACAAAATGACAATAATCGTATTATTCAAAATCTTCACTATTTGTGAGTTTCTGAAAAAAGTATTCTCAAAGTTCACTCAGATGACAACTCAACAGGTCCTTGCGTAAATTCAATGTCTTGTAGTTAAACATGTTCATCATGCTTGGAACATTGGACTTTGACCTTAGAGTAGTCTCATGTATATCTTTTTTTTTGGTATTTGGATAATGGAACGTTAAGCAGTTTTACTAAATAATAAATTGATATACTTGGTAGATCGTCTTCATTTATACTACTGTGTTCTATATTAGCATGTTTAATCCATGAATAATTTAGTTATACTAAATTATCCATTGTCAGTTGAAGATACAGGAGTATTGTCGAATTAAGACAAATGTGAGTTGGTCATATTCATTAGGAATGAATATTAACTGATGATGCCGCCAAACTCATATGTGTTCATTGGATGAACATTGGATTGACCCAACCTACGAGAATTCATTACATGGATCGTCGTCAATAGTGAATCTCGCAAGTGGTTAAATATCTTATCCTTAGACTTGAGATGCAAGTAGGTTTTGTATGTGTGGAATGTCAATCTTTGATATGGTTAAATGTTGTCCTGAACAAGGCTGCTATAAAGACCATTTTCAGGTGCGATGTGAAACACATGAACGACACGTGCAGTCAAAATAGGATTTGTTCCTCCACTTGTATTGGAGTTAGATACTACTGGGCCCCTCGATGAATTGTACAGATGTTTGTGTGGCCACACCCAAATGTAATTAAGATGATTCTTGATTAATTTGGTAATCTAGTTCAATATCTATATCAAGAAACAGAATAGTTAAACTAAAGAATGACTTTTGATCCATGTCTGAAGTTTAACAAAGTATCTGAAACAAAAGGATGACTGATATCTAAACCATTTAAAAGAGATGTTTGAGAAACTATCCTCATATGTTTCTAGGGGCATTGGCGTGTTTCTAGACACTAACCAGTGCTTGTATAATTACCTGATTATTATGACGTGCGCAAGTGGGATCTGTTGGAGTATGCTCGTGTCATAATAAATAGTTATACGGCTAGAGACATGTAAGCCTATGGGGTCACACACATATACACAGAGGTACCACTTAATATATCGTGTCTAATGTATTTACGATATATATATATAACCTACGTAACCCAGGATCGCTATTGGGCTTCTAATGACTAAGTAAAGTACTTAATCCATTGGACTAGAACAAACAAATGGAAAGCCCATTTGGGCCCTATAGTGGCCTACCACATAAATGAAAAGGAAGGTTTTGTTTTTTGAATAAGTATGAATTGATTAGGCATTCATTACTCATTCATTACCATAAACAAGTTACCAAAACACCATTTTTCTTTTCCTTGACCAAAAACCACGAAATTATACAGCCCTATTTAGAGGGTTTTGAGGTTTTGATCATGAATCTTGAATCTTGTTCATTCAAGACTTGTTTTCAAGAGTTACGGGGTTATAGACTAGCATCTACGGGGTATACAAGGACGTGTAGCGTGGATACATCATAGAGGTGCTCAATTTTGATCATTTGGTTTCTTGGTTAGATCATGTGATGATTGTCTCCTTACATCGTTTGTTATCTACGGTTGTTCTTACCGAATCACGCAACAAAGGTATACTTTTATCTGTATTTTTATTGATTAATCATATGACTCTATGGATCCGTTAATAGGTGATCTTTCCGCTACATTTCTTATTTATTCATATCATGTTTATATGGATAATCACCTATAAATAAAATGGAAGGAAACGTTCAACGTCTTCAACAAAATCAACAAAAGATGGAACAAGGACAACATGAGATTAAGCAAGAATTGTTAAAAGCGGATGCTAGGCAATCAAAATTTGAAGACCGAATGGAAAAAATGTTTGAAGCAATCATGTGTAAACCCTCTTCCTCGGGTGGTCTTCCTAGTGATACCATTAACAACCCGAGGGGAGAAATGAAGGTTATTACTACTCGTAGTGGTAAAACTTTCAAGGAACCAATCTCTCATCCAAGTACTTCTACGGAGAAGGTAATCGAGAAAGAGCCCGAGGTGATGGTCGAAAAGGAGCATATCACAAGCCCACGAAGTACCGCTCATGCCACACCTACGGTTGAACCAATACCAATCATGGAACCCGAGATTCCAAGGCCGTTGCCTAATGTTCAACCCACACCACCCTTACCTTACCCTTCGAGACGTGACAAGGAAAAGGCACAAGAACGAAATAATTATCAATTTGAGTTTTTTATGAAAATGTTTCGTGACATACATTTTAACATAAGTTTTGCCGACGGTGTTATCATGATGCCTCAATTCACCGCAAACTCCAAAAGTATGCTAAACAACAAAGAGAAGTTACAACAATCGTCTAGTTGTTCATCGGTTTTTCTTAGCCGCATACCTCAAAAAGTCAGTGATCCCGGTAATTTTGATTTCATGTGCAATTCAAGAAATGGAGGAATGCTACGCCTTGGCCGATCTTGGTGCTAGTATCAATTTAATGCCTCTTGAGATTTTTAAATCGCTTTCGCTTCCGGCTCTTACTCCTTCGAACATGTCTATCGAGATGGCTGATCATTCTACGATTTTAGCATGTGGAGTAGCCGAGGACGTCTTCGTCAAAGTCGGAAAGTTTTACTATCCCGTTGACTTTATCGTTGTAGACATTCCTATCGATCGAAAAGTTCCTCTCATTTTGGGTCATTCATTTTTGGATACATCAAGAGCACTTATTGATGTTCATGCTCGAAAAATCACCCTTCGTTTCAATGAGGATGAACTTGTCATCAATGCAACACAAAACTCCAATCTTTCTCATGTCTATTCTATTGCAACTTTAAACCATGGTGATTCAACCAATGTCGTTTGCAAAGAATTTTCACCAAGAGTTTTAGGAAATGTCGCCAAAAACAATTTACCATTTCCTCCGCCATTGGAGGCTATGAGTGTAAAGCCTACAAAGAAGAAACCGTCAATACTTGAATCGAAAAATCCTTCACCTCACCTCGAACATTCATTCTTGAAAAGTGTTGATAAGTTGCCGGTTTCTACGGAAGATCTTTCGAATGACGAATATGTAGACCCGGATGGGGAGGTTTTCTTTTTCGACAAACGTTTTGAGAACTTACCACCACCAAAACCAAAACGGTTTTCAAATGTGAGAATTTTTAGTGTGACTAACATCGTCTTAGAAACACCAAATATTTTTGACATAATCAAAAAGGGTTTCCATAAGAAGAGTTTAAAAGGTAAAAAAGGAAAAGATTTTAAATGTGATTTAATTGAATTTTCTACAAATCTAACTCCGTCATCACCATGTGTTTTGAGTGATACAAGCTCGTCTACTCCTTTTGACGATGCTTTGTGTGGTTTTAGTATGGGGGAAGCCCCTTATGTTCCCTCATCCTTGTCCACCGAGGACTAGATATTCGATCCCGGAATTTCATGTAAAGGGAAATCTCGGTCTTCCACCGATGCAATAAATGGAAACTATATCTATTTGCTTGGTGCGAGTTTACCTCGAGTAGCTCAAAAGTTTGTCTTACCAATGGTACCACCCTTCTACTTCTCATCTCGTTTCTTCAAACTCTTTGAGTTTATGGCACGTGTTGAAGTGGCGTTGATTTGTTTATCCAATGAAAACGAAGACGCCATCTTCGACCTCGGTACTTTGCATCATCAAAGGACTTAGTCCTTAATACCGGTTGCTGTTTGGGCCTTGTTTATCATGTAAGCCCCATTAAAAATTGACCATACCATGATTTTCCCTAAATGTTCACATTTTGAGGGGATCGAGTCAAGCTCATGAATCGGTGATCAAAAACGAGGTGCCTCGTGGGGGAGATCCCATGCTTATCCTTTTTATGCTTTCTAATAAATAATGAGAGGGGATTTGTACCCTTCTAACTCGTTGTCTCGTGGTTGTTTGTGATTGTGTTATCTAGATCATCATCATTTACAATTAAAGACTCTCGTGTTCGTTTACGTGAGCCTCCATCGTTTGCTTGAAGAAGTTTTTCACGAATCCATGACATATCCTTTATTGTTCTAACAATTATCTCTTAGCATACTTAATAAACTGCTTTAGATATATTGTTGATCATCCTTTCCATGCAAGATCCTAATCATTCGATTCTTCGTCTCTAGCATGGGGGTGCTCCACCTTTAGACTCGAAACATTGAGGACAATGTTTAATTTTAGTATGGGGGGGGGGGGGGGGTGAATAGATACTTGCTTTGCTACACCCTCACATTTTCCAACTTTCAACGTTTTGTTTTGTTTTGTTGCTAATAAGGCTAAAAATGGCCAAATTTAAAATTTTTCTTAGTCTTCATAAGTGTTTTTAAGACACGAATGTATATTTTCCGATGGGTAGAATAAGAGCTAATTTTTGACTTGATGGGCATTTGGAGCCCTTTACATTCCTTAACCCACTCAATTCAAGTTTTGCTAGACTTTTATATAGGGAACTTTAAAACGCGAAAGTCATAGCTCATTCGGGTTAAGAACAAGAACTTTTTGCAAGTTCCTGTAATTGATCCTAGAAAGTCACTTATCAAGGGAACTATAAAATGCATTCTCTAAAATTGAAAAAGTCTAAGAAAGTGCAAAATCCTATAGGTGGCTTGAAAACCAAAACTTCGATTTGATATAGTCTTAATGAAAGCTAATCCAAATTTGGCTTAATTTTGATTGCATGGCTAAGTATTCACGAGTCTCTTTAACTAGAGGTCTTTAAATAGTGAAGAACGAGAGATGATAGAGTTAGACAAGTGATCATGCTAAACGTAGAACATGAAAATGTTCTTTCAAAAACTCATATGTTTTTAATTGTGGCTTTTTCTCCCATAAGATCAATGCATTAGGAATAAAAATAATTGCAATAAGTAAGGTCGTACGATTTGAAAGGTTACTTAGCTTCTAGCACAAGATCGTTTAAAAGTTGCTCGGGGTTGAATAGAGTTCATAACCAAGGCATAACTTATTGAAGCGGGACGCGAAGATTGGTGAAGATCCAAAAAGGCCATAACAAGGCATGAGGAGCTCTATTTTGTTGCTAAAGATCCAAGATGATGTGAAGAATCATTATTCCAAAATCAATATGAAGGATCGAGACACACGACGAAAAGCAATTACTCCCCTAAAGATCATGGAGAAAGTCTATCCAAAAATACCCTTACAAGGTATGAGGATAAATATATCCAAGTCCTAAAAGGAGGCGGATCGTTGTATATCAAAGTACAAAATAAAGATTGAAGAAAAATGATGAAGTCGTGGTCCTAGTATGAAGAATCTCTCAAAAACGTCACGTGAAGAAATTCCAAAATATGAAGAGAAGACCATAATTTCAAGAACGTCTTCCCAAGATCTGAAGTATGAAGTACATGCCAAATATCGGTCCGAGAAAGGTCTCAAATCGTGAAACGAGTTATGTCAAGATATGAACTTAAGGAGATACACGAGAAGCCGTTTTAAAAGATTTTATCCTTCGGCTAATTGTCGATTAAATCGTGCTACTTTACTTTCGGACTAATAAATACTCAAATAAGTCAATATGAATCACTTGTGATCCATGACGAATAGTAAAAAATTCTAGAAACCTATTTCTTTTCATAATAACTAGGATTGCGGGGAGAAAAAGTATTACACAATTTGGACGTATGAGTAGTGTTAGCATTGTGACTTGTACCAACAATGATCTCGTTTTTGCACTTAGCATAGAATGTATGACAATCAAGGATTACAAAATTTACTCTATGGGACATTTACTTGTTTCTATTCATTGACCCTAAAAGTCACATTCGTGATAAAAATCATACATTATGTCTTTACACACCTTCGTAGTATTGTTGCAAGTCTTTTACTTTTCAATAAAGGGTAATAAAATTGAATTTTGGTGATGCTTAGATACTTTATTCTAGCATTGCGTGAGGGCACGACAATGGCTTAGTATGACGGAGTGATGAGATGGATTTTATACATGATCTCATCGTTCTTTTCGGGCTTTAAATGCATAAAAACTTCATAAAATACCATATATATGCTTGTGTTTGTTTACTTGTGTATTTTAGGTATGGATATCGTGAAAAAGACAAAAGATCACAAGAAAGAAGGAAAAACGGACACGCGAAACGAAGCCGTACAAAGAACCGGGCCCTAGTTCATGATTTATCCAAAAAACACCCTTGAAGACTTGAAGATGTACAAGAGTGATCCTCAATTTATGAAGAAATGACACTTAAAACCCTTGTATATTCATAATTATAATTTTGGTCCCTTAAGTTTGTCAAAATTACAAAATGGCCCTTCAACTTTGAAGAATTGGCAAGTTTAGTCCCTCAACAATTCTAAATTGTCAATAATGGTACCTCATGAAGTCAAAGATACAATGAAGACCTTTGAAGATCAAAAATGTCCAAGATCAGTCCTTCAAATATTCAAAAGTGGCAAAAACAACCCTTGAAAACCTTTTGCAAAAGTTTTATGGCCAGTGTGTGAAAATCAGAAGTTTATTAACAAAGGAAAACCAAGTTTGTGGCTGAAAAACGTTTTATACAACCTTTGCCAAAACGCAAGGACTACTAATGTCATTTCCCAAACTTCAAATGACACAAACACGCGCCAAACACAACTTTTCCTACAAAAAGGGATCAAATGGTTTACTGTTTACCATAATGAACCTAGTTACCACTCCACTTAAAACAAAGGGTAAAAACAAATTACCCACACCCACGCTTAATTCACACGCCCAGAAACTCATCCCACACACAAAACCCTCACTCCCACTCACCATGTGACCCCACCATTAAAACCCGTCCAGCTATCACATCACACCTTAACCTCCAAGGCATGACACGTGGCCAAATCAACAGCCAAGACTCATTGCTTAACTACAAAGCTAAAATGAACAATCAGGATTCATTTGGACAGCTCAAACATCAAATGAGTCTAGAAGATTCAAGGGCATTTCAGGAACTTCATAGCTAGGGTTTTCACTTGTAATCTCAGCCCTTGGGGCCTATATAAGGACTCCTCAACATGTGAGAGAGCCTTGTTCCAGTTTTACTCTTTAAACATTGTAATTCCTTTTTAAAATTTATAAAAGTTGGTATTTTAAGAAAATTGTAATTCCTTTTTATGTTTTTGAAAGTTGGTGTTGTTTAAGAGTGATTCTGAGTTCCATTTGATGTTATAAATGTGTTTAGATCTTTTGGTTTGAACACGTTTATGTTTAGTAAGGTTTTCAAGTTTGAAATAAGCTAGAAAACAGTCATCTGTTTTTTGATTATTTACTTGTACTAACCCTTAACCAAAAGCCATAAGCTCTTACAAGCTTGTTGACACCAAGCTTGTAAAGGGATTTGAGCCTTTGGTTGGGCTGTTTGTTGCTTGTGTTGAAGAATTAAAGTCCTTGAGTTTCTGCTTTGAAACATCAATCAAGGCACATCTCATCTTCTTTGTTCAAGTACCTTGGTCTTGTTCTAGTTGTTGAACAAGGTCCAAGGAGCATTGCTGATCCTCCTAGGAAGTTGTGGAGGATAGGTATAACCTCTTGTTAAGATTCCTCTAAAAAAATTTCATGTTATTGTCTGATCTTTACTTTGCTATGTGATTTGTTGTTCTTGTGTTTGTGGTTTGTATTTTATTGTTGGTATCTCTTAGTTGTCCTAGTTGAGCTATTTGAACCATAAAATCAGTAGGTTGCTTGTAAAAATAAAAAGTTTGTTTGAAAAAGGGGTAAAACAAGGCTCTTTGGGATTATTGGATCATAAGGCCTTGTGGCCATATGCCCTTGGTTCTTAGGGTTCGGGGAGTCTAAACAAGTAATATGCAACAAGTTTTGTCACTAGTTAAGTTTCAAAAGGTTTAGAAAAAGGATTTCAAGTTTTTGAAAAATCTGAAAAAAGTGGTTTGAAATTGGTCAAACAAATCAGATCCAATAAAATCTTTGTTTGTTGGATCTAAGGTCTGAAATCAGGTTTGGGAAGAGTTTAGGTGATAAGCTATCTGTGCATTATCTGTTTGTTGAATTTGGTGGCTTATTGAGGGTGCTAGAGCTTATCAAAGTTGGTTGAAGTGATCTATTACATCAGCAAAGTGACCACCTCATTTTGTACTTGCATTTGTTGTTCTAGTGTATGCCCTGCTTGTTTATCACTTGGAACTTTATTTTGTGCTGCTTGTGAGTAGATTTGGCTATTTGGTTTGCTTTGTTGCTGGCTTATAAGCTCACTGGCTTATTAAGCCTTATTTGCCAAAATCTTTCAATTGGTCAACTGACCTCTTGATTTACAAGGACTCCTCCTTGAGTTCTTCACAAAAGTTGCTTATAACAAGCCTATAAAACATCCCTGATCATTTGGTGAATTTTGGAACACTTTGACTTTTGGTCAAATAAGCACAATTTGGCTTATTTTTGAGATCTGCTTATTGGTACATGCAACAACTTGGTTTTTGTAATAGGTGTCATTTTTCTCAGCTTAATAAAAAATCTAGAAGGTTACAAGTCATTTAGTTAAGCTTTTGCTAGAAAACTAGCTTATTTAGCTTTTTCAGCCAACTTATTGGTTCACACAGCTTATTCTACTTGGCTTTTTATGATTTTTATGATTGATTATTCTTAGTTAAGCTATTTGTGAGCTTTTGCAACAAACCAGAGCTTCTGAAACAGCGTAGAACTCTAACCCGACTATTTTGTCTTTTAATGAAATTGTTCTTTCCTTATTTCTGGCTTATTGAGTGTGCTTTTTCAAAATTTGTTTCAAAAACCCACCATGGTTCGGGTAGTTGGGGATGATCAAAGAACATGCTGGACATGATTAGTTCTAGTGAGAGAAAGTTAGAGAGAGGTGAAAGGAATGTGTGTTTTATTTCAAGTGAAAATAAAACAAAATGAAAAAGTGACAAACTTCCACACCCCCATGGAGAGTCATGGGGGGTATTTATAGGCCTAACATGTCTAAACTATACATACTTTACACATTAAGTCCCTGCGTGTAGCAAAGTATGTAAATCTAGTCCAACTCACGTGAAAGGCGCCAGCTTACCAAAAAGTAAGTCTAACAATCTCCCTCCAAGATGGTGACTCACGTGAGTTGGTTACTATGATTCCTACAAGCAAAAATAAAGAAAAATGATAAACTTGAATTCCAGCATTCCTTGAGACAGTCTTCAGCGACCTTCATCTTCTTGAATACTCCAGCTCTATTTCTTCAGCTTTGTAGAATCTAGTTGAGTTTTACTCCCTCCCAACTAGAAGTCCTTTCATAAAACAAGCAGTAAAGACTGCTCCCTCCCAAACAGATCATACAGAGGAAATCTGTGGGAGGTGATAACGTCATCAACATTTTCTCACAAATTGAAGCAATCCCAGTCTTGATTCTATGATAGATTACCAGAAGTACACACTCTATCCCGAACATGAAGTCAACCTGTAGCACCAGAGTCAATTAAGTCCCGGAAATGATCATTTCTCCTGACAGGACAGTGATGATAAAAAGTTGCCACATCAAAGTCAATTAAGTCCCGAATGTAGTCAACTTATCCCTCTATGTAGAAACGGTAACACCAAAGTCAAGTGACCCCGCATGTACACATTTCTCCCTCTAGGATGATACCTATTAAGGGAATCATCCTGCATGTGTGTACGTGGTATGTCAACTGGAGCCGCTTACTTAGCAACCAATACTATGTGAGAAGATGTCAACAGTATCTCTCTAAACAAAATTCTCTCAAGATCACCCCGAACCGAATCCCCTTATCAATTCTGTTGGCTATTTATAGTGACCACTGATGAAGATAACCCGATAGTCCAAACTTGAAACTGAAGTAGAACTCCCCAAACTTGAACTTAAGCTTGCACTATAGAAGAATGAAGAGCGATGCAGAGAAGTCTTAAACGTACCCCATACCAAAAGACGGTATAAAAAAGGTACAACTCCTCTAAAGTACCCTATACCAAAACAAGCGGTATATGAAAAGGTACTACATCTTTTGAAGAAATCCACAACAGCAAGTGCGTGTGACACTGAGAACCGCAACGAAGCTCCAAAAAAATGATAGTTATCCATGTCGTCGTCCATCCTCCCCTTGACAATGGAAACTAGATACTTCAAGTCTTATTCATAACCGTATATGCTCGAGCAAGTTATCTTATAAAGTCAAAAGTACTCCTTTAAAGATAAAATAAGAACGCCTCTGAAAAATCTCACTTCAACCTCAAATAAGTAGCATCGAATCATCTTCGTAATCACATAAACCGTAATAGCCGTTAGGAATTTAGGTGAATTTTTGATAAGGATCGTTTTAGTGTAATGTATCGTGTTTGCTGTGTTTGTTGTGTTTTTTGTTCGTGAGGAAGTGATATGATCGAAAACGGATACCAGCCTGAATGTCACTGTTTAAACGGCCTGCCAAAATAATAAAATCCTGTCCCATAAGCCTTTAACTCGACAACAATCTTATCACTTGGTTCTTTCGAAAATACCCGGCTCAATCCAATAACCCCGTAACTCAAAACTGACATGATTAATTTTGCAATATTCGGATATAAAGACGGTCATCCCGAATACGATTGCAAACATTAATCGGCCCACAAAATGCCTTCGATTGAGTAGTGATCGGCCCGTCAAATAATACCCGACTCATCAACATACCACATCCAATGTAATATAATACCAACCATTACTATGGTCCATAACATTTCGTGAATGGTGGCCCAATCAGGATTTGCGACCCAAAAAAAATATTTTATAGCCAGATTGGGTGACAACTTATATTCTTTAAGAGATACCCCATTTGGACATAGAATACCACAAAATAAAGCAATGCACAAAGTGATACTCCAAGAAACCGAAACCCACATGTACTAACATCAATGTATCGGCCCACCCAACATATAATAGACAGATCCAATACCGAGCATTTAGAAGTATAAAAGATACTCAATTCCTAAATATCTTCTCATAATCCAAAGCTCACACACATTATAAGGTCCGCCCCTTACTAATAAGGCCACGTGTGGAGTGAGTGATAACATATAAGGGATAAACAAAGTAGGTCAACACATATCACTTCACATAGAAGAAACCGCCCCCCATTTTTCTCTTGTTAATACCGCCACATCTCTCCTAAACACACCATCTCAACAGCAGTCATCACCATTCTTATCTCACAAAAACCTCATCCATCTCCATCATTACAAATCCTCTTCTACCCACCAAGAATCGACCGTCTCAACAATACATACCATATGAGCTCATTATCCAAACCCACGAATCAAGAACATCATAAATCAGACAGAAATCAAACTCATCCCGAAACATCATCCTTAAGAAAGCAAACGAAGACGATTTTGCAACAAGGTCTTAATTGATCTCGGGTAGGTTTAGATATTAGCATGTATGAGTCTGTTCAATGATGAAAATTTGTTAATAAAAACAAGTTAATTTTTCGAGATCAATGAGGGGATGAGGTTAATACGCAAAAAAACCTTTTAAAGATTGGAAAAAACGTATTAACAAATCTGAGCTCTCATTTAACTTAGTGTGTGCAGTCTTTTAGGTCGAGTCTAGGTGTTGGGATAGGTGACGAATGGATCGAGTCTAGATTGAGTGGTGTTGAGGGATTAGTCTGTTTTGGTCTCGGTTAGGTTTAAATGTTTTGATAAAAATGGTAGGAGTCGGATTACTGGTTTGTGTGTGGTAAGTTAGTTAATGAAATAGTTGCTGGTTTGTATCATGAAAGAGTGTGAGTCCAAATCTGATTTATAATTTTAACTGATTTAAACTCCACTGTTTTGAATTTTGAGGTTCACCATCGCAATATATATAATTTTTTCAGTCCATCGCAATGATTAAACCAAACCATCGCAATATTTTTCACAGCCAATCCATCGCAACAAAACTTTATCCATCGCAATGGTACATGAACCCATCGCAATACACACTCCCCATCGGAAAGTCATCGGAAAAAATTGGGCAGCATGACGACTTGACTACTTCCATTTCGATGAATCAGGCCATCCATCGCAATGAGGACAGCCCAACCCATCGGAATGTAAAAAAAATCCCCATCGGAATAAATCCGAAAAAAGAAGCCGTCGCAATGTGTTCATCTGAATGTGCATCGTAATATCCATCTGAATAGGTTTTTGTTTTTACCAAGTTTGTAACCCCGAAAAAATAGTACTGGACCAACCTTTTTTTGTCATTATCCCCATAGATAGGAATAGATGAATACAGGGACAAAAACAAAAAAACGAGGTACAAAAAATTTGGACAAGCAATGATATACACAGATTACGAGACATGAAATATTGGTACGAGGATAGGAAATGGATAATAATGAAACACAAATTGATATTTCAAGTTAAGAAATGGGAAAAAATACCAATCGTGAATCATGGATCAGCAAAACAGAATGAATCTGTTAACACGATACGAACATCAAACACAAATCACACGAATACAATACACCCCCGGTTAGCTCTGATACCAATTGTAAGGCATCAAAAACCCACCATGGTTCGGGTGGTCGGGGATGATCAAAGAACATGTTGGACATGATTAGTTCTAGTGAGAGAAAGTTAGAGAGAGGTGAAAGGAATGTGTGTTTTATTTCAAGTGAAAATAAAACAAAATGAAAAAGTGACAAACTTCCACACCTCCATGGAGAGTCATGGGGGGTATTTATAGGCCTAACATGTCTAAACTATACATACTTTACACATTAAGTCCCTGCGTGTAGCAAAGTATGTAAGTCTAGTCCAACTCACGTGAAAGGCGCCAGCTTACCAAAAAGTAAGTCTAACAGTTTTCACATATCTCTTAGGCATCTCAAAGAAGGTTGTGTGTTTAGGTAGAGCTTATGGCATTGGCTTATTGCTTAATGGGCTTATTGGCCCAATAAGAATAAGCTGTTGACTATTTAAGCTGTGATAAGCTCAAAACCAGCTTTTGGGCCTTCAGACTTTTGTGTTTAGAATTGAATTTTGAGTCAGATAGGGCTTTTTCAGGTCATTTGGCCCTAGTTTGACTTTTTGGGCCCATTAAGGTTGACTGTTTTTGTTTTTAGCCCATTTGGGGGCCCATTAGGGGTATTTTGGTAATTTCACTTTCATTTTCTGATTAATTAGGTTAAAATAAACTAGTTTGCATGTTTTTAGAATTTTTTATAATTTTTAGATTAATAATATTATTTTAATATTATTTTATTATTATTTTTCAACTTTCACATTTTTGCACTTTTTATATTTTTCTTAGGTTTAATACATTAAAATAGGATTTTTTGCAAATCTTAGATTAATTTTATCATCATTTTTCTAATTTCTAGAATTATTTTAAGTTTTTAATATTTTTTTTAATCATTTTAAATAGTTTTAATTAGTTTAAAAATTTATAAAAATAGTTTTTAATCTTTTTAGGTCATTTTATTGGTTTACAAAGTGAAAAATCTTTATTTGGGCTTTTTAATAATTATTTTGATTTTTAGGGCTTTAATTACCATTTAAAAATTAATATTTTGATTAATTAAAAGGTTTGAAAAAGTTTTGATCATTTGTAAACTCTTAGTTTAATTAATTTGATTTTTGATAATTTTTTGGGAATTTTTAGAATTAATTTTTATTTTAGCTATTTTTACGGTTTTAATTTTGTCGTCGTAGTAATAATTTCACGTCTTCGTCATTCTATTTTCTCATCCCCTTCTTTCAAATATTAATCTCAAATCAATTACGAATTATTCACACACATATACCTCCTTAGGAAATGAACTTCATTGGGTCATTAGTGTTTGATTTTCCTAAATCATCACTTAATACTTTCTGCTTTTACGCTCTTTTTCCTAAAAGACGTAAGTTTACCACAAACACCTACCGTAGCGCTTTTTGATGTTGACGCTAGAAGGATGTCCATTCGTCACTAAGAATATTGATGAATATCACTCTGAATGTTCTGACAAGACCATAAAGATATTACGTAGAAACCTGAAACGAGTTTGAATCGATAAAGAAACAAACTACTGTTGCTTTTCAGTTTTACATATGTTCAATTCATAAAGAATCTTACACATGACCTACCGCAGTGCTGTTTGATGTTAACACTGGAAGGATTTCCACTCATCATTGTGACTACTAGGTAGTATCACTCTGAGTGTTCTAGCAATATCGCAAGGATATAGCGTAGGACTCTCTTGATCGTCATCCGTGTGTCCTAACGAGATTTGATTGATCTCTTGGCTCTAGACTCGATTTGTGCACTTTTAGTGGTCGGAGGCTGGAGCAGATGCCACCTATTCAATATTAACTATCTCGGAGTGAGAAAGTTAATAGAAGTCGTGTTGATCTCCGTGACAATAAAACGAACTTCTTTTGAGAGAAGCCTGAGTCAGCTGGGGAGGGGTTGTGCATTACATCACTGGGTCCATGATGCGTTGTCTTCATGATGTGTTGACTCGGTTTCTGCCTAAGTTGTATGGAGGGCTTCTTTCTTTACACCCTTTATCCTTACATTTCTTTTTCATTCTTCAACCCATTCAATGCTTACCAAGACATCATTACTAGCACCTTGTTGTGATTGTTCCAGTGCTAGCTTCAGTACTTAGTCGGCATTCAGCTATGTTCACATTCTACTCCATCTTTCCTAAGGACTTCTAATAATCTATTGAAATGTCCTTGGGAAGATCCCTCCGGTTCTGGTTCGATCATAGGACTTAAACCTAACCACCCTTTTGACACCAATAACGTCGTGAATTAAAGATGTTTTGGGTATTTGATCGTAACCATGAGTGCTTGAGTCTTTAGATCACATTTTAATTACATTTTCTCCCCTATCTCTAATATATAAAATCGTTTGATATTAGAGATACCAAATGGGATTAAAATATATTTTGTAAAATAGTGTTGAAAAACCGTCGGGAGAAGAATGTGCCAAACTAGCATGAAATTGTTTGGAACGCTCCCCCTCAAAAATTGATCCAATTGAATTGTCAATGATCCACATTAAACTTTTGAGGATAGAAGTTGTTGAACACACAATTTTTGAAAGATTTTGAATAATCATTGAAAAATTCTTGAAAAAATTGTTTTCAACGCTTTTTGAAAAACTCTATTTCTTTTTGGCGAAAATGTTTTTCTAAAGCATAACTTGAGTTCATAGACTTTAAATGTCTTGACGAATCCACTCAAGTGTAAGAAGATTTCTCTTCTTTTGCTGAGGGTAAGGGTACTAAAGCGTACACTCCCCCGTGAATATAGATCCGGGTTGTAATCTGAAAGTGATTACAAGCCATTGTGTTGAGCTCAAAACGTTGAATGTTTTGTGACAAGCTCAACCCATGATAGATTTCTCTACCCGTTGTTGGAAAAATTGTCCAAAATAGACATTTTCCTTTAAAAATAGAAATGACATGTTTTGAAAAATATTTACATCTTTCATTCGAGCTTTATGTACACACCCATGTCGTTATTTAGCGACATTTCTAGGTACGTCCATATTATCGATACTGAAAGACATGTCGAGAAGAATATTTTTGGTATTTTGAAAGGTTTTTCCTTTTTTATTTGGTTTTTCTATGGATATTTACGTTTTATTTTATTTTTGTAAATTTCTCAAGTTTTTCGAAAATAATCCAAAATAGACTTTTGTACAGCAGAAGAAGGTGATATCGAATGTACAGAATTGGAACCCTTGGAGGAAGAAGTGGGTTCTGTATCCGCTGAGGTACCTGCAATCAATGAAGAAGAGTTTGTATAAATACTAGTGTTAGGAGTAACAAATTCTTTGTCTACGTTAAAAACATTCGCATTCGTGCTAGCGCAGGTTTCATCACTCTTCTCTATTGGAATCCACTTAAGACCAACTTCCGTGAAGATCCGACCCGTTGGTTTCCACTGAAGACTAGATTTAGGAGTAGTTTTCTCTTGCACATTAGAAGACTTCTTTGGAGAGAAACTATGTCCTTTTTGAGTCCACGTTTCAGATTTGTTGTTATTGCTTTTCTTTGTGACGGGTTTGTATCTCCTTGTTGTCTTATGGGATTTTATATTCGATCTCCGTTCGAAAAAAACGAGATTTAACCTCATAGAGGTATTGAAGAATGCAATGGTCATGATTTCCATTGTGAATGCCCTTTTTGCAAGTGGGACATACAGGGGATTTCGAATTCTTTGGTTTTCCAAATCGTTCTGGCGTAGTGTTTGAAACACGACTGGTCATGGATGGTTTCCAATTCCTAGATTGCTGCTGAGTGATCCTAGGTTTTAGTTGACTATCATTAGGAGTGTGTTGAACTCTAGCGAGATTTGGTGAACTAGGTGTTGAATACACGGGTTTGTCTTTCTGAATCTTCCCTTTTTGTTTAGAATCTTCTAGGTTGTTGGTATGAACGAGGTCATTTGAACCTACAGATTCCTTTGTGGACGTGAATGTCACACGTTTTGGAGGAGTCCTAGAAGTGCTAGGTACATTCACATGGTTGGGTTTAGCAACAATGTGCTTTCTAAATGGAGGAACATAGGGTTATATGGATGGTTTTGGAACACTTGGTTGCACATCAGTCTTAGGAGGTAACCTAGATTTCACATGAGAAGAATTGGAGAACGGAGTCGGTTTTCCTAAGATAGATGGCTTTGGATCCTTTTAGGCATTGGGTTGTCGAACAACAGGTTTCACAACTTTAGGTTCTATAATTTTTCCACCCTGCTTAACAACGAGTTTCTTCAAGTCTTCTATCGCTATGTCCTCTTGCAACTGATCTTTCAAGTCTGTAATTTCCATACTCTTTTCGTTCATTTCTCGACAAAAGGCGGAAAGTTTTACTTGCAAGTTATTATCATTTGGACCTTTTCCGACTTTTTCTTGCAAAGCAAGTTCCAGAGTATGACAGTGTTTTTAAAGGAATTCACATCGGTGTTGAATCAACGCAAAAGCCTTTTGATCAACATTATCTGTGTGTTTCGAAAGCTTTGTTTCAAGACGTTCACACTCTTTGACTTGATCAAGATATTTGCATGCCACGTCAGAATATTCGTCTATGCCTGCACAAGATGTGAGAGCAACACACAAAATATCTTTGGATAGACATTCTTGTAAGAGTAGATCATATGCTGTGGAAAACTCGTCTCTTTCAGGCTGATGATCGTCAATTTATTTTTCAAGAGATTCCACATATTTCAAATCGTCAAACATTTCTTGCTCGATTAAGTTTTCAAATTCCAAAGCATGTTTCTTTGTTCATTCTGCAAGCGGAATCAAAATAGTTTTCACAAGCACAGTTATATCGTGAGGAATTTCTTTACCGCCGTTTGAAAGTTCACGTTTTTTTAGTCATCGTCAACAACCTTTTTGAAATTTTCAATGTTACTCTTAAGAATAGTAAGTGCTTGCTTACTCTTGATTATAGAAGCTTGATGCGGCAAGTACCCAATATATTTTGAAACATTAGTTTTCTTAGTGGCAAAAACTTGTCTCCATTTAATTCTTATTTGTTCACATGCGAAAAATATTTGCTCACGAGACTTCTGTGTTTGCGGTTTGAAAAGACCATAAAGACTGTTTTCATAAGCATAATTATATGGTTTAACAAATTCTTTATTAACTTTGGTCTACTCTCTTCTTCTAAATGGTTTGTCTCTTCACTATCGGGCCTAACAACAAGGGAATCAAGATCAGTCCATTGGGACTCATCAAGATATAAGTGCTGATTCTCAGATTGAGCTTGCTCAAGGTACTTAGGATTTGCAAAACTAGGTCTATCCTTGAAAAACGAACGAGGTGCCAACATTCTCATGGTTTGAATTGATTGATTACTTTTGTAAACAATTTTCTTGTAAAAATCAATTTGAGTTTCAAGTTCCACCATTTTGTCGATATCTTTCGCTTGTCTAGTTTTGATATCCTTTTCTAACTTTTCAACCACTGCCTTCTTTTCATTAACAAGTTTAGTTTTATCCTCTTGAAGAAAACCATTTACTTGAGTTAGCTCAGTGACTTTTGTGGTAGCAAGATACGTTTTGTGACGTTCAGTACTCAAAGAGGTGTTATGATTACGTTTCTCTTGTTATAGAAGTTTAAGAGTTTCGTTATATTTCTGTTGATAATCATCCTTTTTGACGTTAACTAAACACCCTTTGTAACCCTCAATATCATTGGTCTTTTGAAGAAGCTGAGCTCTATTGCTATCAATGGTCTCACTAGATTTAATTAGAGCAGCTTTACATTCTTTAAAATTTTGAGTGAGCGTAGCGTTTGCCTTTTTTAATTGCTTTTGACTCTTTCTAGTTTCTTTGACATCTTTTTGTAAAGTGGCAATTAAATTAGCAAGCCCTCAATATCATTGGTCTTTTGAAGAAGCTGAGCTCTATTGCTATCAATGGTCTCACTAGATTTAATTAGAGCAGCTTTGCATTCTTCAAAATTTTGAGTGAGCGTAGCGTTTGCCTTTTTTAATTGCTTTTGACTCTTTCTAGTTTATTTGACATCTTTTTGTAAAGTGGCAATTAAATTAGCAAGCGCAATACGCTCCTCATCATCATACTCATTTGCATTTTGATCATCGTCAAACTCATCATTGCACGGGTATGAGGGATCAGGTATGGTATTGCTATCAAACTTTTCCGTCATACATGTGTCAATAAGGGTTTGAGTTTGATCACAATGCTCATGCGTATTACCATTGGCAAACACATTATATTCATCATTGTGTACCTCTTCCAATGGGTCTGAGTCGAAGACAGGGCCACTATCATAGGAAGGTGTATTGCTGATGACAGTCTCAGAACTGATGTCTTGTGTGCCAGTGTCGCTGCTTTCTTTCCATTTTATGGTATGATCAATCTGCGTACCTTGCTTTGTGTTCCGTGATGTGCAGCTTTCATTCACATGACCCAATACTGTACCATAATTTGCCTTGAACCTTTTATCTATCTCTTGTTCGTAAATTATTGTTCTGTGGACATAGGTTTTAATAGATTTGATGTTACTTGGGATCAGGTATTTGAACGTTTGAGCAGTTGCATGATGTCTCATGAAGCATCGTTGTGTACTCGAAGACATGAGAAATTCTGAATCAAAAGTCTTTTCAAATGTCGTCTTGAGTTTAGTGAAGGTTATCTTGCATTCACTCCCAAAAAGTATTTCTTTTGTGAGTTGTGCCGCAAGTTTCTCCATGGCTTGTGTGAAAGCTCTTATGAACGTGCTAGTAGATTCACCTAAGTCTATCAGGACTTTTGAAAGGCTCTCAAACGATGATTGAAGTATTCTCAAACTTTCCATGCATTTATCTCTCAAGAAGCATGTCCGTTGTTGTAATTGTTCCATCGCGAGAGTTGTCACAACTGAACATTCATTGCTCTTTTCCATGATGATGGTGTCTCAGTTGATGAAGTGACTTCGGATCTTAAGTAGATATGGTGTGATTGTGTTGTTGTTGAAATTCTGAAAATTCTGATTTTTTCTCAGTCCGACAATAAATTCCTCAAGCCGACAAAAACGGTAAACCGAAACGTTTGAATAACCAAATTTTGAATTCAAGTTAGAAATAGCCAATAACTAGTAGGGAAAAATTTTGAAAAAAAGAAATTTTTTTGACAAAAATAAAACCTAAAAATGGCCTAAAAATTTGAATTTTGGTCCGAAATTTTTTTCGCATCGCCAAAATTTGAAATCGAAGCTTAAATGGCCTAAAAATGGTCTAGGAAAAAATAAATTTTACTTGGGTTTTCCCGCCAGAAAACTCTTTTTTTTTTCTTTTTTTTAGTCTTTGTGTAAATTATGTTCTGGGACTAGTGTAGATAGTGGCTAAGTGTAAAAAATACTCGAACAAAATATCCATCGGAATGTCATCAGAATGTCATTGGAATGTTCATCGGAATGTGACTGGAATGTCCTTATCAGAATGTCATCGGAATAGTCATCGGAATAAGTCATCAGAATAGTAATCGGAATGTCATCGGAATAGTCATCGGAATGTGAGTGATCGCAATATGAGTGATCGTAATATTAGTGATCGCAATATTAGTGATCGCAATATTAGTGATCGCAATATTAGTGATTAATGTTGAGTATTTTGCAAGTTCGTTTTTTCTCGACTTAAGACAAATTGAAAGGCCCACTAATATCAAGTTGAAATTGTTTTTAGTTGTTAAAAGATTATTTGGATTCTAGGTCTAATTCAAACAAACACGTAAAAATAGAAAAATATTATAGCTCTATATAACCGTAAAACAAATTTTAAATACCATAAAATATTCACAAAGTACAAGTATCTAATGCATACAAAGTAAAATTGCTTGAAATGTAAATGAAAATGAAAATGAAAATATAGGGACTAGAAATGTAAAATCAGAAAATCTAGGGACCAAATGTGAAAAATATAACAAACTATGTTGATCCCAAAGTCAGATCTTAAACCTTAATAGCTTGTTTAAGGGTTGTGATAGAGAGAAAGAATTCAATCTAACACTAGAGAAACTTTGCAAAGCAAAGTAACTAAACAAGATGCGGAATGTAATGTTTAGTACAAGAACAAATGAGATTCAAACGTTGAACTTTAATATATCAAAGATATACGAATACCCAAAGTGGTATTAGGGTTTACAAAACCTTAAAGTAATAATAATGAAAAACGAAATGAGAAAGACACACTTTGCATGCTAACCTAGTGAGTCCTTTTATAGATACAAGGACCCACGTACAAGATCACTACTAACAAACTATGGAAAGTATTAAGGAATAATAACTGAAACGAGTAAAAATCTATTCCATGTTTATCTTGACGGCAGGGCCTTTGACTCCAGCAGGGGAACGGATCCCCCTGCCTTTGTTATTTAGCAGGGGGAACTTACTCTAGCAGGGGTATGAATAATCAACTAGCAGGGGAAACAAGTAAGCATAGATTTATTCCCAACAATCCTCCCCTAAACTTGTGCTTTCCCCTAAAAGACAAGTTTCTGAATAAATGCTAGTTGATGAGGATGCTTACAAACTCTCTGGCCAAATCTGACTATGAACCATTCTTACCAGATCATAAGCAACAGGCTTTTTGGCATCAACAATTAACTTAGCCTGTGCTAACTTCTTCAAGGTTTCCTGAGAGAAGGGATAATACCTATGATTGAGTAAATAAACACTCACACCTTCCATTACTACCTCATAAACCCCAGAATTTGTAAATAGCTTCCAATACACCAAATCTCCTTTATTCACTGCATCAAATAGAGGATCGAATAATTCATGTTCATACATTCTATGCATGCACTCCCAGATTACCCAATCCTTATCCACACCATCCATGGTAGGAGGTTTTGCAGCAAACGTTTTCTTCAATATTTTCCACAGATCTTCTAAGTCTTCACTATCCAAAATTTGAAACATGACATCTAGGCTTAGAAATGTCTGTGCTGTATTGTCAGCCCTTGTAAGCTTCCACCAAGTTCTCCCTTTGTGTTCATAAACAGCATACTCTATAATAGCAAACTTCTTTCCAAGTTCACTAGGTGAGATTTCATCATTTTCCTGCAAAATCAGTTGTTTATCAATTTCATCATTTGATGGCCCTTGAGACTCTTTAGTGATTATGCCCACTTGCTCCATTCTCTTGAGTCTCTTTGCTGCTCTTTGTGCATTAAGTACAGACTTCTCAAGTACTTCTGGAAAACTTTCACCTGCTTGGTGCAATGCCCCTGCTTGGGATGATGCACCTGCTTGTGTAGTCTCTCCAGCTTTTCTTTTCTTTGTTGCTCTAGCTTTCTGTAGCACTTTACTTTGTCTCCTAAGATACTCAGCTTCCTCAGGAGTGTTGATGGTCATCCAATCCTCCACATCATACAACTTTAGAACTGGTCTGACTGCTCTTTTTATGGCTTCAAATCTCATATCTCTGAAGTCACCATCCTTCCACTTTCTATGTCTTTTAAGCAGAACTTTGTAGTGATCAAGTTGCCCTTTCTCTGACGTTCGATACTTCTCACTCTGAATTTGCATTGCCCTTCTTTCCAGATATTCAGTTTGATATTTGTAAACAAGGCAAGTCAACTCATACCTGTCTTCCAAAGGAGCATTTTTCAACTCCTTCTCCCATTGATCAAGAAACTCTCCAACATGAGGTACCCTGTCATCTAGTTCCCTATGCATAATCTCAACCTGTTTTAGCATATCTTTGGGCCTCATCTTCTCCATCCTTTGATCCTGCATATCCATTTCCTCTTGTTGTAGCCTGAGAGCTACTTGTTCATCATGAGCTTCTTGGACCTTCTGCTGTTCAGGAGTCAGATGCTTGTATTTTCTCTTGGGCTGTTGCACCATGATTCCTTTTCCTTTGTCTTTTGGATCCACTGCTGGTGCTGGTTTTGCTTTAGATGCAGGTTCTTTGATTGTTATCCCCTTCTGAGCTGGTTGCTTTCTGTTCTTCCTAACAAATGTTTGAGTAATGTTCTTAGCAGGGGATAAACTTACAGCAGTGGGATCAGCAGGGGCTTCTTCTTGATTGCCCATGGTGAGCAATGTTTGAGCAATATCTTTGGTTGCACTCCCCTTGTCACTTCCCTTATCAGCACTTTCTCTCTCCATTCCTTTCTTAGCACTTGTTATCTTTCCATGCTCCCCACCAGGATATGAATAATACTCAGTAGATCCTTCTGTGTGTGGAATTTCCTCCCCTTTGGAAGCATCCTCATCTGTGGAAAGAATCAGTCTGGGCTTTCTCCTCCCCTCAAGAGTAGCAAGTCTGGTTTCCAGGTGAGAGATAACTAGACCTTGCTTTTTGACATCTTGTACTAGTTGTGCATTCTGCCTTTTCAGACTCATGCACATTTTCGTCAATTCCAGATTTGTCAAAGGTTTCATACTGCTCTCAATCCTAGAAGGGAATTTCTCCCCTTGTTGGATATCATGGAGTGGGGGAGAGGACTTATTGATGGTGTCACTATCCTGCTCACCCCTTGAGGATAAGACAGTAGTGGCAGCCAAACCCCCAAGGTTGCTCCAAACTCTTGGAGACTCTCCTTTCTGCTGCCTGTGAAGATTCACCAGGCAAGGGAGACCTGGCAAACCTGGATTTTGAACGCCTTTCTTGTTGTGGATCAGCAGGTGGTAGGTTCTTGGCAGGGGATTCAGCAGGTTGATTTATGGCTGTTTGATTTTTGGCTTCTTCCCGTCTGATTTGGTCTAGCATAATTGAAGTGAATGGAATGTTTCTGCCAGAGAACAAAGGTGATGGTGCAAGTAATGTGGTCAAAAGTTTGGTTGTGTGTTTGCTTGCTGAAAAATAGTTTCTGTGTGTAATAGGACCATGATCACTCATATTCAGCAAAACTTCTATAAACCTTGGATACATACAAAACTTTGAGGTGCTTGAAACATTTTTAACCATGCCTTTAAAAATCATTTGAGAAAAACAATACTTCCTTCCTGTTGCAAAGCAGATCAGGGCAGAAGCTATCTCACTACCAACCTCATTAAAAGCAGTGGTTTTGGGTGACAAACATTGCATAATAGTATGAATCAAACATTTCCAATGAGGGGCAAACTGGCCTTTAGCAAACTTTAATTTTTGATTTTCAGAAAGTTTATACCCCAATTTATCAAGACCTTCAAAAATTTCAGCCTCAGAAAAGTTGGTTATTCCATCCTCATCATCAAGGAGGAGATTCTCCCTGATGGAGGCAAGTGTGATTACCTTGGAATGACCATCAACTGTGCTTTGAATTATGACCTCTCCATTCACTGTTTTGGTCATGGCTTTAGACCAGAACTGTTGAATGTGTGAGGTATAAATGCGAGGATTGATGAGAAGGGCCACTCTGAAGTACGAAGACTTTAGAAAGGCCACAGCCTCAGCAAACTCGACTGGTTCATCATGAAGCAAAGCAATTTGGTTATGATTAGGAGCAATTTTAAGGGTCATGATGAATTTGGAAAATAGTTTAGAGGTTTATAGAGATGGGAGGTAAGTGGGATTAGGTCGAGAGAGATTTATGGACCTGCTGGTAAAGGGAATTAAGTTTATATAGACAAATTGAAGGGCTGTGATTGGACCAAAATTTTCAAATTGCAAAAATATCAAGGATAAATCTTGATAAACAATTAATATATTTGAAATAGAAGGAAAAGATTACCAATCAGCTAAGAAAGCGCCTTAAATATCTTTTAAAAAGAATAAAATATTCCCTAACCAAAATTTAAGCAAGCAGGCCCAACGGCTATGAACAGGGTAACGGTATTGTCGGTCAATGGTCAAACAGGGGAATGTTGTGAAGGCAGGGGAATAAAAGATAAAAGCAGGGGAAACTTTCCTAGGGGTATTAAACTAGTCATGGAAGGACTAATGCTAACTAGCTCTGCTCTAATGCACACACTTGTATACACAAGATAGATACATAGAATCTCAAGAGTCCTCTATTCAGCAATGATCCCAATACAAAAAGTTAATACATAAGTCCCCCTACACCAGGTAATCCCAAGAAATCATGCATACCCCAGTCACCATCCCAACCTTGTCCCTTACTTATGGTCAGTTAGTCTTGGCAGTGTGTGCCACAGGTCTATATTTGAACAGCAAGCTGTTTATAATAAAGAAATGTAAGTACACACTACAGTGCCTCAAGGTTTCAGAGTTCTGACAAGCTTTGCAGCAAGTCATCATTAACCTGAACCCTCACTCACCAGTGGATATGATCTAAGATCATATATGAGTATCCTAAGAATACCCTGAATCCTAAAGGTTTGACCTAACCCCCCCCTGAAACATAGAGTATATACCTGATCTACCAAGGAGAATAGTATGCACCATATGAACCTCTGCATTGTTAGTCTAAAACCACATAAAACCACTTTTGTAAAAAGAACACACCCAGCTTAAGAGAAAAATCCTCTTGGCAGGGGAATGAACCCCAAGCAGGGGAATCAGTGTTAAAAAGCAGTGGAATGAAAGAAATGGTAAAATTGACTAACAATTATACAACAACAGCAGAGAAGTAACCCTGATTACACATGACAAAATAGACATCATATTTTAAGGAGTAACCATTCCAATACCTGCAACCAGATACTGAAACCTCCCTACCTCAAAAGCTTTTGTTAAAAGATCAGAAACATTAAGTTCTGTATCAATTTTCTCAGGTACAATCAGTCCTTTTTCAAAGCAATCTCTGATAAAGTGATGTCTAATTTCAATGTGTTTGGTTTTGTTATGAAAAACAGGGTTCTTTATGATGCAAATAGTGCTGTTGTTGTCAATAAATATCTTGGTTTTAAGAAAGTTGTACCCATAATCAAGCAATTGATTTTGCACCCAAAGAACTTGACCACAACATGCAGCAGCTGCTACATACTCAGCTTCAGTTGTGGATGTTGCCATGATAATCTGCTTCTTACATTGCCAAGATATAAGCCTGCTCCCCAAAAATTGGCATCCCCATGTTGTAGACTTCCTATCATTATTGTCACCAGCATAATCACTATCTGAATAAGCTATCAGCTCAAATGGTGACTCTTTTGGATACCAGAGTCCTAAGGTAGGATGACATTTTAGATACCTAAAAATCCTTTTCACATCAAATAAGTGACACTCTGTTGGTGACACCTGGTATCTTGCACATAAGCAGACTGCAAACATGATGTCAGGTCTTGAAGCAGTGAGATACATAAGAGACCCAATCATAGACCTGTAATTCCTGACATCAATAGGCTTTCCAGGACCATCCTTGCCCCATGGATGATCCTTGTCCATGGGAGTGGACACCTTCTTCCCATCAGACATGCCAAACTTCTTTACAATCTCAGCCACATATTTGTCTTGTGAGATAAATATCCCATCTTTCCGCTGCTGAACTTGTAACCCCAAAAAGAAGTTTAGTTCTCCCATGGCACTCATTTGAAATTTATCCTGCATCAATTTGGCAAACTCTTTGCTAAGCATGGAGTTAGTTGATCCAAAAATGATGTCATCCACATAGACTTGTACTAGCAGAAGGTCACCCTTTTGTTTCTTGGTAAACAGGGTCTAATCAATCTTCCCCCTGCTGAATCCATTGTCTAGGAGATATTTGGAAAGAGTACCATACCAGGCTCTGGGAGCTTGGTGAAGACCATACATGGCCTTTTTCACCTTGTATACTTTGTCAGGATGTTCTGGATCTTCAAACCCTGGTGGCTGCATGACATAGACTTCTTCATCAATGGTTCCATATAAGAAGGCACTTTTCACATCCATCTGGAAAACAGTGAAGTACATGAATGAGGCATAAGCAAGAAATAATCTAATAGCTTCAATTCTGGCTACTGGAGCAAACACCTCTTCATAATCAATCCCTTCTTCCTGAGTATACCCTTGTGCTACTAACCTTGCTTTGTTCCTGACAACTATTCCCCTTTCATCCTTTTTGTTCCTGAGTACCCACTTGGTCCCAATAGGCCTTGCCCATTTGGGACAATCAACCAGAATGCAAACCTCTTGTATGTCGAATTGTAAGAGCTCCTCTTGCATAGCTTCAACCCAGCTTGGGTCATTTAAAGCCTGAAAAATCTTCTTTGGCTCTTCTTATGACAAAAATGCAGTAAACAGACAACATTGCATGTTGTCATGATTGAACTTCATTGTGATGTTAGCAATGAAGCTGTGCTCCTTTGCTGTATACCTTGTATGTCTGGGGGCTTCAGGATCGCCAATGATCTGAGAGATAGGATGGTCCTTATTGATTCTATAGGTAGGCTGCATGATGACTTCTGTTTCATCTTCTTCCAAATCAGAATTGATGGGGCTATTTTGATTAGGAAAGAAGTCCTCAAAGGAACTTCCAAATGAGACAGCATGACCTAAAGATGGGTGCTTGTGAGTAGAATGAAGCTCTGAATAACTAGGGCCTCCACTCCTGATGATTCTGCTTCCACTGCTGGATATGATAGGACCATCATTTATAGGTGTAGATGATGAGATGAGTGGGGATTCTCTTTCTGCATCAGTAGTCTCATTAGCATCATGATCCTTTGTGAAAGAGGAATCAATTCCTCTAGCAGGGGAATCCTGGATTCCACTGCTTTCAGCCATTCCACTGCCTTCATCCATAGCAGGGGATGAGATTGGCTGTTCTTTTCCTGAAGCAGAATTATCTTCTTGTTGATCAGCTTTACTAGGAAATAATGAGGGTACATTCATGTACCTCAGAGGTGACTTCTCAGCACCAATTGTTTCTTGAGTACCTGAAATGTTAGTGTTCTGCAAGACAACAGGTACATAATTCATGGACTTGGAAAGTACATCTATATCAAAGAACCGGTCAGGACCTGTTTGAACATCTTCAGGTTTGTCTTCAAGAAAGTTCACATGAAGATTTTCTGTGATTTTGCTTGTCTTCTTGTTGAAGACCCTATATCCCTTGCTGTTTAAGGAATAACCCACAAAGTATCCATCATCACCCTTTTCACTAAACTTACCAAGATTGTCAATGGTGTTCAAGATGATAACATGACACCCAAAAGGTCTGAAAAAGTCAATTAAGGGAGGTCTTCCATTAAACAGCTGATAAGGGGTCTTGTTGTGTGCCTTGACAACCAAGGCCCTGTTTTGTACATAGCAAGCAGTGGATACAGCTTCAGCCCAAAAGATAACTGGAAGTTTGGAATCAGACAGCATAGTTCTTGCAGCTTCAATGAGTGTCCTATTCCTTCTTTCTGCCACTCCATTCTGTTGAGGTGTTCTAGCAATGCTAAATTGCCTCTTGATGCCTTTGTTTATGCAGAAAGAATCCAGTTTCTGATTTCTGAACTCACCACCATTGTCTGATCTTATGGTAACTACCTTCATGCTTTTTGACAGTTCAATTTGATTGATGAACCCAATGAGTATATCAGCAGTGTCACTCTTTTCAAATAGAAAGAATGTCCATGTAAATCTTGAAAAATCATCAGTAATCACTAAGCAGTACCATTTCTTCATTATACTTGCCACAGAAGTAGGACCAAAAAGATCCATATGTAGTAGTTCCAATGGCTTGGTGGTGGACATACTTGTTTTTGACTTGCAAGATGCTCTGTGTTGCTTCCCTTTCAGACATGCTGCACAAGTATGTTCAGTGGCAAAAGACTTGGAAGGAAGACCATGAAACAGATTATGCTTTACTAGTTTGTTCATTTTCTTGAAATTAAGATGACCAAGTCTTCTATGCCATTTCTTACATTCATCTGCTGAAGCTTTGGCAATGAAACATGTTTCATTGTCTTGGAGAGATATGTCCTTGAGATCAATTGTGTACATGTTCTTCTGTCTTGGTGTTCTGAGTACAATTGGAGTGTCTTTTGGCAAGACAAACTCCTTTCCTAATACCAAGCATTCAGTGTCAGTAAACAAGACAAAATTCTTGTTATCAGTCATCTGTGACACACTGAAGAGATTATACTTGAGTTCTTTCACCAAGTACACATTGTTAAAAGTCATCCCATTTGTGACAATAGTTCCTTTTCCTGTTATAGTTCCATGCCCATCTCCAAAAGAAACACCATCATTGTCATGTAGAGGTACAAAGTTAGACAAGTAAGCTTTGTGTCCAGTCATACTTCTTGAGCATCCACTATCCCAATATGCTCTATCATCCCTTGTCTTCTTTGTCACCTGCAAAAGGAAAAACAAATTAGTTTTTCTTGGGGACCCAAGCCATTATAGACTTGGATCTACCTCGTGTATCAATGTAGGATAGCTTATCGAAAACTAGAGATACACCATTAGATTGAGTACCCCTTTTGGGTGCCCAAACCCAACGAGCTGAGGCTTTCACAGCTTTTCTCCATCTTCCCATGTTCCTAGAATGTACAACTTTTCTAGCAGGGGATACCCCAGTTTTAGCAGGGGAATCCTTATGCTTAGCAGAGGGAACCCACGTTTTGTTTTGGCCTCTGTTCATGTGTTGGTAAGGTCTAGGGCCAGATCTATATGCAGTATAAGGTGTTGGGGTGGTCACAGAAGTGTTGGGCTTTGGGTGAACATCATTTTCCTTTCTAAGGGCTGGAACAACATATTTCTCAGTTACTCTATTTCTCAAGGCAGGGGCAACATACTTGGCAGGGGAAAAGGATTTTGCCCCTGCATTTAGAAGAATGGCTTTAGGTTGCATATCCTTTAAGGGATTTGCAGCAACCATCTCCATTGGTGCCTTACACTCTTGATAAGTGTGTTCAAAACTGCCACATGTGAAGCAGGGCTTGGTATTGATCACAAAGTCTTTTCCTAATTGATGAGACTTTTGGTCATTCCAATTTCTTTGATTACCTCTGACATTCCTATACATACCAGCATATTTAATGGTAGGTTTAGGAGACTGTGGCCTAGCCTTAGATTTGGAAGAGATGCTCTTAGAGTTTGGATTGCTGCTAGAAATTCCTTCTTTTGAAAATCTAACAGGGTTGTCAATTTGCTTTAAGCCAACCTGTTCCTGTTTAACATCCCTAATGACACTAGTTTTAACTAGAGACTCTTCTGTATCAAGGTTATTAGGTATATAAGCACTCAAGTCAAACTCAATGGCATCCTGTTTTTCAAAACAAGGGAGACCAGTCCATGACAAGTCTTTTCTAGGATAGGCAGCATGGATGTTAGCAGGGGGTGGAGGTATAGTAGCATTCATATTCTTAATTCCAAACCCTGTTTTATCCTTAGGAGATTGACCAATTTCAAATGCCTTGGTTAAATCTTTTGAAGCTTTTCCAAATTTTTCAACAGTTTCCTCATCTATCTTTTGGTTAGCTTTGAAAATTTCAAGTTCAGCAGTTAAAACATTTATAGATTGGTTATTCTCCTTGGCATCTCTTTCTAGAATCACAATGTGATCCCTATACTCACTTTCTCTTTGCCTATACTCTCTTATGGTGGACTCTAGTTGTTCTAAAGCATGTTTGTAATTATCAAGATCATTATCACAATTGGTATAGTCAGCTTTTACCTTTCTGATTTGATCATTTAAAGATTCAGTATTTTTCCTACAAGCTTTAGTATAGTATGAGTCATCATATACCTCATTGTCAGAGCTGGAACTTGACATGGCCATAAGTGCAAAGTCTTCTTCCTTTTCCTCAGCCATCAAAGCTTGATTTCTTTCCACACTTTCTGTCATAGCACTCCAGTCCCATCCATTTGGTCCATCTATCCCCTGCATTGCTACCATGGCTTTAACACCAGAATCCTCATCTCTTGTTTCCTTTCTATGGCTATTTCCAGACTTAGGTCCTCTGCATTCCCTGGCAAAATGACCCTTCTTGCCACAATTGTAGCATTCAACTTTTGCTTTATCAAACCCAGCCACATCAGATGGATTAATTGTGATCTTCTTCCCATACTTCTTGTAGAACCTATTTGCTCTCATGCTGAGCAAAGCCATATTCCACTTGATATCCAATTCTTCTAGCGCTTGCTTACTGATTTGACTCAGATCTTCATGTAACACTGTAGATCCTTGTGGCCCTTGAGATGCTATAAAGGCACATGCAGTGTCAAGGCTGAATGTGGCTGGTCTTTCTTCATCATAGGAAGGTCCAGACCTGGTAGCAGGGGAATAAGTAGCAGGGGCTACTTCTATTCCACTGTTCTTGGAGATTCCACTGCTTTGTGATATGAATGCCATGTTAGCAGGGGAATCAATGACTCCACTTGAGTTGGTGGGAATTGTCCCTTTTGACTTCATTTCATTGACAATAGGTTCAAAAACTTTTAAGTTATTGTATATGTCATCAATGTTCTTGTTGTCCAAGTCATCCTTATTCTGCCAGATTGCCTTATAGACAAACCATTCTTTCTGGAGGCTGTTAAGAAACCTGGTATTCACCTGCTCTCTTGACACCTCAATATCAAAGAATTCCAAGTGGGCCACCATGTCTTGAAGCCTATTGTAAATAGCTCCAATTGATTCATCACCAATTGCTTTGAAAGAAGCAAAATCATCCAGCATTTGGTTCTTCTTCTTCTTCTTTGTGGCTTCATTTCCTCCAAAGGTTGCGCCTATGGCTTCCCATAGTTCCTTAGCTGTTTTGTATTTCCTGAATCTGAGTTGATGTCTATCTGGTAGGGCCAACAGCAATGAGCTATGAGCCCTGACATCATGCCTTCTAGCCAGTATTTCCTTATCACATAGAGCAGCAGATTTCTTCTTGTCCTTACCTTTGGAACTTTCACCTTCATCCTTGCCTTCTTCAACTGCCACCATTTTGTTGAATTGATCACCAAACTCTATGATCTCCCAGAGAACATAGTGTTCCATTTTTAGGTATTGTTGGATTCTGAATTCCCATAATTCAAAGTTTTCAGGATCCAACATGGGTAACTTGAGGGTATTGTGGTTGTTGCTGTTTGTGGATGAATCTGAAGACATGTTTGCTATGAGGATTTTGTTCTTGATTTAGACAAAGTTTCTCAACAAGCTCTGATACCACTTGTTGATCCCAAAGTCAGATCTTAAACCTTAATAGCTTGTTTAAGGGTTGTGATAGAGAGAAAGAATTCAATCTAACACTATAGAAACTTTGCAAAGCAAAGTAACTAAACAAGATGCGGAATGTAATGTTTAGTACAAGAACAAATGAGATTCAAACGATGAACTTTAATATATCAAAGATATACGAATACCCAAAGTGGTATTAGGGTTTACAAAACCTTAAAGTAATAATAATGAAAAACGAAATGAGAAAGACACACTTTGCATGCTAACCTAGTGAGTCCTTTTATAGATACAAGGACCCACGTACAAGATCACTACTAACAAACTATGGAAAGTATTAAGGAATAATAACTGAAACGCGTAAAAATCTATTCCATGTTTATCTTGACGGCAGGGCCTTTGACTCCAGCAGGGGAACGGATCCCCCTGCCTTTGTTATTTAGCAGGGGGAACTTACTCTAGCAGGGGTATGAATAATCAACTAGCAGGGGAAACAAGTAAGCATAGATTTATTCCCAACAAACTATAGCAACTAACTAACAAACTTCCAAACTAACTAACTAAATATGCAACTAGTCAAAATTCATGGACTAACACTTGTAAAACCTAAAAACTACAAGTTAAACTATCAGATTAACAAAGTGTTAAAAATTGAGGACCAAAGTGAAAATAAACCAAACTTTTTAACAAATAACGGGCACAAGTAATCAATAAGCTCGTTTAAGCTTATTTCTCAACCAAAATGGTTCTAGTTTTCTTTAAAATGCTTAAAATTGAAAATAAGCTAGGCTGGTAAAAGGATTTTGGCTAAAAGCTCTTAAAACTCTGGATAACTTATTCTAATAAGCTCACAATAAGCTAAAAACAAATCCAGACATCCACTATGTGATTTCCTTATTGAGAATGATTAAACAGGTTATAAGAAGCTTGGAATGTCTTTTGGTTTTGAAAATCATCAAGAAAATAAGCTAAAATCCGAAATAAAGTAAAAGTGCTTATGTTGACCAAGTTTGACCAAAATATTCAAAAAGCTGGAACTCACAGAAACTACTCAGGACATGTTTGCAAATGGATTTGTGAAAGAAAATTGAAAGTTTTATGAAGAGGATTAAGAGATCTTGAAAAACTGAAATTGAGTATTTGCAAGTTCGCTTATTCTCGACTCAAGACAAATTGAAAGGCCTACTAATATCAAGCTTTAAATTGTTCTTGGTTGTAAAAGGTTATTTGGATTCTATGTCTAATTCAAACAATCTCGTAGAAAAAAAATGAAAATATTAAGGCTACGTATCCGTAAAAAAAGTGCAAGTACCAAATTTTATTCACAAAGTACAAAAATTTAATGCATGAAAAGTAAATTGCTTGAAATGTAAACTAAATGAATGTATAAGGACTGGAAGTGTAAAATTAGAAACAATAAGGACCAATTATGTAAATTGTAACAAACTTGTAAACAAAATTAACAAATTCTAAAACTGACTAACTGAAATTGTAACTACTAGAAGTCCAGGGACTATTTTATGCAAAACCTAAAAAGTTGGAAGATTAACACTGAATACAAAGCTTAACAAAAAGCAAGTACCATATAGCAATTAAAAAGGAAATTGACACAAAAACGGGTTAATTGACAAGAATAAGCTGGACTGAGCTTATTACTGAACCAAATTCACTCTAGTTTGTTGCAAACTGCTTAAAAGTAAAAATAAGCTAGGCTGGTAAAAGGATTTTGCTTAAAAGCTTATAAATCTCTTGAAAGCTTATCTCAATAAGCCAAGAATAAGCCCATTTGAAAACTAGACATCCACAAAATTATTTTCTTATCAAATCTGATTAATCAAGTTCCAAGAAGCATGGAATGTCTTTTAGAATTGAAAATGGTCCACTGAATAAGCTGGAATCTTGAATAAGCCAAAAACAGCTTATTTGACCAAGTTTGACTAAAAACTCAAAAAGCTCAAATTTTTAGAATTCACTAATGATGAGACTGCTTTTATACATGGTCTCATCGTCCAAAACGGGATTTAATTGCATTAAATATCATAAATTATACCAAATATATGCTCGTGTTTGTTACTTGTGTATTTTTAGGTACGGATATTGAGGAATTGACAAAAGATCACAAGAATCAATCAAAAACGAACACGGGAAACGAAGACGCACAATGAACCAAACCCAAGTTTGGAATTTTGCAAAAAGACCCCTCAAGTTTGAAGAGTTGGCAAGAATGTCCCCTCATCTTTGAAGAACTTGTCACAAATGAGCCTCCAATAGTTATTTGTACAAGTATGGTCCTCCAAGTTTGAAGAATTACCAATCTAAGCCCTTGGAAATTGTTGAATGTTGCAAAGTTAGCCATTAAGTCCACAAGTTAACAAAAGGACTTCATTTGAAAGTGTTTTGGACTGGATGTGCAAATTATCAAACGGCTGTTATCTATTAAGGACGGGTAATGAAAATCTCACCAATTGGCCCAACAACACCCCACTATCCCAATCCAATTACCCAGTTTAATATTAATCCCAGTCAAACCCCCCCGGTCAACATACTTTCCCACCACTAACACTTATTTAAAATCCACTTTTCCCTTTTTGGATTAAAACATTGCCTAATCACCCTTAAACCCTAATCCCACCCAGATTAAATCAAACCCAAAACAAAGGGTTTTACCCCTAAACTCTCCAGATTCCTAATTCCCCTCATCCTCACTTGATCCCACCTCACAAGACACAACCACATGGGCTGTGGGACCCACCCCGTACCTCCCCTGCCCCGTCTTTTTCACACCAAAACCCTAACCCGACAAACTTAACGGTTGGATGAATTTCCTTTGACCCCAAGGCTAAATAAACGACCCTGATCACTTCTTTACAGCTGGGATGTCACTCTCCATCACATGGGCACAAGACCAAGTTCATTGAAGACCTCAACAAGGGCTTTTTAGAGAATTCCACAATTAGGGTTTAGGATTGTATTTTTCTTGTAATTTTTTATTAGCCTTCTAGTATTTTCCATTTGGTTGTATAAATAGGACGTGTGTGTCCTATTTTTCAGTTGTTCCAGATTTTCCTTTAAATTTATTGTAATTCCTTTTTAATTAAATGAAAATTGGTGTTTGTTAAATCAAGTGTAATTCCTTTTCTATTTTTAAAAGTTGGTATTAAGTTTTTAAGGAAATCTGAGTTCCATTTTAATTGGTGAAGTATTTTGAGTTTTGAAAATTTGTTTTCAAAGTTCTGAAATTGGAATTTCTTTGGTGAAAGTTGTTTCAAGTTGGGATTTTCAGGTTTGAAAGTTAAGTGTTGTTATTGTTTTGAAAGAAAAACGTATTGACAAGTTTTATAGAGTTTTAAGAAAGATAAAAAAAAACAGATTGCATATATTTGTGTGTTTTAAGTTTCTCTTAGCAGGGTTTGATTGAGCTTGATTTCTCCAAGTTTTCAGCACAGGCCCGAGCCTGTAGGGAAGTGGTTAATCAACCACCAAGGGACCTGGATGTAGGTCCCTTGAGGTAAAATTCTTGTTTCATTTCTCATTTTTTAGCTTAGAGTTGGTTTTGCTTGATTTGTGTGAAAGCTGTTTAATTGCATGCTATTTGGTTTGATTTGAGTTGTGAGGGTATTATATGCATGTTAGAGTGAGTGTAATCAGTTTAGAAAAGTTTTAGTATAACTTTGCTTTGTTAAATTGTGTTTAGCAGATTTAAGGGGGTGTTTGGATTAAGGGATAAGTAGGGTAATTTGATTGCATACTTGTTTCATAATCTGTCATAAATACTCAGTAGGATGGTAAAAGGTAGCTGGTAGTTTTGTCTTGAACTTGGAACAAGTCTTACTAAGTTTGTTTGATAAAAAAAAGAAAGCATAGCATAAATCTGCTTAGTTCATCTTCTGCTTGATTTTCTTGAATGTTGTGCATCATTCTTTGATCCTTGCTAGTAGATAGGATTAAGATAGGTTTGAGATCAGTTTTAGGCTAGGTAGTGAGCTTGTATGCAAGATATGGGAGTTTGAAAGTCAGTATTGTGCAAGTTTTTAGCATAAAAAACCAGCAGACCTAGTCTTTTGCAACAGCAACTTGCAAATGCCCTTGTGTGCATGATTTGAGAATTTTTGTGCTAAGTGCTTGTGTATTTTGTGCTTGAGTTGACTCCCTACACTCCAACTGAGTGTAGGGGTGCCTGTTGTCATCCACAAACACCACCAAAATCATCACAGCCAAGATCCTCTTGGTCATTAGCACAAGTGAAGATACCATATCCTCTTTGTGTTCTTCAAAATCTCAACTGGTCACGAATTTGATTCATTGTGGGTTAATCTTTGGTAAATTGGTTTTGGATTTGTGTTTTTAAAGTTTAAAGGATTAACAGTGTTGGTTTGGAAAGTAAAAAAAGTAAAAAAAAAAAAACTAAAAAAAACAAAAAGGGGTTAACACAGCCTCGAACCCACGCCATCACACTCACACCACACTCACCTTACCACTGCGCCCTTGGGTCTTTTACTGACCAAGGGTGCAAGTGCACTTAACTTAAGGGGTTTTGGTTTTTGCTTTTGTAATAATAAGCCGTAGTTTATTTTTCTTATTCTAGCTTATTGGATAAGCTTTTCAGCTTCATTTTATTTTTCCTAGAACCAGCATAGCATTTAGGACTTTTCTGGCTAGTTTGTGTATTTTTCCTTTTCTTTTATTATTTTTTATGCATTTTTTATTACCCGGTTTTTAGTAATTGATTAAAAAATAGCAAAAAGTACTTTTATTTTTAGGAAAAATAATTTTTAAGTTTTATTTAAGTATTTTGAGGTTTACGTTTAGTTAACTTTTCAAAAACTTTTATTTTTAATTTTATTTTATTTTAGGGTTTTTTATAAACTTTGAAAATTAATTTAAAATTATAAAAAAGGTTTAGGGAACTTTTATTTTCATTTTTCTCTTAGTTATATTATTTTAAGTTTTTAGAAATTTTTTAGAATTTATTTTATAAACTTTTTATTTTTTTTGAATATTTTAATATTATTTTTTTATTAAAAATAGAAAGTTTTATTTTTCTTTCTTTTTCATTTTTCCTAAGTTCATTAGCATTAATTAGGACTTTTACAATTTTTAGAATATTTTTATAGCCTTTAGATTTTTTTATAAATATTTTAAGTTTAATTAGTTTTAAATCATTTTAAATAGTTTTTAGTGTTTTAAAAATAGTTTTATTGGCTTTTAAATTTTAGAAAAATACTTTTTAGTCTTCTAATAATATAAGTAAAGTATTTGTTCAATAAAATCATATTTTGGACATTTTATTAATTGTATTTAATTTTAGGGCTTTAATTAGCATTTAAAATTGAATATTTAATTAATAAAAGGTTTTAAAATATCTTTGTTGGATTTTTATCTTTATTTATATTATTTTAGACTTGTTTTTAGCTTTAATATTAATTTTTGTTTTTAGGTTCATAAAAAAAATTAATTTTGGTAGTTTTTCACGACTTTACGTCTACGTCTTTTTCGTCTAGTTTAATTCGTCTTCGTAACCATCTTCTCTTTCCTTTCTCATTTCTTTTCTCCTTGTTAATAATCACAAACATCATTAATCAATTCATTACACAACACACGTGCCTCCTTGAGAACGAACTCACTTAATTGGGTCATAACTTGTGGTTTTCCTAAATCACTCGTGCACGCTTACCATTACTTTGTTGCCTCTTTTCCTAAAAAGGTATACAAAACCACTATATCATTTTTGGCGCCGCTGCCGGGGAGGCGTGTTGTGTTTTGATTGAAACATTGTTGTTTTCTATATTAGCCATAATAGTAATTGTATTAGTAGCACTCTACTAATACGTATTATCGTTTTTCGGTTTTTGTGTGAATATTATTACTATATTGTATACGTAGAACAATAAATTCACAAGTACTCCAAATACGTGAGCAATCACAACCTTGATTCGGGATTTCATCACTCGATCATTGTATTCGAATCTCAAACCAAAGAAAAAAGGCAAAAATAGATAAATACTTTCGAGAAGCTTAATTTTGATAATACAAACTATAAGGTGGGTATAAGGCGGTTGTATTTCACGACCTAAAGGAAAAAGGCTCTTAAGTGCTTCGCGCCGCCTCGTTTCCTCCGCTTGCTTGTGCGTATTTGATTTTGAGAGTGAATCGAGGGTTTTGCCGCCCAAAGTATTATTACATATCATATATATTTTCTTGGTTTCTATTTGATTAAACCCTCTTGAACGATTTGGTGTTCCACCATCATTCTAAATTCATCGAAGGCGTTCACTCCACGTGATCGTTTTCATTCCTTGAGGCCTTTTTAATCAAGATATTTGATTAAGGAGGAGATTTGTGGACTTTTTGTCTACTTAATACATTTCACCAATTTCCAAAAAAGGTTAATACAATCAAAAACCACAAAAAAATTGAAAAATTAAAAACACCAAAAAGAATCTTCTTTGCTCGTCTCCACGTTGTACGTGACGTTTATGCTAACTCGTAACAAAGCAAAACGTGCACGTAAACGAAAGAACAAAACTCCCACTCCAACTCATTCTAGTGAGGAGTCTCCTATTGACGAACCCATTGTACGAGAAGCACCTACCATGGCGAATCGAACTATGATGGAGTTACTTCAAGCACCCACCGAGGGTTATGGAGAAGCTATTGTGATTCCCGAAACCCTTGCGGAGAATTTTGAGGTGAAAACGGGTTTGTTGTCGATGATCCAAAACAACAAATTCCGTGGTGATGAGAAGGACAATCCCCACAACCATATCCGCCAATTCAATCGTCTTACCGCCACGTGCAAATTTAAGGATGTCTCGAATGACTCGATTAAGATGATGCATTTTACGTATTCCTTAGCGGGGCCCGCTAAAATTTGGTTAGAGAAAGAGCCACCCAATTCTATATTGACGTGGAAGGATCTCGTTTCAAAGTTTGTGAACCAATTTTTTCCGCCCTCTAAGACTACCCATTTGAAAAATGAGATTTATAAATTTTCATAAGAATCAAATGAAAGTTTTTCTACGGCTTGGAATAGGTTTAAGGAGATGTTACATGAATGTCTTCATCACGGTTTTTCCGACTTACACCAAATCGACACGTTTTACAATGGACTTAATGATCATGAAAGAGATTATTTAAATGCCGCCGCGGGTGGTAATTTTTTGTGTAAAACGGTTGAAGAAGCTTTGGTCATAAATGAGAATAGGTCTAAGGTTTATAGCCCTCGTAGCACACCGAGTGTTGCCAAGATGGGCTCGTCATCGTCTCGTAGTATCAATGCCTTACATGATGAGGCAAATGAAGAAAATCGATTTTTCGATAGGTTTTCGACTCTCATGTCCCATTGGAAAGCTCAAGAAGCTTCCAATTCCGCTTCGGTTAAAGCGGTTTCTAAGAGTTGTTTATCATGTGGTGGAGCTCATGATCTTTCCGAGTGCATTACCGCGGATGGTAACACTTCGAATGCTTTTGTAGCCACGGGAACTTACAACCAAATCGGTCAAGGTTCCCGCCAAAATCAAGCTCCACCAAATCAAAATGCTAATAATTATCGCAACAACAACCAAGGTGGAAATTACCAAGGAAATCAAAGGAATTATAACAAAGGTAATTACCAAAGTGGAAATGGGCAAATTTCAAATCAAAACCAAAACCGTGATTTTCAAAACAATGCCCAAGGTTTTCAAAACGATCACACCAAAAATCTTCAAGGAGAGTTTTTGAATTATGCTAAGGCTAATGATGCTAAGTTTGATAATATGCAACGTGAAATGGTTAGCTTAAGGTCCGAGTTGAAAAACGAGCTAAAAAACGAACTTGCTAATGAACTTAAAACTCATGCTAATAAAATGGAAGGAAATGTCACACGACTCCAACAAAATCAACAAAAAATGGAGCAAGGACAACATGAGATTAAGCAAGAATTGTTAAAAGCGGATGCTAGGCAATCTAAGTTTGAAGACCGAATGGCTAAAATGTTTGAAGCTATCATGTGTAAGCCCTCTTCTTCGGGTGGTCTTCCTAGTGATACCATCGTGAACCCGAAAGGAGAATTGAAGGTTATTACTACACGTAGTGGTAAAACTTTCAAAGAACCCATTTCTCGTCCAAGTACTTCTATGGAGAAGGAAAAAGAGAAAGAACCCGAGGTTGTGGTTGAAAAGGAGCACATTACAAGCCCACGAAGTACCGCTCAAACCACACCTACGGTTGAACCAATACCAATCATGGAACCCGAGATTCCAAGGCCGTTGCCTATGCCTACTTTGCCCCAACCCACACCACCTTTACCCTACCCTTCAAGACGAGACAAGGAAAAGGCACAAGAACGAAATAATTATCAATTTGAACTTTTTATGAAAATGTTTCGTGACTTGCATTTCAATATAAGTTTTGCCGACGCCTTAGTCATGATGCCTCGATTTGCCGCGAACTTCAAAAGTATGTTGAATAACAAAGAGAAATTGCAAAAATCGTCTAGTTGTTCATCGGTTTTTCTAAGCCGCATACCTCAAAAAGTCGGTGATCTTGGAAAGTTTTTAATCCCATGTGCTATCCAAGACATGGAAGAATGCTACGCCTTGGCTGATCTTGGTGCTAGTATTAATTTGATGCCTCTTCAGATTTTTAAATCGCTCAATCTTCCAAATCTTACTCCTTCAAGAATGTCAATCGAAATGGCCGATCATTCTACGATTCTAGCTTGTGGAGTTGCCGAGGACGTCTTCGTGAAAGTTGGAAAGTTCTACTATCCTGTAGACTTTATTGTTTTTGATATTCCCATCGATCCTAAAGTTCCGTTGATTTTAGGTCGATCTTTTTTGGATACCTCGAGAGCACTTATCGATGTGCATGCAAGAAAAATCACTCTTCGTTTCAATGAGGAAGAACTCATCATTAATGCAACCCAAAACTCCACTCTTTCTCATGTGTATTCTATCACATCTTTGTACAATGTCAATCCCATCAAAAATATTTGCAAAAAGATTTCCAATAGAGTTTTAGGAGTTGTTGAGAAAAATGAAGTTTCGTCCCCTCCGCCGGTGGAGGTTAAGAGTGTTAAGCCTATGATTCCAATCTCGAGTGATTCTTCGGATGATGAATACGTTGATCTCGATTGGGGAGTTTTCTTTGTTGACAAAAGATTTGAAAACTTGCCACCACCTAAGCCAAAAAGATTTCAAAATGTGAGAATTTTTAGTGTGACTAACATTGCTTTAGATACACCAAATATTTTTGACATAATCAAATCGGGTTTTCACAAGGAGAGTGTAAAAGATGAAAAAGGAAAAGATTTTGAATTGAATTTAAAAGATTTTTCTATAACTCTAACTCCGTCATCACCACGTTTATTGAGTACTACAAGCTCGTCTTCTCCTTTTGACGATGCTTTGTGTGGACTTAGTGTGGGGGAATCCCCTTATGTTCCCTCCCCTTTCTCCACCGAGGACGAGATATTTGATCCTGGAATTGCTTATATAGGGAAATATCGGTCTTCCACCGATGCAATAAATGGAAAATCTTTTCATTTGATTGGTACGAGTCTACCTCGAGTAGCTCATGTTTTTAGAGACTTACCCATTGTCCCACCCTTCTATTTCTTCTCTCCTATTTTCTTATACCCCATTGGGGTTTGTGTTGAAGTAGCATTGTTTCGTCTTTCATCCGAAAACGAAGACGCTATCTTTGACCCCGGTATACGTTTATCGGGTTTTTAAAGTACTCCACGTACTTTTGGGCCTTGTTTATCATGTAAGCCCCACCAAAAATTGACCATACCATGATATCCCTAAATGATCACATTTATGGGGATTCGAGTCGAGCTTTTGACTCGGTTATCAAAAAAAAGGTGCCTCGTGGGGGAGACCCATGCTTATCCATGTACATATTATTGCTTTCTAATTAGTTTAATGTGAGGGGATTTGTGCCCTTCCAACCTTTGTTTCGTGGTTGTTTGTGCATTGTGGTTTTTAGATCATGATCTTCACGATTGGAGCCTCTCGTGTTCGTTGTATGAGAGCACTCGATCGTTTGCTTTGGAGGCCTTTCCCAATATCCAAATGATATATCCTTTTATGTTCTAACATTAGGTTTTTAGCACACTTCATAAACGGCTATTAATTTATTGGTTACACCCTTTCCATGCTAGATTAGGCATTCGACTACGTCTCTAGTATGGGGGTGTTTGCACCCCTAGACTCGAAACATTGAGGACAATGTTTAACTTTAGTATGGGGGGTGAATAGATACTTGCCTTGCCAAACCTTCACGCTTTCCAAAGTTTATGTTTTGTTTATCGTTTTGTTGCAAAATAAGGCTAAAAATGGCCAAATTTTAAAATTTTTCTCATGTTTTATAAGTGTTTGAAGACACGAATGTAGGTTTTCCGATGGCGAGAATAAGAGTAATTTTTGACTCGACCGTGCGTGTTGAGCACTTAGCTTTGGTTCCTTAACTACACATTAGGCTAAGTCTCTTAAATGAGGACGAGAAATGATAGAGTTAATTATAAGTTACTATGCTAAACGTAGAGTACTCGTATTCTTTCAAAAACTCATGTGTTCTCGTTATTTGCTTATTCTCCCTTCGCTTGTAAATATTTTTTTCTTAATAAATATTGATTTAGCGGTTTAGTTTTGATTGTTGGATTTCTAGTCTTTTCTAGTAGCTTCCGTGTAATTAAATTGGGAAGACATTAAGGTATCACCAGCGTCACGGTTTTGAAGTATTGGCAACCCGAATAATCGAAATCTTCACCCAATAATAAGATTTCAAGTGCTCACCTAAATCAAGCAAACAATTTGAAGCCCCACAAGGCCTAAAATCTATGCAAAATTGAAAGTGAATCAAGCCTTAATCTTCGAAGCTTTAAAGATCCAAAATTCGCTTTTGCGTGAGGATATACGTCTTTGGCTAATAAAACCACCGATGAGGCGGATAATAAAAGGCAAGGCAAGACCGAAGTCATAATAAAAGCTTCATGGCGAAGTTGAATAAAAGATGGAGGTAAACCAAAGATAATAAGGCCCTTCCGTTAGGGGGCGTATAAAAGTCTTGGTAATAAGTCTCATGTTCAAAACCGTTATAAAACCGTGTTTATCGATTCTTCTTGTCAACTTAATTTTTTAACATCGTTGTCTATTAGGAGGGGTTATTGATTTGATGGTCTTGATTACACCGTTAGGACTCTATTTTTAGACCTAAATCTCTATTATCGCATAAGTCAACAATGTATCCTCGTGATCATTAAGACATAATAAAATATAAGAGATACAACTTAGGAATAATGGGAGAATAAGTACGTGATTAGGGCATATGAGTAGTGTTAGCATTACTAACTTATAATGACAATGATCTCGTTGCACGCTTGGCATGGAATTAACGTGAAAATCGAGGACGACGAAATTATTTCTAACGAAGCATTCACGTGTTCTTATTCTATGAACCTAAACGTTCCATTTTGCGATGAAAATCATACATTATGTCTAAAACACAAATAGCAATAGTAGTAGTGTAGCTAGTTTATCATTCCAATAAAGTGAATAAAAATGAATTTTGGAGATGCTATGATACTTTATTCTAGCATTGCGTGAGGGCACGACAATGGTTTAGTATGGGGGAGTGATGAGACTGCTTTTATACATGGTCTCATCGTCCAAAACGGGCTTTAATTGCATTAAATATCATAAATTATACCAAATATATGCTCGTGTTTGTTACTTGTGTATTTTTAGGTACGGATATTGAGGAATTGACAAAAGATCACAAGAATCAATCACAAACGAACACGGGAAACGAAGACGCACAATGAACCAAAGCCAAGTTTGGAATTTTGCAAAAAGACCCCTCAAGTTTGAAGAGTTGGCAAGAATGGCCCCTCATCTTTGAAGAACTTGACACAAATGACCCTCCAATAGTTATTTGTACAAGTATGGTCCTCCAAGTTTGAAGAATTACCAATCTAAGACCTTGGAAATTGTTGAATGTTCCAAAGTTAGCCATTAAGTCCACAAGTTAACAAAAGGACTTAATTTGAAAGTGTTTTGGACTGGATGTGCAAATTATCAAACAACTGTTATCTATTAAGGACGGGTAATGAAAATCTCACCAATTGGCCCAACAACACCCCACTAGCCCAATCCCATTACCCGGTTTAATATTAATCCCAGTCAAACCCCCCCTGTCAACATACTTTCCCACCACTAACACTTATTTAAAACCACTTTTCCCTTTTTGGATTAAAACATTGCCTAATAACCCTTAAACCCTAATCCCACCCAGATTAAATCAAACCCAAAACAAAGGGTTTTACCCCTAAACTCTCCAGATTCCTAATTCCCCTCATCCTCACTTGATCCCACCTCACAAGACACAGCTACATGGGCTGTGGGACCCACCCCGTACCTCCCCTGCCTCGTCTTTTTCACACCAAAACCCTAACCCGACAAACTTAACGGTTGGATGAATTTCCTTTGACCCCAAGGCTAAATAAACGACCCTGATCACTTCTTTACAGCTGGGATGTCACTCTCCATCACATGGGCACAAGACCAAGTTCATTGAAGACCTCAACAAGGGCTTTTTAGAGAATTCCACAATTAGGGTTTAGGATTGTATTTTTCTTGTATTTTTTATTAGACTTCTAGTATTTTCCATTTGGTTGTATAAATAGGACGTGTGTGTCCTATTTTTCAGTTGTTCTAGATTTTCCTTTAAATTTATTGTAATTCCTTTTTAATTAAATGAAAGTTGGTGTTTGTTAAATCAAGTGTAATTCCTTTTCTATTTTTAAAAGTTGGTATTAAGTTTTTAAGGAAATCTGAGTTCCATTTTAATTGGTGAAGTATTTTGAGTTTTGAAAATTTGTTTTCAAAGTTCTGAAATTGGAATTTCTTTGGTGAAAGTTGTTTCAAGTTGGGATTTTCAGGTTTGAAAGTTAAGTGTTGTTATTGTTTTGAAAGAAAAACGTATTGAAAGGTTTTATAGAGTTTTAAGAAAGATAAAAAAAAAACAGATTGCATATATTTGTGTGTTTTAAATTTCTCTTAGCAGGGTTTGATTGAGCTTGATTTCTCCAAGTTTTCAGCACAGGCCCGAGCCTGTAGGGAAGTGGTTAATCAACCACCAAGGGACCTGGATGTAGGTCCCTTGAGGTAAAATTCTTGTTTCAATTCTCATTTTTTAGCTTAGAGTTGGTTTTGCTTGATTTGTGTGAAAGCTGTTTAATTGCATGCTATTTGGTTTGATTTGAGTTGTGAGGGTATTATATGCATGTTAGAGTGAGTGTAATCAGTTTAGACAAGTTTTATTTGCTTTGTTAAATTGTGTTTAGAAGATTTAAGGGGGTGTTTGGATTAAGGGATAAGTAGGGTAATTTGATTGCATACTTGTTTCATAATCTGTCATAAATACTCAGTAGGATGGTAAAAGGTAGCTGGTAGTTTTGTCTTGAACTTGGAACAAGTTTTGACTAAGTTTGTTTGATAAAAAAAAAGAAAGCATAGCATAAATCTGCTTAGTTCATCTTCTGCTTGATTTTCTTGAATGTTGTGCATCATTCTTTGATCCTTGCTAGTAGATAGGATTAAGATAGGTTTGAGATCAGTTTTAGGCTAGGTAGTGAGCTTGTATGCAAGATATGGGAGTTTGAAAGTCAGTATTGTGCAAGTTTTTAGCATAAAAAACCACCAGACCTAGTCTTTTACAACATCAACTTGCAAATGCCCTTGTGTGCATGATTTGAGAATTTTTGTGCTAAGTGCTTGTGTATTTTGTGCTTGAGTTGACTCCCTACACTCCAACTGAGTGTAGGGGTGCCTGTTGTCATCCACAAACACCACCAAAATCATCACAACCAAGATCCTCTTGGTCATTAGCACAAGTGAAGATACCATATCCTCTTTGTGTTCTTCAAAATCTCAACTGGTCACGAATTTGATTCATTGTGGGTTAATCTTTGGTAAATTGGTTTTGGATTTGTGTTTTTAAAGTTTAAAGGATTAACAGTGTTGGTTTAGAAAGTAAAAAAAGTAAAAAAAAAAAACTAAAAAAGCAAAAAGGGGTTTCACAGCCTCGAACCCACGCCATCACACTCACACCACACTCACCTTACCACTGCGCCCTTGGGTCTTTTACTGACCAAGGGTGCAAGTGCACTTAACTTAAGGGGTTTTGGTTTTTGCTTTTGTAATAATAAGCCGTAGCTTATTTTTCTTATTCTAGCTTATTGGATAAGCTTTTCAGCTTCATTTTATTTTTCCCAGAACCAGCATAGCATTTAGGACTTTTCTGGCTAGTTTGTGTATTTTTCCTTTTCTTTTATTATTTTTTATGCATATTTTATTACCCGGTTTTTAGTAATTGATTAAAAAAATAGCAAAAAGTACTTTTATTTTTAGGAAAAATAATTTTTAAGTTTTATTTAAGTATTTTGAGGTTTACGTTTAGTTAACTTTTCAAAAACTTTTATTTTTAATTTTATTTTATTTTAGGGTTTTTTATAAACTTTGAAAATTAATTTAAAATTATAAAAAAGGTTTAGGGAACTTTTATTTTCATTTTTCTCTTAGTTATATTATTTTAAGTCTTTAGAAATTTTTTAGAATTTATTTTATAAACTTTTTATTTTTTTTGAATATTTTAATATTATTTTCTTATTAAAAATAGAAATTTTATTTTTCTTTCTTTTTCATTTTTCCTAAGTTCATTAGCATTAATTAGGACTTTTACAATTTTTAGAATATTTTTATAGCCTTTAGATTTTTTTATAAATATTTTAAGTTTAATTAGTTTTAAATCATTTTAAATAGTTTTTAGTGTTTTAAAAATAGTTTTATTAGCTTTTAAATTTTAGAAAAATACTTTTTAGTCTTCTAATAATATAAGTAAAGTATTTGTTCAATAAAATCACATTTTGGACATTTTATTAATTGTATTTAATTTTAGGGCTTTAATTAGCATTTAAAATTGAATATTTAATTAATAAAAGGTTTTAAAATATCTTTGTTGGATTTTTATCTTTATTTATATTATTTTAGACTTGTTTTTAGCTTTAATATTAATTTTTGTTTTTAGGTTCATAAAATTTTTAGTTTTAGTAGTTTTTCACGACTTTACGTGTACGTCTTTTTCGTCTAGTTTAATTCGTCTTCATAACCGTCTTCTCTTTCCTTTCTCATTTCTTTTCTCCTTATCACAAACATCATTAATCAATTCATTACACAACACACGTGCCTCCTTGAGAACGAACTCACTTAATTGGGTCATAACGTGTGGTTTTCCTAAATCACTCGTGCACGCTTACCACTACTTTGTTGCCTCTTTTCCTAAAAAGGTATACAAAACCACTATATCAACTAACGACAAGTTTGCAAGTTGATTTGTGAAAGAAAATGGATGAATTTATGAAGTGGAATGTGAGAACTAGCAAACCAGAATGCACCTTATTATAGTGAATGCAGTTTGCTCATAAGCTAACTAATAAGCCAATATCTCATTTAAAAGCTTAAACTGTATTGTTTCCAATTAAACACTGATAGACTAGATGTTAAGCTACAATTGGAAACAAATTTCAGCTAAGTTCATCGAGTAGCAAAGAAATGACAAGGAATCAAAGTAGGCAAGTTTCATTGATGAACTTTGTTAAGGACTTGGCCCAAACTTTTTACACTACCATTTGCCTGTTTGAAAACTATTTCGACCATAAAACTTTTCCAAAATACTTACACTAATGTACTTAGTGTATTTGAACTGTGAACAACAAGATTTTACAACTGAATCACCAATTATGACTTAAACCAAACACCACTTTAAAATCTGAACAAGAACTTTTACAAAGACTTTTTGGGTTATAGTGAATGACTAATTTAACCACCTATCAAGACTTGTTCTACTGATGGAATGAATCAGTTTTGAATGAAAAACTAACAGGTTTACTTGTTGAATCACAAAATGTACACTATTGAGCAAATACTGATGAAATATCAAAGTTAACTAAGTAAAATTGTATGAAAGGCTGTAAATCCACAAGTAAGCTATCACACTAACACAATTAAGCTACAAGAAGTCTAAACACACAATCAGTTCAGCAAGTAAGCTTATTCTATGAATTGAGCATACAGTGACATTTGAGAGGAACAAAAATAAGGAATCTGTAACTTTTTAGTTTGATGCCACCATTGAAGGAGTAGAGAGGCGCTGAGCCTTCTAACAAACACTAAACCACCATTAATCATCTACAAAACACCATCATATCATCACCAAAACTGCTACAATCATCACCCTGCTACAAGGTCTGCAAAAGGACTGAAACTGAACTGCAACTAGATCTTGAACAACTACAAGACTTCAAAACATCAACAAGCTTCCATTGATCATAGAAGATCAACAGAAACAACACAATATCACAGGAATCAAAGTAATGTAGGGATAAGAAGGAGATTGAGTGAAACTGAATTTTTGAATTTTATTTATGGAGGGAAAAGTGGTTATAAGTAGTTGCTAACTAACTAACTAACTCTTAGGTGTGTGTCAAGCACCTAAGAGTACTTCTAACTGAAAGTAAAGTACTGGGATTGAGAGAGAAAAATAAAGTGTGTGTTTTTCCTCACCTACAATCTACATTTACAAATGAGCTATATATGTCCTATTTATAGAGTGAAGATGAGGGTCAGTTGGGGTGGATGACGTGTTATGTCCAATCTCTGAGCTCCACTTGTACAAATGTGCTAAATTGAAAATCTTGAGTGACGAACTCCTTTGGGGGTTTTTGATGTGATGACTTTTAGTCTAATTAAGTGATGGGCTTGTCTTTGTCTCTTCATTTGGAGCAAGATTGATGTAGAAAACTTGTCTTGATATGCATTCTAGCTCAAGATCAGTTCTGGGATCGTTGTTATGTTTGAGTTGCCACGTGGAATGATTTTATTGGTGTATAATTTGTCACACGAATCATATCTATTAACTCGAAATTCTATTGGTGGAAAAGGGAGTAGTGGCATTCCACTGTTGAGATACGCGTATTTAATGTGGAGGCTGAGTGGGGTGATGTGGTTGCTTAGCTGGTGATCCACTCCTCTTCATTCTTGCATTCTTATTGGCTAAAATGTTTATATCCGGGTCAAGCACAAAATAATCTTTGAAACTTGGCAGTTTAGGTCCCTTATGTTGGCAGATTTATGATTTGAGCTCTAGCCTTCATTTCTTTGGCAAAATTAGTCCTTTGACCTTCATTCTTTATCATTTGAGCCCTTTGACTTGGTTGACTTGAGATTTGATCAGGTTTGAATTTGATCTTGACTTTATCAAAATTTGCACTTTAGTCCCACATCTTTTGAATGTTGTCAAGATAGGCCCTTTATCTTCAAATGGCTTGTCATATAGCATCCTTCTTGTCTTTTCTTCATAAATGAGCTTGATTTTACTTGTTTTCTTTAAATTTGTATCCTTGTTACCTAAACAAGGACAAACACAAACATACCATATAATACTGCTTTATTGTATAAAAGTTAGGTATTTGCTATGTGTTTTAGGGTGATTTGTTGACATATTGATATGAGATTTTGCTCATATCAAATCCCCTATACTTGATCATTGCCATGACCTCATGCAATGCCATATTTTAAAGCACAAATTTACACTTATCTCATAATTAACCCACCTTGGCCAATATGGAATGCACTTACACTAATGTACACTATATGATGCATGATTTTGATTTTATACATTGCATTGCAAATAAAATCAATTCTGTTTATATATTTTTGGATTTTCTTGAAATGGTTTTAATGGAAATAACTCATTAAGAAATCAAAGACTTCGACTAGGGCTTTTGGTACCATGAACACTTATCACCCTCTAGTTTTACTTTCCCCATACCAAGCTTAAAAACAAGATCATTGTTATCCACAAGTGAGAGTGCGTCAACTTATTCATATTGATTAAGTGTGTTACTCTCATACCCCCACTTATTATGCCTCTAATACCGGTTATTATTTCAGCAAATTTGTCATTATTTAAAGCGTGAAATATAAGAAATGCAAAATCTCAAAATAAGGAAGCACAATTTTAATCCTAAGTAATCCTCTCATCCATTACTTGAAAAACCGCCCACAATTAATATAAGTCCGACTCAAGAGTAATAAGTCATTCGCCTTTTGTGTAGAATCCTTATGTCATGCATTAATAAGTAGCTACACACTCGCTATGGAAAGAAAAATAAAACTCATGCAATAATTTACATCCGCTGCCTTTTTGAGACCTTGGATCTTCAATCCCGCAACCCCTCAAGGTAATATTGGATTGGAGAAACTATCAAATCCTCGCAACCCTTGTGAGAGTAATATTGGAATTCAATAGTCACTATACTTAACACTTCACTACCCCTCTTGGGAGTCTTGTATAATTATTATTATTTTTTTTCTTCTTCTTTTTTTTCTAGCCACTCATTTTTTTAAGCCGCTCTTATTTTTCTTTATTCCCTCACAAAGAAAGTTGAAAAGAATAAAAGGAAAAACACTTGCTAAATATTAAGCATGACATAAGTCTAGTACACATAAAACGTTCTAACTTAGAATCTTAAGACGTACTTATACCAACCACGAATGATTAGTCAAAAATGCATAAGAGACTACAAACCAATTAAAACCGTTCTTGATTATTTATTAACATATATACATGCGTTGTCAAGAAAGTAAAGGTTACGGAAGGGGATATAAAAGCCACAATTAATGAATATGAGGTTTATCTAGCCCTTTACACTTATTTCAAACTCTATCATTTCTTGTTCCACAGTTTAAAATCTCAAATAATGAGACTAGTGGATGCTTAGCCTAATAAACCAATAAAGGTCTACATGGTTAAGGCTACTAGATAGAGAATGGTTGGATAAGCAAACTCGGGTTGAGTCAAAGTATCCATGGCGGGCCTAATATGTCATAGAAATCTAAAGTTGTTAAACCATATCCTTAATTATATTTTTTCCTTTATATATATTTTTTTGATGAAAAACAAAAGAAGAAATATATACAATGCAAATGTGTTATGCAAATGAAAATATTTAATGCAAAAATCATGAATGCATATTTTTGGTGGCCAAAGTAGATCAAAAATTTGAAAAATGTTTTGAAAAATTAATTTCCAAGTTATCATGAAGTCAAGGCAATGGTCTAGGTAAGGTCACTTCGATAGAAGACCCCCTACACTTAAGAGAAACATTGTCCTCAATGTTTAAGAGTATTGGAGTAAACTCCCCTACCCTTAGGACATTGATAACTTTGCCTAACCCAAGCTAAGGAAAGATCAACTATAGTGAATTCATTTTAAAGCACAATGTGGTTATGAAAAATCACAATAATAGTAACAAAGTGAACCAGATACAAGGGCCTCCTCCATAAGGTCCAATGCATGTGATGAGAGAGCAAACCTACAAACAACATGAAGAAAAAAGGAAGGTCTCCCCCTACACTTATCCTCAACTCTATACTCTTATTTCTATCCTACCACACTCTAAGTCTAACCTAGTTATTCAATCTTGATTTATGGACTCTCTAGCTCGACTCATCCCACACTTAAAAGTGTCTAAAACCTATCATGAAGAACAAAAGTTTTGCCATTTTTAAGAAAAATCTCCATGATGAGGTAAATCAAGTTTTCAATTATCAAGACTCCATAAATACCCCCTGGATCAAATACATAATTACCATCCCACTTATAACAAAATCCAACAACGAACTTCCCAAGCAATGGTGAAAAAAGTGAGGTGTTGTTCTCCAAAATGGTTTCCCATATGTTCTTCAAAAGGTGATAAGGTGATACTCTTAAATCTCTCACAAGTTTTCCTTTTATTGAATCAGGCGGATACTGAGATGGTTTAGCAAGCTCTATACCAAGATCAAAAATCCTTTCCTTAATGGGAAAACAACAAGTGGTGGTTGCCTTAGAAGATTCCCCCCATATAGGTCACATGGGGAGAGAAAGGTTGTGGAGTAATGGGTAACAACAAGCTCTTGGATGGAACCATCATGACTTGTTTTCCTTTATCACTTTGAAAGGTTTAGGTGGAAAGGAGAGAAGGTAAAGGATCTTCATGAAATAGAGAATATAGAAAGAGTATGTCTCCCCCTCATCAAAATAACCAAGAGTGTACTCAAAAGGTAATTCAACCTCTAAAAACTCATCACTCTCATCCATAATAGAATCCTCCTCATCACCATAAACATCATAGATTGGTATGTCAAAGATTGGTGACTCCTCAAAACTCAAGGAAGTTTGATCATCAAAGAATGGAGATTCACAAGTGGAGAACTCATCATCACTATCATCATATATTGGTGTACTACAAAGAAGAGGTTCATCATCACTAAAATCCTCATTAGTTTCTTCATCATGGTGGAAAAGTGTGTTATCAAGTGATGTTTCAAAGGGAAGATTGGAATGAATCACAAAATCACCAAAGTTAAGCTCTTGAGGTTCATGAAAATCCAAGGATCAGGTAATGGAGGCAATGGTCTCAACATAAGGTAGATCATAATCTCCACTTGTGCAAGCTTCATAAAAATATTCATCACAAACTTCATCAAGGATATCATCTTGAGTTTCCTCCTCATTAACAAGATCAATATGCTTCACCGTTTCGGGCTCATTAGATTTCTTTAACAACTTTTCCATGTTAAACACAACTCTTTCATCTCATATCCTCATTGTAAGTTCACCTTCCACCACATCTATAAGAGAACGACCCGTTCTAAAAAATGGCCTACCAACAATTAGAGGAAATCTCAGATCCATATCATAATCAACCACCACAAAATCCACGGGAAAGGTAAATCTATCCACCCCAACAAAAACATCCTCCGCAATTCCCACCGGATAAGCCATGGTACGGTTGGCTAACTCAAGAGTCATCCTAGTAGGAGTGAGCTCGGGAAGTGAAAGTCTTTTCCAAACCGATAATGGCCTGAGATTTATGCTTGCCCCTAAATCTGCTAATGCCATGCAATTTTCCACCCCCGGGAAATTGCAAGGAATCAAAAATCTCCCCGGATCTCCAAGCTTAGTAGGCAACTTCTTAAGCAAAATCACGGAGCAATTTTCATTTAAGGAAGCATTAGGTAAATCTACCAATTTCTCCTTGTTAGAAAGAAGGTCTAATAAGTGTGAAAACACTTATCCTTTTACCACTTATTTCCAATAATAACAAGACCAAAACATGTATTTTATGTCGTAAAAGTCGGAATTATGCGTGGTTTGTGTTTTTATTGTGTTTCAGGATAAAAATATGAAAAACAAAGAAAACACGGGCTTTCACGGGCTTTTATCGAAGAAAACGAGAAAAGACAAAGTCAAAAGGTCAAGAGTGTAAAAAGAACGGAAGTCCAAGGCCTATTCTGAAGATTTATGGAAGAAAAAGTCTAAAGACGGAAGTTTAATGAAGTCGAAGAACTCAAGTCTAATAGAAGAAGAAAACTATAAGACAAGTTCAATTTATATCGACAAATCCCGAGACGACGTCGAGAAAGACAAAGAATTTAAATCAAGTCGAGACGAAAAGAAAGAAGGAAGCAACACATGCACTCCCCACCTCCTATATATACCCTCCTAATGTGTCATTAGGAGGGTGTTAGTTAATTGTTAGCTAGTTCATTTTTCTTTTTGTAGTTTTCATTTTTTAGAGAGAGAAAGTGTTTAACTTTCTCTCACTAGAATTTCATCTTTTCTTTCTTTCATGTTTAAGCTTTAATTCACTCTTGTATTTTGGAATCATTAATCCACAAGTTCAAGTTAAGTTTTTTTCATCTTCAATCTCTTTCTACCTTTCTTGATTTTTTACTTATATTTGATCCGAAATCATCTTTGATTTTGTTTAATCTTGATGTTTATGAGATCAAAGAGTTTATCTTTTGGTTTCTATCTAAGTTTTATACGGATTAAGCTTTGAGCTTGTCATGCTTATTGGCTTATTTTGTGTTTAGCTTATTTACTTTTTAGTTTTCTTAAAAAGTTTCGTTTTATTAAAGTTTGATTTAAAAGTTTTGCTTATTTAAAGTTTTGAAAGGTTCTTATTTGTGCTTATTAGCTTCTTTCATTATATATTTAGGAAAGTTTCAGATAGTGCTTATTAAAACATTGCTTATTTGGTTTTGCTTATCACGAATTTCAAACCATCGGAAAAGGGTAAACCATTTTCCGACAGCTCATTCCGACACCTGCTATCGGAATAGGGTTTTGGTATTTCGACTGTGATTCCGACCAACATTCCGATGGTGGTGATTAGTTGATATTCCGATGGTTGTGGTTACCATTATTTCGATAGTTTCCTTGTCATACATTCCGATACTATTTCATTATTCCGACGGGGATTCATTTGATGTATTCCGACCAACATTCCGACTGTGGAGTTTATTGGATATTCCGATAGAACTTGATTTCCAGTATTCCGATTGTGGTCTCTTTTATACATTCCAGTAGGTTGTTTTTCGACAGGATTGATTCCGATAGCTTTACTAATCATTATTCCGACAGTTATGATTCCGATGGGCTTTCCTTTGACTTATTCCGATGAGTTCATTCCGACTGTATTCCAATGCAGACATTCCGACGGGATTCTGATGACTTTCCGGCGTGTTTGAGTTTTTTTGTTTTTACAAAGTTTTTATTTTTCGCAAAGTATTAAGTTTTAATTTTTAAATTCACTTTTAAGTTTTTAATCATTTATTTTTAACTCGTAATTTTTAGTTTAATTTTCAAAGCTTTAATTTTACTCAACGACATTTTCATATTTGCTTTTAGTTTAAAATAGATAACCAAACCACTTTATTTTCCACCAAGAACGACTGAGTCGCACTTTCAACTGGTAATCAATTCGAAAAGACTAGAATAACAAACTTTCATACTTGGCTAAAAATACTTGGCTAAAACCTTGTATTAAATGGCGTTGGATTAACGGTTTTTAGTGAGAGACGCGTTGGATTTTGGGATCCGTTCATTTTTGAACGTTATTTTTCTTGCTATAAAATTCTCAAAAATCCATAAAAATTAAAAAATTTCAAAAATTAAAAATAAAATAAAAATAGAAAAGCATAAAAAAACCAAAAATATTTCTTGTTTATCTTTATTTTCTTTTTGTAGGTGTGTATGCGTACCCGTGCTCGTAAGAAGAAAGCAATTCAAGCCGAAGTCGAAACTCCAACTATTGTCACCATGGACAATCGACCAATGATCGAGCTTTTGCAATCGCAAGTAGAGGGCAACACCGATGCTATTGTCATACCCGAGATTGGAGCCAACAACTTTGAACTCAAATCCGGCTTCATTCAAATGGTCTCTGCTCATCCATTCTTGGGGCGTACACTTGATGATCCTCATGACCATATAAAAAGGTTTCTTCAACTCACTAATACGGTTAAGTATAATGAGGTTTCACAAGAGGTGATTCGCTTGCAACTTTTTCCTTTCTCCTTAGAGGGACAAGCCCGACATTGGCTTGATAAGGAACCGCCACAAAGTATTCTTACGTGGTAGGATTTAGAGACCAAATTCATCAACTACTTTTTCCCACCCTCACGTACTACCACTTTGCGGAATGAAATCATTAACTTTGAACAAAAGTACGGTGAGACATTTAGTGAATCTTGGGATCGTTTTAAGGAACTTTTAAGAAAGTGTCCACAACATGGTTTCATAGAAGTACATCAAATTAATACTTTTTACAATGGTTTAAGTATGAATGACCAAGATTCACTAAGTAGTGCCTCGGGGGGTAACATTTTGGTTAAGTCTTCAAATGCCGCATGGGATATTATTGAGAATAAGTCTAGAGTGCAAACTAAGAGTGTTCGGACTAATGTGGTTACTGCTAGTACTAGTGACGCCGACAAGAGAATTGATAAGCTTACTTCGATTGTTGAAACACTTGCTCTACAAACAGCTAACAATACCAAAAGCACCAATGCGCAAGTTAACGCTTTGAATCAGTCATGTGAAATATGTGGGGGTTCTCATTCATACACCGATTGTCCTTCGACTCATGACAATCCGGAAAATGTGTATGCCGCTAACGGTAACTTTTCCACGGGAGGCTATCAAGCACGTCCTCAAGGTGACCACAATTTGCTCAGTTATCGTTCAAACAACTTTCTTTCACCACCCGGTTTTCCACCTCAAAACCAAAACAACCTCCATCGCAACAATCAAAACCAACCTTGAGCTCCAAATCAATATCAAACCCAAAGAAACCCATATCCACCTCAAGAAAACAATCAACTTCACCAAACACCCGCTTATCAACCACCTGCCTACCATGCTCTTCCTCCCACCCAACCCACCGCATTTAATCAAGAGGTTGACACTTACATGAGGATTAATGATGCGATAGTGCAGAATCTTCCGCGGCAAATCATCAACTTGAAAGGAGATATGGCGAAACAAGGGAATGATCTTCGAGCCGATATGAGAAACTCTTTGACCAGTCAAACGAAGGACTTAAGGGATATGATGGCTAGTTTCTTCCAAAGTAATCAAGCCTTTGGTTCGGGTTCTCTTCCGAGTAACACCGTTGCTAATCCAAGAGGGGAGATGAAAGCAATCACCACCCGAAGTGGCAAAGGTTTAAAGGAACCTGAGATTCCTACACCTACGCCGGTGATTGTGACAAAGGATAACGAGCCTATTTCACCGATTCTTCCACCTTCCCCTTCTCCAGTTCATCCACCTTCTATTTCACTAATCCCTCCACCACCCAAGGATGTGAGTGAGAATTCTATTCCAAAGCCTTCATCTTAACCCAATATACATTATCCCACAAGGTTGAGGAAAGAGAAGTTGAAGAACAAGGATGATATTCAGGTTTCTAACTTTCTTAAAATGTTTAAACAACTGAATTTCAACATCTCCTTTGCCGAGGCTCTCGCTCACATGCCGAAGTATGCTAAAATGTTTAAAGATCTTCTCAGTGATAAGGAGAAACTTCTTGATATCGCTCAGACCCAACTTAATGAGAATTGCTCCGCAGTGCTCTTAAGGAAATTACCAACCAAGCTTGGTGATCTGGGTCGCTTTCTTAGTCCTTGCAACTTCCCCGGGGTAGAGAATTGTATGGCCCTAGCCGATCTAGGTGCTAGTATAAACTTAATGCCATTAAGTGTTTGGAAACAATTATCTCTACCCGAGCTAGTCCCGAACGACATTGGAATTAGCTAACCGTACGGTTGCTTATCCGGTGGGGATAGCTGAGGATGTTTTCGTAGGAGTCGACAAATTTACCTTTCCGGCGGATTTTGTTGTCGTTGACTACGAGATGGATCCCCGTGTTCCATTAATCGTTGGACGTCCATGCTTGAGGACCGGTCGCACTCTCATTGATGTAGCCGCGGGCGAATTAATCATGAGAGTTGGTGACGATAAAATCGTCTTCAACATGGGTAAATTTTCTAAACAGCCTTCTGAAAACGAGAGCGTTAATTTCATTGACGTTCTTGATGAGGCTTGTGAAGAACATTTCAAGGACGCTTGTAAAAGTGGTTCTTCTTCACTACCCATTGTTGAGACCGTTGCCTCAATTGCTCCATCACTAACTCCATTTGGAGAAAGTGATTTCCTTTTGAAAGAATTTGAAGCAACTTTGGGGGATGTGGACTTACAATATGACGATTCTCTCTCCAATTGGGATGAAGACATTCGTACCATTGAGAAACTTCTCAATGAGGACCATATTTCTCCACCATCTCCTAAGGAAATCTCTATCGATGATCCGACTTTGACTACGCCGTCCATCGAAAATCCTCCGGATTTAGAGCTTAAGGATCTGCCGTCTCATCTCGAATACATGTTCCTTGACGATAATAAGAAGTTACCCATCATCATCGCTAAGGATTTGAACAAAGACGAAAAATTTCGACTTATCGACGTGCTGAAGAATCATAAGAAAGCGATTGCTTGGAAAATCTCCGATATTCATGGAATTGATCCTCACTTTTGCACACATAAAATTCTCACGGAGGACGACTTTAAACCCACTATTCAAAACCAAAGAAGGGTGAATCCGAAGATCCATGACGTTATCAAAAAAGAGGTTATCAAACTTCTTGATGCGGGAATGATCTACCCTAGCTCGGATTCATCATGGGTTAGTCCGGTCCATTGTGTGCCTAAGAAAGGCGGAATTATCGTTGTGTCCAATGAAAACAACGAGTTGATTCCTACTCGTCTCGTTACAGGGTGGAGAGTTTGTATAAACTATCACAAACTCAATGATGCTACGAGAAAGGATGATTTTCCCCTTTCTTTTATGGACCAAATGCTTGAACGTCTAGCGGGTAATGAATATTACTTCTTTTTAGATGGTTTCTCGGGTTATTTTCAAATACCCATTGATCCCCAAGATCAAGAGAAAACAACATTCACTTGTCCCTATGACACATTTGCTTATAAAAGAATGCCTTTTGGCTTATGCAATGCTCCCGGGACTTTCCAAAGGTGCATGTTGGCTATCTTCCATGACATGGTTGAGCAAACCATGGAAGTCTTCATAGATGATTTCTCGGTCTTTGGGGACTCCTTCTCTTCTTGCCTTGCCAATTTGGAACTCATGCTTAAGCGGTGTGAAGACACTCGCCTTGTTCTAAATTGGGAAAAATTCTATTTCATGGTAAAAGAAGGCATTGTGCTTGGACATAAAATCTCAAAAGCCAATCTTGAAGTGGACCGTGCTAAAGTTGATGTCATAGCCAAATTACCTCCACCTTCAACCGTGAAGGGTGTGAGAAGTTTCCTTGGTCATGCGGGCTTTTATCGTCGATTCATTCAAGATTTTTCTAAAATCGCTCGCCCGATGACTCACCTCTTGGAAAAAGATACTCCTTTTATATTTTCTAAAGAGTGTATTGAATCCTTCAATCTTCTTAAGGATAAACTAACCAAGGCACCGATCTTGGTTACCCCTAATTGGGAGTTACCTTTTGAATTGATGTTTGATGCTAGCGATTTTGCTATTGGAGCGGTTTTGGGACAATGAGTGAACAAACACTTCCAACTAATCCATTATGCTAGCAAGACAATGACGGGGGCTCAATTGCATTATACCACTACCGAAAAAGAGCTTTTAGTTGTAGTGTATGCCTTTGAAAAATTTCGCCCTTATCTTGTTCTTTCCACCACCATTGTCTATACCGACCATTCCGCATTGAAGTACTTGTTAACTAAACAAGATTCCAAGCCAAGACTTCTTCATTGGGTTTTGCTCCTTTAAGAATTTAAAATCGAAATTCGTGACAAGATGGGAGCCGAAAACCTAGCCGCGGATCATCTAAGTAGACTTGAGGATCCTTATCAAGCGGATCATCCGAATCAAGAGATCAACGACTCTATTCCCCTTGAGGCCTTAATGTCTATCAATTCCAATCTTGATGACACCCCATGGTTTGCGGACATTGCAAACTACTTAGCGGGTGGTATTCTCATCGAAGGGTTAACATGCCAACAAAAGAAGAAGTTCTTTAAAGATGTTAAGACTTACTTTTGGGATGACCCTTATCTCTTCAAACAATGTGCTGATATGATTATTCGTCGGTGTGTTGATGGACCCGCAGCTTTAGACATTCTCGAAGCTTGCCATAAAGGACCCACCGGTGGTCACTTTGATCCCAACTACACCTCGAAGAAAGTGTTTGACTCGGGATTCTATTGGCCCACCATCTATCGTGACGCTCACGAAATGGTTAAAAATTGTGATGCTTGCCAACGCCAAGGCAAGATCACACATAAAGATGAGATGCCTCAAATTTCATACAAGAATGTGAAATCTTTGATGTCTGGGGTATCGACTTTATGGGGCCATTTCCATCATCTAAATTAAACAAGTACATCGTCGTAGCCGTTGACTACGTATCTAAATGGGTTGAAGCTAATGGTCTTCCTATGAACGATGCGAGGGTGGTTGTGAACTTTCTGAAGCAACTTTTTGCTCGATTCGGTGTTCCTCGTGCTATCATCAGTGACCGCGGGACTCATTTTTGCAATGATCAATTTGCTCGAGTCATGGCTAAGTACGATGTCAATCACCGTCTTTCCACCGCTTATCATCCTCAAACAAATGGTCAAGCCGAGATATCTAACCGTGGATTGAAGAGAATATTAGAGCGAACTGTGGGAGAGCATCGTGCCTCGTGGGACGATAAGTTAGATGATGCTTTGTGGGCTTTCCGTACCGCATATAAGACTCCGATTTGTTGCACTCCATATCATTTTGTGTACGGGAAGGCATGCCACCTCCCTATTGAGTTGGAACATAAGGCGTACTGGGCCTTGAAGTGGGCCAATTTTGACATCAACAAAGCCGGTGATCTTCGAAAGATTCAACTCAACGAGCTAAATGAACTGCGGAATGAAGCTTAAGAGAACTCATTGATCTACAAGGAGAAGACCAAGATCATTCATGATGCAAGGATTAAGAACCGAGAGTTTCACGTTGGTGATCAAGTTTTACTCTTTAACTCTCGGTTGAAGATCTTCTCGGGCAAGCCAAAGAGCCGTTGGTCTGGTCCATTCACCATCGCCAAAGTCTTCCCCTATGGCACTGATTGTGGTAAATTACGTCTTTTAGGAAAAAGAGCGTAAATGAGCGGTAAGTATTAAGTGATGATTTAGGAAAATCAAGCACTAATGACCCAATGAAGTTCGTTTCCCAAGGAGGTATATGCGTGTGAATAATTCGTAATTGGTTTGAGATTAATATTGGTTAGAAGGGGATGAGAAAAGAGGATGACGAGGACGTTAAATTAATTACTACTACGACTAAACGTAAAACCGTAAAAAGAGCAAAAATAAAAATTAATTCTAAAAATTACCAAAAATTCATCAAAAATCAAAATAAATAAACTAAAAGTTTACCAATGATCAAAACTTTTTCAAACCTTTTAATTAATGAAATATTCAATTTTTAAATGCTAATTAAAGCCCTAAAAATCAAATTAATTATCAAAAAGCCCAAATAAAGATTTTTCAATTGGTAAACCTCTAAAATGACCTAAAAAGATTAAGAACTATTTTTATAAAATTTTAAACTAAGAAAAACTATTTAAAATGATTTAAAAACTATTAAAACTTAAAATAATTATAAAAATTAATCTAAAGATGATAAAATTAATCTAAGAGTTGCAAAAAATCCTATTTTAATGCATTTAAGCTAAGAAAATTATAAAAAGTGCAAAAATGTGAAATTTGAAAAATAATAATAAAATAATATTAAAAATCCAAAAATTACAAAAAATTCTAAAAACTTGCAAACTAGTTTATTTTAACCTAAATAAACAGAAAAGGAAAGTGAAATGACTAGAATACCCCTATTAGGCCCCAAATGCGTCAAAAGCAAAAACAATCAAGCTTATTGGGCTTTTTAGCCCAAAATGTCAAAATAAGCCCAAATGACTTGGAAAAGCACTATCTGACTCAAAATTCAATTCTAAACACAAAACTGTAAAGGCCCAAAAGCTGAAAGTGAGCTTATCACAGCTTAATGATCAAACAGCTTATTCTTATTAGGCCAATAAGCCCATTAAGCCCATTAAGCCCATTAAGCAATAAGCTAATGCCATAAGCTCTAATTTGACACACAACCTTCTTTTAGGATACTAAAGAGATATGTATAAAGAAATTTTGAAAAAGCACACTCAATAAGCCAGAAATAAGCAAAGTACAAATCCACTAAAAGACAAAATAGTCGGGTTTTAGTTCTAGGGCACCTCAGGACTTGATTCAACTTGCAAAATGTTATAAATGACTTCAATAAGCCAAATCAATCAATCAAAATCCAATAAGCAAAACCAATAAGCTGTAATAAGCCAATAAGCACTTATGAAAAAGTCAATTAAGTTGGTTTTCTAGTCAAACCCTAAAGTCAACCCACCAAATGCTCCAGCATGAACAAATGGGTCAAATAATGAGCACCTATTACAAAATCCAAGTTGTTGCTGGTTAAAATAAGCTAGAATAGCTTACTGATAAGTTGATGTCCAATTAACACTAGCAGGGGGAACTTTCAGTAGGAACTGGTTCCCACTGCCTTGACTATTTGACCTGGCTTTTTAGAGAGATTCTGTATGTATAATTGGAAGACAAGGGCACCCAAGTGATCAGTTAATCACAAGGAGTCACAATCAAGCACAAAAACACACTTTGGTTCACTCAATAAGCACATAAAAATCAAACAATGCTCAGATCTACCCCCTACATGGAATATAAGCAGTTATGAACACTTAAGCAGTTTTAAGCTAGAATAAGCACTCCAAATTCAACCAGATGCATACACAAGCTATATAAACTATGATTAAGCACAAACTAACTTAAATCAATCACTGAAACAAGGTATGGAACAAGATCAAAGAAGATTACACTTGCTGATATGAACTTCAAGAACAATAGCACACTTTGCTGATATAAATGACCAAAAATCCAATTTCAACACTCAAATCCTACTTCCCTGGTGTAAGTAACTAGGTTTAATCACTTGTTAACCCTAGTCCATGATTAAAACTAGGTGTCCCTTAAACCACAGCCAATTTCAACAAGTATACAAGATTTTAGAGCCTATTTTAGGATCTAGGTGTTTATATGCTTAAAGGTTGTAGATAAATATCACTTAGCACTTATGAGATATGTTCCAACTCAAAGCAACACAAAGCATCAACTCAAAATACCACAAATCCAAAATAGGCTGTTATACCAAACAACCCTTAATCTACCATTTTTCAAAGCAACTTGTGATTTTCACTAATAACCTACTGATTTTATGAATCAAAAACACTTCCTGGGTGACAACTAAAAGATTCAAACACTAAAATCACAACCTCAAACACAAGAACACAAAATCAAAGCACAAAATCCAAAACAGGCAATAACATGAAATATTTAGGGGAAACTTAAACAAGGGATTATACCTGTCCTCCACAACATCCTAGGAGGACCAACTATCCTCCTTGGACCCTGTTCAACAACTAGAACAAGACCAAGGTTCTTCAAAAAGGAAGATCAAAACCTGCTGATGTTCAAAGCAGAACAAGGTTTTGATTATGATATTTCTTCAACACAAATGAGCAAACAACTCAACCAAGAGCTCAAAACTCTTCTCAGGCTTGGTGTCAACAAGCTTGAAGGAGCTTAAGGCCTTTGGCTAAGGGTTAGTACAAGAGAATAACCAAAACATAAACAAGTATTTCAAGGTTTTTGAACCTTTGAAAACCTTCAAACATAGACGTGCCTTAACCACAAGATAAAGGAAGATCTATAAGATCAAATGGAACTCAAATTTCAGCTATTCAAACACCAACTTTTAATAAACACAAAAGAGATTTCTCAAATTTTTGGAAATTCAAATTTTATTTAAATAAAAAGGAATTACAAAGATTATAGCCAAAATCTGGAACAAAGGGCCTTATTATCTTTGGTTTACCTCCATCTTTTGGTTTACCTCCATCTTTTATTCAAGTTCGCCATGAAGCTTTTATTATGACTTCGGTCTTTCCTTGCCTTTTATTATCCACCTCATCGGTAGTTTTATTAGCCAGAGACGTATATCCTCACGCTAAGGCGAATTTTGGATCTTTAAAGCTTCAAAGATTAAGGCTTGATTCACTTTCAATTTTGCATAGATTTTTCGGCCTTGTGGGGCTTTCAAATTGTTTGCTTGATTTAGGTGAGCACTTGAAATCTTATTATTGGGTGAAGCTTTTGATTATTCGGGTGCCAATACTTCAAAACCGTGACGCTGGAGATACCTTAATGTCTTCCCAATTTAATTACACGGAACCTACTAGAAAAGACTAGAAACCCAACAATCCCAACTAAACCGCTAAGTCAATATTTATTAAGCAAAAAATATTTACATGCGAAGGGAGAATAAGCAAACAACGAGAACACATGAGTTTTTGAAAGAATACGAGTACTCTACGTTTAGCATAGTAACTTATAATTAACCCTATCATATCTCGTCCTCATTTAAGAGACTTAGCCTAATGTGAAGTTAAGGAATCAAAGCTAAGTGCTCAACACGCACGGTCGAGTAAAAAATTACTCTTATTCTCGCCATCGGAAAACCTACATTCGTGTCTTCAAACACTTATAAAACATGAGAAAATTTTTAAAATTTGGCCATTTTTAGCCTTATTTTGCAACAAAACGATAATCAAAAAGATAAACTTTGGAAAGCGTGAAGGTTTGGCAAGGTAAGTATCTATTCACCCCCATACTAAAGTTAAACATTGTCCTCAATCTTTCGAGTCTAGGGGTGCAAACACCCCCATACTAGAGACGTAGTCGAATGCCTAATCTAGCATGGAAAGGGTGTAACAGTTAAATTTAAAGCCGTTTATGAAGTGTGATATAAACCTAAGGTTAGAACATCAAAGGATATATCATGGATATTGAGAAAGTCTTCAAAGCAGACGATCGAGTGCTCCCATAAAACGAACACGAGAGGCTCCAATCGTGAAGATCATGATCATCTAAAGTCCACAATTCACAAACAACCACGGAACAAAGGTTGTAAGGGCACAAATCCCCACACGTTACTACATTAGAAAGCGATAATATGTACATAGGGTAAGCATGGGACTCCCCCACGAGGCACCTCGTTTTTGATTACCGATTCATGAGCTCGACTCGATCCCCTCAATACTAATTATCATTAGGGAAGGTGACTTGGTCGAGGTAGTTTAAGGATGGAACTTCCCCGCCAAAGTAGTGCTTCAACCTATGTCCATTCACCTTGAAATTGGGGCCATCATTTTGAGCTAGCTCGATGGTCCCATATGGAAAAACATGGGTCACGGTGAATGGACCGGACCAACGGGATTTCAACTTACCGGAAAAGATTTTCAAACGAGAATTAAAAAGCAAAACTTGATCCCCAATGTTAAAAACCCGGTTTTTAATTTTAGAATCATGTAACTTTTTAGTTTTTTTCTTTATAAATCACTGAATTTTCATAAGCAATATCCCTTAATTCATCCAATTCATTTAATTGCATTTTCTGGTGTTTTCCCGCGGTCTCCATGTCATCATTACAATGCTTTAGGGCCCAATAAGCCTTGTGTTCTAATTCAATTGGCAAATGACAATTTTTCCCATACACAAGCTTATACGGAGGGCACCCAATGGGTGTCTTATGAGCGGGCCTAAAGGCCCATAAGGCATCGTCCAACTTATCCGACCAAGATTATCGGTTTTCCCCAACGGATCTCTCCAAGATCCTCTTCAACGCTCGGTTTGAAACCTCGACTTTCCCACTCGTTTGTGGGTGATAATTCGTAGAAAGCCGATGTGTAACCCCATATTTCCTTAGGACCCTTTCGAATTGGTCGTTACAAAAATGGGTTCCACGATCGCTTATGATCGCACGAGGGGTTCCAAACCGAGAAAACAAGCTTTTCAAAAACTTGACTACCACACGAGCATCATTGGTGGGAAAGCCTTAGCTTCCACCCACTTAGATAGGTAGTCAACCGGAACGAGGATATACTTATTACCACGAGATGATGGGAACGACCCCATAAAGTCGATGCCCCAAACGTCAAAGATCTCACACACTTGGATGATATTTTGTGGCATTTCATCTTTTTGTGAGGCTTTTCCTTGTCGTTGGCATGAGTCACACGACTTCACAAGATCTTGTGCATATCGGTAAATAGTAGGCCAAAAGAAGCCGGCATCAAACACCTTCTTAGCCGTGAGATTAACACCATGGTGACCACCCGTGGGTCCCTCATGACAATCTCTAAGGATATTAGAAGCTTCGGTGCCAAATACACAACGTCGGATGATTTGATCCGCACAAGTTCGAAACAAGTAAGGTTCGTTCCAAAAGTAGAACTTGACGTCACGAAAGAATTTTCGTTTTTCTTGAGTCTTCATACCCTTGATAATGAAGTTACCCACATGGTAATTTTCAAAGTCCGCAAACCATGGGGTGGAAGAATCAAGCTTAGAATTCACTACACCAAGTGTCTCGAGCGGAAATGTTTCGGTGATTTCCTTGGGCTCGTAAACACTTTGGTGAGGATTTTCCAAACGAGAAAGATGATCGACCGCTAGATTCTCGGCTCCCTTTTTGTCAACAATTTTGTGATTAAATTATTGAAGGAGGAGAATCCAACGAAGTAATCTCGGCTTTGCATCTTGTTTAGCCATAAGATACTTGATAGCCGAATGATCCGTATACACTATGCATTTCGTCAAGATGAGATAAGGTCGAAATTTCTCAAATGCATACACCACGGAAAGGAACTCCTTCTCCGTTGTAGTGTATTTTAGTTGAGCCTCGGTCATCGTCTTGCTAGCATAGTGAATAGGCAAGAAGTGCTTTTCATGACGTTGCCCCAATACGGCCCCAATAGCATAGTCACTAGCATCACACATTAGCTCAAAGGGGAGGTTCCAATTGGCAGCAACAAGAATGGGAGCTTCGGTAAGTTTCCTCTTAAGGATTTCAAAGGCTCATACACAATCTTCGTCAAAGACAAAACGTGCCTCTTTTTCAAGAAGATGTGTAATTGGTCGAGAGATCTTTGAAAAATCCTTGATGAATCGACGATAAAAGACCGCGTGGCCTAGGAAACTCCTAACTCCCTTAACGGTTTTGGGATGAGGTAATTTGGCGATGAAGTCTACCTTAGCTTGATCTACCTTAATCCTCACTTTCGAGACCTTGTGCCCTAAGACGATTCCACTTTTAACCATAAAATGACACTTTTCCCAATTGAGCACAAGGTTGGTTTCCTCACAACGTTTCAACATTCTCTCAAGATTCGACAAACACGAAGTGAACGAATTACCAAACACGGAAAAGTCATCCATGAAGACTTCCATCGTCTTCTCGATCATATCATGAAAAATAGCCATCATGCACCTTTGAAAGGTTCCCGGTGCATTGCAAAGTCCGAATGGCATTCTACGATAGGAAAACGTTCCATATGGACACGTAAACGTAGTTTTTTCTTGATCACGAGGATCGATGGGGATTTGGAAGTAACCGGAAAAACCATCTAAAAAGCAATAGAAATCGTTTCCCGCAAGACGCTCCAACATTTGGTCCATGAAGGGCAAGGGAAAATGGTCTTTTCGAGTGGCTTACGATAGTCAATGCACACTCTCCATCCGGTCACGAGTCTAGTGGGAATTAACTCGTTGGCATCATTTGGCACAACGGTCATTCCTCCCTTTTTAGGGACACAATGAATAGGACTCACCCAAGGGCTATCAGAAATAGGGTAAATCATTCCCGCATCAAGGAGTTTAAGGACTTCCTTTTTAACGACGTCGTGAATTTTGGGGTTCACCCTCCTTTGACATTGGATTGCGGGCTTGTAATCCTCCTACATTAAGATTTTGTGGGTACAAAATTTTGGATCGATCCCCTTAATGTCGGATAACATCCACGCAATTGCCCCTTTGTGATCCTTTAGAACATCGACAAGTGCGGTTTTTTATCATCCGAAAGTTCCTTCGCAATAATAACCGGCAACTTGTCGCCCTCTTCTAAATAGACATATTCGAGATGAGGAGGTAAATCTTTCAACTCGAGGATAGGTGGTTCCTCAAGTGAAGATTTGGGCTCGATACTCATAACCTCCTCGGGTGGAGGAAATGGGAAATCGTTAAGAAAATCCTTGATAATCGAGAAGTCCTCATCGTTGTCGAGGTCTTCGTTACAAGTACGTGGAACATCGAATTCTTACAACGTAAAACCACCACCTTCAAATGGAGTGAAGGTTGGTGTCGAGTTATCAAGGATGGGATCTAACATAGTGGGATTGCCACAATTTTCATCATCACCAAAACCTAGAACTTCTTGTGAAAATTCCTCGCAAACCACATCAATCATATCAACGAGGTTTATGGTTGCAACAGAATAAACATGAGAAATTTGAGAGTTTTGAGTTGCGTTTATAACAAGTTCATCGTCGTTGAAACGTAAGGTGTTCTTTCTAGCATGGACATCGATCAAAGCCATAGACGTATCTATTAACGAACGACCTAAAATGAGAGGAACTTGAGGATCCGTGGGAATATCGACAACGATAAAGTCTACGGGATAGTAGAACTTCCCCACTTTCACAAAAACGTCTTCCGCCAATCCACATGTGGGATTCGTGGAATGGTCGGCCAACTCGATAGACATTAGTGAAGGAGTAAGATTAGGAAGATTGAGCGACTTGAAGAGTGCAAGTGGCATCAAGTTAATGCTAGCACCAAGATCGGCCAAGGCGAAGCATTCCTCCATATCTTGGATTGCACATGGAATCAAGAATTTACCGGGATCACCGACTTTTTGAGGTATGCTATTAAGATAAACCGACGAACAACTAGACAATTGGTGCAATTTTTCCTTGTTGTTCAACATACTCTTAAAGTTAGCGGCAAATCGAGGCATCATGACCAAAGCATCGGCGAAACTCACATTAAAGTGCAAATCAGGAAACATTTTCATAAAAAGCTCAAATTGGTAATTGTCGCGCTCTTGACGTTTCTACTTTCTAAGTCTCGATGGATAGGGCAAAGGTGGTGTGGGTTGAGGCATAGGCATAGCCTTTGGAATCTCAGGTTCCAATGTTGGTAATGGCTCAACCGTAGGTGTGGCATGAGCGGTACTTCGTGGGATTGGGACATGCTCCTTATGGACCACCACCTCGGGCTCTTTCTCAATTTCTTCCTCCGTAGGTGCAATTGGTTGAGGAGTCGGTTCCTTAAGTGTCTTACCACTACGTGTGGTAATCACTTTCATCTCACCCTTAGGGTTTGATACGGTGTTGCTAGGAAGACTACTCGAAGACGGTTTACACATAATTGCCTCAAACGGAGATGAGATTTTATCTTCAAACATGGATTGCCTCTTCTCGGCTTTAATCATTTCTTGTTTTATCTCATGTTGCCCTTGTTCTATTTTTTGTTGGTTTTTTTGTAACCTTGTTACATTTCCTTCCATCTTGTTGGTGTGGATTTTAAGCTCATTAGCTAACTCATTTTTCAACTCTTTCTTCAAGTCGGTCTTAAACTCGGATCTTAGGCTAATGATTTCTCTTTGAATGTTGTCAAACCTAGCATCATTCCCATTAGCGTATTCAACAAATTCATTTGGAAGATCTTTCAACGTTTGCAAACCTTTGTTGTTGTTTTGAAAATCATTTTGATTTTTGTTTGAAACTTGATTATTAGCCCCTTGATTACCATAGTTTCCCTTGTTGTAATTGTTTTTGAAACCAACTTGATTGTTGCGCTAGTTGTTGTTAGAATTTTGATTTGAACCAAAACCCGGTGGAGTCAATTGATTAGAACGGGTAACTTGACCGTTTTGGTTGTAAGTTCCCGTGGCCGCGTAGGCACTCGAAGTGTTACCACCGTTGGTAATGCACTCGGAGAAATCATGACCTCCACCACAATACATGCATGAAACCTCAACCGCTTTAGCCGTAGCGGGAGCACTTGGTTCTCCAACTTTGAACTCAATCAAAAGACCTTTAAGCTTATCAAAGATTTTATTTTCCAAGTTCGCCTTAATTTGGCAAGCATCGATGGTAGTAGACAAAGAAGGTGAAGCCGAAGACGAAGCCTTGCGAACACTAGACGTGCTACGGGGACTATACACCTTAGATCTATTCTCAATTATCACCAAAGCTTCCTCAACCGTTTTACACAAAAAATTACCACCCGCGGCGGCATTAAGATAATCCCTTTCATGATCATTAAGTCGATTGTAAAACGTGTCAATTTGATGTAAGTCGGAAAAACCGTGATGAGGACATTCATGTAACATTTCCTTAAACCTATTCCAAGCCGTTGAAAAACTTTCATTAAACTCTTGTGATAATTTTGAAATCTCGTTTTTCAAGTGCGTAGTCTTAGAGGGCGGAAAAAATTGGTTCATAAACTTAGACACGAGATTCTTCCACGTCAATATAGAATTGGGTGGCTCTTTCTCTAACCAAATTTTAGCAGGCCCCGCTAAGGAATACGGAAAAAGCATCATCTTAATCGAGTCATTAGAGACATCCTTAAACTTGCAAGTGGCGGTAAGACTATTGAATTGGCGGATATGGTTGTGTGGGTTGTCCTTCTCATCACCACGGAATTTGTTGTTTTGGATCATCGACAACAAACCCGTTTTCACTTCAAAATTCTCCGCAAGGATAGCGGGAATCACAATAGCTTCTCTATAACCCTCGGTGGGTGCTTGAAGTACCTCCATCATAGTTTGATTCGCCATGGTTGGTGCTTCTCTTACAATGGGTTCGTCAATAGGAGACTCCTCACTAGAAAGATTGGGAGTGGGAGTTTTGTTCTTTCATTTACGTACACGTCTTGCTTGATTACGAGTTAGCATAAACGTCACGTACAACGAGGGGATGAGCAATGAAGATTCTTTTTGGTGTTTTGTATTTTTCAATTTTTTTGTGGTTTTTGATTGTATTAACCTTTTTGGATTTTGGTGAATGTATTAAGTAGACAAAAATCTACAAATCTCCTCCTTAATCTAATCTCTTGATTAAAGAAGCCTCAAGGAATGAAAACGATCACGTGAAGTGAACGCCTTCGATGACTTTAGAACGTTGGTGGAACACCAAAACGTTCAAGAGGGTTTAATCAATGAAACCAAGAAAGTATATAAGATACTTAATAATACTTTGGCCGGCAAAACCCTCGATTAGCTCTCAAAATCAAATACTCACAAGCAAGCGGGGAAACGAGGCGGTGCGAAGCACTTAAGAGCCTTTTTCCTTAGGATATATTTTATAATATCCGCCTTATACCCACCTTATAGTTTGTATTTTTCAAAATCGAGCTTTACGAAAGTATTTATCTATTTTTGCCTTTTTCTTTGGTTTGAGATTCGAATACAACGATTGGGTAATGACCTCCCAAGTCAAGGTTGTGATTTCTCACGTATTTGGATTACTTGTGAATTTATTGTTCTACGTATACAATATAGTAATAGTATTCACACAAAAAACGAAAACCGATAATACGTATTAGTAGAGTGCTACTAATACAAATACTATTATGGTTAGTATATAAAAACAACAATTCCAAATCAAAACACAACACGCCTCCCCGGCAGCGGCGCCAAAATGATGTAGAGATTTTTACTACTCTTTAGGAAAAGAGAGCAAAAGTGGCAAGTATTAAATGTCGGTTTAGGAAAACCAAGCACTAATGACCCAAAATGGGGATCGTTCTCAAGGAGGCTTGGTGTGTGTGTAATGAAATGAATAACTTTGTGATTATATTGTTATGAGAAAGAAAATAGAAATGAGATAAAAAGAGAATGATGGTTACGATGACGATTACACTAAGACAAAAGGTCGTACACGTAAAACCGTAAAAAGCACCAAAATTAAAATTTTACTCTAAAAATTCCTAAAAAGTTGCAATAAATCCACTAAAATATTCTAAGGGTTTACAAAAAATCCAAACTTGCTAAAACCTTTTAATTAATTAAATATTAAATTTTTAATGCTAATTAAAGCCCTAAAAATCAATATTAACTAATAAAAAGTCCAAATCAAGATCTTGAAGTTTGTAAACCTTTAAAATAACCTAATTAAGCTAAAAAGTATTTTTTAAAATTTTAAAACCACTAAAAACAATTTTTAAACAATTAAAAACTATTAAAAGCTATAAAATATAAAATAATTCTAGAAAATAAATAAAAGAACCTAAAAATATTTAGAAAGTTGTAAAATTCCTAATTAAGTGTCTAGAATCTAGGAAAAATATAAAAACTTAGAAAATCAGACTTTTAATTTTTAATAATAAAATAATATCAAAATATTAATAAAAACCCAAAAATCCTAAAAAATTCTAAAAAGTTGCAAACTAGCTTAATTTAACCTAAATAACTCAGAAATGAACTTGAAATTACCTAAACACCCTTAATGGGCCTAGAAAATAGGCTAAACCCAAAACAGACTCCTTATTGGGCCAAAATGAGCCCAAAATGAAAAAGTGGCTCAAATAAGCCCAAAAAGCACTACTTGACTCAAAATTTGATTTTAAATAACTTTTTCCAAAGGCCCAAAAGCTGAAAGTGTGAAATAAGCAAGCTTATACCAAACAGCTTATTCTTAATGGGCTTTTTAGCCCATTAAGCTATAAGCTAATGCCATAAGCTCAAATTAGACACACAAGCTTCTTTTGACCTAAATAAGACTTCTGTAAAAAAAATTTGAAATTAGCCAAAGGAATAAGCCTGAAAATGCAAAAAGCAATCTATAGAAAACGACAAAATAGTCATTTTTGAGTTCTAGGCTACCCCAAGAGCTAATTCAAGTTTCTAAAGCTTTTAAATGACTTAAATAAGCTAAATCAACAAAACGTTTTCAAATAAGCTGACTCAATAAGCTGGAAAAAGCAAATAAGCACTTATGAAAAAGTCAAATAAGTTGGTTTTCTAGCAAAAAGTCAAAGTCAAAGTCCAATAAGCTCTAGTCTAATCAAATGGGTCAAATAGTGAAGATCTATCACAAAAAATAAGTTGTTGCAAGTCTAGATAAGCAATTATAGCTTATTGATAAGCTGAGAACAAATTAACACTAGCAAGGGCTAGTTTTGGGTGTTGAGCAGTGGGAACTTTTCCCATTGCTTGACTTGTTGACTTTTTTGTCTTTAGTGACTTTTTTGGAGATTCAAATTTCACAAAGGCACCCAATTGATCAGTGGATCAAGAGGAGTCAATAACAATCAAAAAATCACAAACACAATCACCCAATTAGTACAGTTTAATCAATTAAGCACCAGATATGACACAAACATGAACAAATAAGCAGATTAGGTTCAATAAGCACTTTTAGCAATATTCAGCCAGCCAAACTTAACCAAATGCATACACAAGCTATATTAAACTCAAATGAACAAGTCTAAACAAGTTTCATGCAATGATTCAAAGTATTAAGCAAGATTCAAGCACTTAAAGTTACTGATGAACACAAGAACATGCAGTTTTCACTTTTGTAGATGTAATTGACCAACAAGCCAGATTCAACCACACAAATCTATCACATATGTTATATAAATGATGTTTAAACAACTTTTAACCCTAAGCATGCACAAATTCTAGATTTCACCAAAATCTTAGGTCAAAAACAGTTAAAATCAACAAGTTACAACACAATGTTTGATTTGGTGTTTCAAGACTGAAAACTTGCAGCAAACAACTCTAAACCAAGTGTATAGCAGATAACAAGCATAAATTCCAACTTCTAACAACACAATAAACACTTATGATCTTAAACAGGTAATCCCAAACACCCCTTTAACTTTTCAAAATCAAAATTTTCAAATCAAAAGTGAGATTTAAGACCACCCAAGCCCAAATTAACACAATAACAGATGTATATAGCAGTTTTAAGCAAGATTAAACCACAAAATTCACAAGAACACAAGCAACACTCAAATATCACAAATATCCAAAGTATTTTCAGATTTTGAGATTAAGGGTGTATACCTCATGGATGTACATCCACACCCTTAAATTTTGAGCTTATGTACTAGCAAGAACAAGTACAAGCTACCTTAAACAACCCTGCTAAGAATCAACAAAGTTATGAACAAAATAGTAAAATTAGAAAAGTGAAAAGCCTTGATTAATGCAACCTTGTTACCCCACCCTTGATTATCCCCAAGTTATAAGCCTCACCACACCTTGATACCACAATATCAGGATGCTATGATCAGCCCTATAGCCCAAGAATTCCAAGGTTTGAACAAGAACTTAGCAAAATATCAAGCTTGAAGGAAAAATGCAAACTTTTGCACCCTCCTTAAAAACAGGTTTTCAGAGTCAAAATTATCAAAATAAGAACAACAATAAGTAGATATAAATGATGGCACTTGGTCTTTCTTCAACAAACTTAACACAATTTCATTAATCAGAAAGTAGGATTTACAAGTTTGTGAACAAGGAAAAACCAAAAGCAGCTAAAATGTAAAGAGCTAAGGCCTTTATATAGGCATACAATGATTCTAGAAAAGCAAAGAAAAACGTAAAACCCTAATGCTTGAAGTCCCCATTTTAGCCTAGCAGGTTTGAATTTTCTTGAGTACATGTGAGTTCTTCTTGGATGTTTGTTAAGTAGCAAGCATGTGGAGTTGATCAAAGGCTCATAAGGTGCTTAAGTTTGAAGCAAGAAGCTTGGTCGTTGGATGACTGGCAGCTTTTTTCATTTTCTCCCAAAGTGTAGCAGGGGAATCTTGTGTTTGGCTGTAGGTTGGTGGAGTGTCAAGTTTATGAGTTGGGTTGTGTTTATTAGCACCCTAATCACTATTCTAGAAAAGTTTAAGGGTTAAATCATGGTAATTAAGGAATACCCAAACGTGTTCATCATGTGAATAGTGGTGGTTTTGATCTGATTTTGTTTTTAAAACTTGTGTTAGGCGCCAATTTAAACTAATCAGTTGTGATTAGTTAGTTTAATGGGTGAGTGGAGTGTGAGGTGGCACAATGGGAAGAGCTGATTGGTTGTTTTGTGGTAGTGGGACACGTGTTGGGTAGTGATTAGTCTAGGTATCTTCCTTGTCTGGCCAGTTTTAGTCCCTCACTTCTTTTTCCTTTGTTACTTCAGTTAAAAACTCCATCAACGCCTAAATCCTTCATAACAACTTTTGCTTTTTCACACTTTTGCCCCAAAATGTTTTGTAAAGTGAATTCAGGGGTAATTCTTGCCAATTTTTGATTCTTAAAGGACTGATTTGGTATTTTCTTCAAGGATAATGGTCTAAACTTGTATGATTGACATTTTGGAGGACTGAAATTGCCAAATCATGTTTGATGAGGGACCATTTTTGCCAAGTCTTTAAAGTCAAGGGTCCTTTTGGTAATTTTGGTATTTTCAAAGGACCAAATTTGTCATTCTTGTAACTTGGAGTCCTTCTTGGTATGTTTGATTTTGAGAAGGACTAAAATTGCCAATTCTTCAAAGTGGAGGGCCCTTTTTGCAATATTGACAAACTTTAGGGACCAAACTTGTAATTATGAAGATACAAGGGTATAAAGTGTCAATTCTTCCATATTGGAGGACCCTTCTTCACAAATCTTCAAATCTTCAAGGGTTTTCTTGGGAAATTCTTCATTAGGGCTTGGTTCATCGTGCGGCTTTGTTTCCCGTGTTCGTTTTTGCATGATTCTTGTGATCTTTTGTCATTTTCTCAATATCCGTACCTAAAATACACAAGCAACAAACACAAGCATATATTTGGGTATTTTGATGATATTTAATGCATTTTAAGCCCTTTTTGGACGATGAGACTATGTATAAAAGCAGTCTCATCAGGAACTTTAAAATGCGAATTATAAACTTGAAAAAGTCTAAGAAGTTGCAAGATCCTATAGATGACTTGAAAACCCAAAACTTTGATTTAATAGGCTAAGTATTCATGAGTCTCATTCCTTGAGATTTTAAATTGTGGAGAACGAGAGATGATAGAGTGAGTTATAAGTTTGGTATTCTTTCATGAATTTATGTGAGTTGATTATAAGCTTTTTCTCCCATCGCTTACTAATAAATTTATTTGCAATAAATAAGGTTGTACGATTTGAAAAGTTACTTAGCTTCTAGCCCAAGATCGTTTAAAAGTTGCTCGGTATTAATTAGAGTTCATAGCCAAGGCATAACTTATTGAAGCGGGATGCGAAGATTGGCGAGTCCGAAAAGGTCCTAACAAGACATGAGGGCTACATTTTGTTTCTAAAGATCCAAAAGTGATGTGAAGAATCATTTATCAAAAATCAATATGAAGGATCGAGACACACGACGAAAAGCAAATGCTCCCCTAAAGATCATGGAGAAGTCTATCCGAAAAGACCCTAGCAAGGTATGAGGATAAATAGATCCAAGTCCTAAAAGGAGGCGGATCGTTGTATATCAAAGTCCAAAATAAAGATTGGAGAAAAATGAAGAAGTCGTGGTCCAAAGTTGAAGAATCTCTCAAAAACTACAAGTGAAGAAAATCCTATTATGAAGAGATGACCATAATTTCAAGAACGTCTCTCAAAGATTCGAAGTATGAAGTCGCTGCCAAATATCGGTCCGAGAAAGGTCTCAAATCGTGAAGCAAGTTATGCCAAGATATCAACTTTAAGAGGTCCCGAGAAGCAGTTTTAAAAGATTTTGTCCTTTAGCTAACTATTGATTAAATTGTCCCACTTTATTTTCATCCTAAATAACTATCGAAATAAAACAATGAATTCTCGTGATCATTTAAGACAAAATTAAAATACAAGAGATACACCTAGGAATAAGGGAGTCTAAGTGAATAATTGGGCCACATGAGTTTGTGTTAGTTTGCTAACTTATAATAACAATGATCTCATTTATAAGCTTGGTTTGGGGAACGTGAAACTTGAGGATGATGAACATTCATGACAGCCAAAACCCCAATGTAAGTCTTTGATTTCTTTACTTGTTTTGTACATATTTCTATCTTTTTAGTTTCCTTAAAGTTTAGTATTTAATAAAGGCCAAGGTGGGTTATTTATGATGAGAAATGTAATTTGTGCTTTGAAATTAAAGCATTGCATGAGGGCATTGCAATGGTCAAGTGTATGGGATTTAATAAGTGTGAAAACACTTATCCTTTTACCACTTATTTCCAATAATAACAAGACCAAAACGTGTATTTTATGTCGTGAAAGTCAGAATTATGCGTGGTTTGTGTTTTATTGTGTTTCAGGATAAAAATAAGAAAAAGGAAGAAAACACGGGCTTTCACGGGCTTTTATCGAAGAAAACGAGAAAAGACGAAGTCAAAAGATCAAGAGTGTAAAAAGAACGGAAGTCCAAGGCTTATTCTGATGATTTATTGAAGAAAAAGTCTAAAGACGGAAGTTTAATGAAGTCGAAGAACTCAAGTCTAATAGAAGAAGAAAATTATAAGACAAGTTCAATTTATATCGACAAATCCCGAGACGACGTCGAGAAAGAAAAAGAATTTAAATCGAGTCGAGACGAAAAGAAATAAGGAAGCAACACATGCACTCCCCACCTCCTATATATACCCTCCTAATGTGTCATTAGGAGGGTGTTAGTTAATTGTTAGCTAGTTCGTTTTTCTTTTTGTAGTTTTCATTTTTAGAGAGAGAAAGTGTTTAACTTTCTCTCACTAGAATTTCATCTTTTCTTTCTTTCATGTTTAAGCTTTAATTCACTCTTGTATTTTGGAATCATTAATCTACAAGTTCAAGTTAAGTTTCTTTCATCTTCAAACTCTTTCTACCTTTCTTGATTTTTTACTTATATTTGATCCGGAATCATCTTTGATTTTGTTTAATATTGATGTTTATGAGATCAAAGAGTTTATATTTTGGTTTCTATCTAAGTTTTATACGGATTAAGCTTTGAGCTTATCATGCTTATTGGCTTATTTCGTGTTTAGCTTATTTACTTTTTAGTTTTCTTAAAAAGTTCCGTTTTATTAAAGTTTGATTTAAATGTTTTGCTTATTTAAAGTTTTGAAAGGTTCTTATTTGTGCTTATTAGCTTCTTTCATTATATATTTAGGAAAGTTTCGGATAGTGCTTATTAAACCATTGCTTATTTGGTTTTGCTTATCACGAATTTCAAACCATCGGAAAAGGGTAAACCCTTTTCCGACATCTCATTCCGACACCTGCTATCGGAATAGGGTTTTGGTATTCCGAATGTGATTCCGACCAACATTCCGATGGTGGTGATCAGTTGATATTTCGACGGTTATGGTTACCATTATTCCGATAGTTTCCTTGTCATACATTCCGATACTATTTCATTATTCCGACGGGGATTCATTTGATGTATTCCGACCAACATTCAGACTGTGGAGTTTATTGGATATTCAGATAGAACTTGATTTCCAATATTCCGATTGTGGTCTCTTTTATACATTCTAGTAGGTGTGATTCAGATGAGCTTTCCTTTGACTTATTCCGATGAGTTCATTCCGACTATATTCCAATGCAGACATTCTGACAGGATTCCGATGACATTCCGGCGTGTTTGAGTTTTTTTTGTTTTTACAAAGTTTTTATTTTTCGCAAAGTTTTAAGTTCTATTTTTTAAATTCACTTTTATGTTTTTAAGTTTTTATTCATTTGTTTTAACTCGTAATTTTTAGTTTAATTTTCAAAGCTTTAATTTTACTCAACGACATTTTCATATTTGCTTTTACTTTAAAATAGATAACCAAACCACTTTATTTTCCACCAAGAACGACTAAGTCGCACTTTCAACTGGTAATCAATTCGAAAATACTGGAATAACGAACTTTCATACTTGGCTAAAACCTTGTATTAAGGTCCTTGATTATCTTAGCAAATTTAGGAATATCGGCTAAGGCTTCCGTAAAGGATATGTTTATGTTTAGTTGCTTGAACATCCTCAAAAAGTTTGACACTTGAATATCATCTTTATTCTTAAGCTTTTCCTTTCTCATTCTTGATGGGTATGAGAGACTTGGTTTTGGTTGAGGTTGAGTGGTTGATGAAGTATTTTCTTTGTTGGGTTCTTCATTAGTAGGCGTGGAAGGTAAAGGAGAAGTGGGTTGTTGATCCCTTTGGTTGGATCTATATTCTGTTAAGAATTAGTATAGTAGTTTGTAATCAAACTAAAACACTTTGAGCACTCTTACTAACACTAAATAAGTTATGCGGAATCTAACTTATAAAGCACAGAAGAACATAATTACTTTTAACTATTCGATTCTCTTATTAATCGACTTGAATGAGGTACATGAAAGACATTGTACCTATGTTCCTTTTATAGAGTAAAGAACCCTAGAAACCTTAGAATATTCTATAAAGATAACTATATCACAGACGATATATTATCAATATTCTAACTATTTAAGTATATCACATAAGATATACTCTAACTATAACTATGACATATCTTATACAAAGATATATTCGTCCTAATCAACATAGCAGTACTTGCTTTATAAGTAGTAGTACTTACTATGTACCGCGTTAATACTGACGGTACTTACATAACACTGACAATACTTAAAATACACTAACGGTACTTGACACTTAACAAATAATTCCCAACAATCCTCCCCTAAACAAGAATGATAACTTGTTGTCTTCTTGTTTCTCTTGTACTGAATGTATTAAAATACATGTCTTTAGTCTTTCCTTCATCCTTGGATTGAACTTTGTAATTTATATTTGTATCCAACTGAATGTAGCCAAACACTTCAAATGTAGAACTTCTTCTAATAAGATAATCTTCAAACATCATGAGTATCATCTTTGTCTTCTAACTATGATCTTGTTTGTGTCTTTTAAACATTTATTTATCTTTGCAACATCAGTCATTGTCTTCTTGAGTTAAATCTTTGAACTCTGAATCATGAACCTTAATCTTGATTTGATGAGACAAAACCTTTTAAGTATTTTTTTAAACACTTCTTTGCTTGCAATCTTCATACCTGAAATAAGACAGTTAATAACAAAAACCAATCTGTATTAGCTTCATGATTTTTAGCAAATCACCAACTATCAACGGATTTGATAAATTCTTTACCAGTTAGCCGTACACTCTGGAATAGCCAATACTTTATTCATAAAGAGTAAGGTGTACTGATAACCTTACAATTTTTGGTAAATTGTCAACCATCAACGGATTTGATGAAGTCTTTACCTAGTACCATTTGTCTAGGACTAGCCAACTCTTTGTTTCAAAATAAGGTGAGTTAGAACCATATAGTTTTTAGCAAACTATCAACTTTCAACGGATTTGATAAGTCTTTACCACAAACCGTTTGCTTATGGACTAGCCAGTTCTTATGTGTGTTAGACATGGTGAACTGAGAACCATTTGTGAAGTGTGATTGAAAGTCAAACACTTAAGGCTCTTTCTCAGCTTCTTCCTCATCTTTCAAATCCTTGATTTGTTGTTTAACCATTCTGATCAACTCCAAAGCTTCAACAGATTCTTCTGTAACTTCCAATTGTTGTTCTAACATTCTTTCCAACAATCTTCTTTTGAAAGGGTAAGTCTTCTCTTGCAGCATATAGTATGTAACATCATCTATATCCAGAATATGCAATCGACATGACCTATAATATCTCCAGTAACTAGGAACCTGATTCTCTAATTCCTTCAACATTTCTTGATCACAATTGTGTGGCTCATACATAAAGAGAAATTCCCAGTATAATAGTGATACTTCAGTTTTACCAGCACTGGATTCTTGAATTAACCTGAAAAGATCTTGAATATCTTGTCTATCAAGAATGTGAAGAATATCCTCCAAAAGTCTGAATATCCTTGTTGTGCCATCAGTTCTTTGAATTCCATGAGCTTCAAGTCCTTGATCCATAGAGTAAATTCATCTAGCAATAGATGATCTTTTTCCAAAAATATCTGTATTAATACATTGATCTTCAAATTTTACAATCTTCAAGTACTTCTTCAAGCTCTAATCATCATCACTATCTTCTGCTGTTGATTTAGCCCTCTTGGCTTTCTTCTTTATCTTTGTTGACCTTTTCCTTTTAACACCCTTGGAAATTCCCTCAAGTTCTGTTGAACCCTCTTCCAATTTTGTATGTACCGTCTCCTCAGTATGTACTGTTGTATGTACTATTGACTGTGTATGTACTGCTTGTATATTTTCAGTCTGAGCAATATCTTGAGCTTCAACTCCTGTATTCATTCTTTGAGCAGTCTCTTCCTCCTTTGAACTTACCTTCTCCTTTCTATTCTTCCTCATATAAGTGGTCTTGATAGTTGGAGATGTATTTGTAGGTTCAGTAGTACTTGGCTCAATTCCAGGAGTACTACCAAATTGCCTTTGTTGTTGCAGATGTCTTCTATGTTTTTCAACAGGTATTCTATCTGCCTCAGATCCAATTTCAACAAAATTTAACTAAGTTCTCTTATTTTGCATATACAAAGTCTTTATTTCTTCAAAATTCTTCTTGACCAGCTGAATATGAGTAAAACCCTTAACTCTCTTAAGAAAATTCATCATCTGATTTCTAATCTACATAGTAGTTGGAGGTTTAATCTTTTCTCTTCTTCTCTTTTCAGCAAAGAATCTTTGTTTCACCCTTACCAGATCATCAATCAACTTTGATTTCTCTTCTTCATCATATGCATCTCTCTCTTCAGCTATCAATGAGTTTGTAAGAAGCTCACCTGCATGTAATTCAGCTTGAATCCTATCATACTCTTGTATGTTCCATTCTTGATGTATTCTTTTTGCTTCTAGCAAATGCTGTTTTGCTGCAAGTTCTTCTTGTAATTCATCTTCACGAATTTGTGCTTGCATTTTGTAAGCAAATTCCTCATCATGGTCTAATTGATTAAATCTGTACATGACTTTGTTTATATCATCATCTGAATCACTTTCATCTTCAGGTTTTGATAATATTTGCTTCTTACCCTTATCCTTTGGATCAATCTTAGGTAGCTTCTTCTTTAGCTTGGTAGATCTTTCCTCATTAACTTGCTGTTGAATAACTATACCTTTAGTAGGGTGTGAAGCTTGAACTTTCTTACCTTGAATTTGATTCTTTTTGGCAAGAACTTCTTGTTGTGTCTTTTTCTATGCCTCTGCTTGTTTAGTCTTCTCAACTAAATTCTTCTTTCTTAAGTCAAGCAGTAATTGGGCTAGAGTATCATCCTCTCCAAAAGGAGTTTGACTTTCTAGTGAAGGATGATCACCAATCGGTACTTGCAATCGGCTTAGTTGGCTTAGCAGTACTTGGGTCTTCAACAATGTCAGCAGTACTTGCAGTCAGCTTAGTTAGCTTAGCAGTACTTGGGTCTTCAACAATGTTGATTTCACCAGTATTAGACACACTTGTTTCTTTAATCACTTGTGTATCCCCAGATACTCTTTCTTCCATAGAAGTCATCATTTCAACTTGCACCTCTTTAGTCTTGTTTGATCCATTGCTCATTCTTGATCTAGACAGTACTTGCAAAGTTTGTTTCCTTTGAAACCATACTTGTCTTTGTGGTGATAAAGTTAAAGACATAGGAAACTGAATGTTAAATTCCTCCAACTTCTCATAGAAAGTACTCCAATTCACTTGAAGTGGTGATTGAGGTATTGGTGCTGGCTGAGTTACCATTATTTTTTCAACTTGTGGTTCCTCATGAGTAGGCTGTGGTTCTTCCTACTGAATCTCCATATTTGAAGGTCCATCCACACCAGTCTCTAAACCAGTTCCATCTTCATTAGTCCCCATGACATCTTCATCCAATTCAAAATTAATGTCGTTTCCAGAGATCCTTGTCTGATTATCAGAAGAAGGTGGTTGTTCTTCATAATTCCTCCCGTGTTTGGTTGCATTCAGTTGCCTTTTCTTGTGGTTCCTTAATCTTTGCTTCTTGATTGCAGACTTCTGAATAGATCTATGTTGCCTCATCCAAGGTGACACTTTGTTCCTTAACTTGATTAGGCTAGCTTCCAATTCAGCAATTTTCTTATTTTGAACAAGCTTTTCTTTCTGCAACACCTGTACCTGTTGGGACAAACTTGTACACAAAGAAGTTAAATTTGCAACATCCACCACCTCTGGTGCTTGTGCTTGTGGTGAACCACTAGCAGCAATAGAAGCAGAAGGTGTATGGATCATCTCATCATTGTTTGGTAGAGCACCAACATTGTGAGAAGAAGATTGTGAATCTTCTAGGGAATGGGAACTCTGGTGAGAAGGAGTTTGCTGAGAAGCACTAGCATTGCTAGGTTCCTCACCTTCTCGACTGACAGGTTGGGCTAACATATGAGCAAACAATGGTGTAACTGTTCTTGTAAAGGCATTGCCTTGTTTGGTTAAGAAAGAGAAAGTTCTCTTTGTGAATGTAGGAACATCCCATGTATCAGTTAACTCTGGTAGGTTAGGTATTTGGTCACTAAATAAAGTCTGAATGAATCTAGGATACATCAAAAACTTTTTAGTCCCTTCCAATTTCCTAGTCATGCCTTCAAAATTAATCTTGAAAAATTAAAAGCCTTGTTATTTGCTAGACAAACACCAGCTGATGCCAATGCAGCAGGAATTTGATCAAAAGATGTACTTTTAGAGCTTAAAAAATGAATAATAGCATGAAAAAGCAATTTCCATTGAGGTGAAAATAAAGCTTTAAAGAAAGTAAGACTTTCCCTACCACCTCCATAGCCCATGGCTGCAAGGCCATCATGAATCTCTGTATTATTAAGCATACTAAGTCCACTTTCATCATTTAATCTCAAACTTTCTCTTAGTAGTACATCAGTTACATATATTTCTATGATTCACCCTAGCCTTAATGCAAGGTTGATTAAACCGAGTACCTAATGCAGCAGTATTCCAAAATTGTTCAACAATGGAAATAGAGACAACTGGACTTACCGTGAGTGCAAAGCGAATATGAATTCGAGATAGGAAACTAAGAATCTCATGGAAACCAAGAGAGTCATCATTCGTAGCAAGATTCGCAACCAAATTATGCTTAGAGATCACTTGTAAAGAAGCCATTAGTATTTTTGATGATCGAAAAATTAGAGATAAGGTTATAGAATCAAGAGATAAAAATAAAAGATTAGGTGAATCAATTGTATAATTGGAGTAAGTATTTAAGTAAATAACAAACCCAATGCGCGAAGAAACCGCCAAACTTACAAAAGAGACCCTTAACAGTACAATGGACATGTAGCGGTACATGAAACATAAGCGTTACTTGAATTTTTGCTAGCGGTACTTAGAGTTATAACGGTACCTCACAATTTAACCAGTTCATGCTTTCCACTTTCAATGTAACCTCTTTTATCTTTTTCTATTAACCTGCAATTATATCAAAAACACAAAACATAGACTATACAATAAAAGTTATAAAAATTTGAACATCTGTTACCTCCCCTCAACATATGTAGCAGGTTATTGGTTGAGCATACCGATATGTGTCACCAAGAATTCAAATCTCTTTGCATCAAATGCCTTGGTAAACAAATCAGCTACATTGTTGTCTGTATGAATCTTCAAGACTTGAATAAGGTTTTTGTCATAAGCATCTCTTATAAAGTGATGTCTTATTTCAATATGATTGGTCTTGGAGTGAAATACTGGATTCTTGACAATGCATATAGTACTTTCATTATCAATGTAAATCTTGGTGTTCTTGTGTAACACCCCCAAATTTATACAACTCAATACAGCGGAAGACTCGTTGGTGTTACGGGATAGCACATTACTCACATCATAGACACCGCATAAACGTCGTTTAATAATAAAAGCATTTCCATTCATGAATATCAAAGTTACATAGGTCCCAAGTCATTGTATTTCATACAAGTTTTACAAAGAATTTGAATGGAAATTATTGTTTAGGTGCGGGACATGAATTCTTGTTGTCTTCCCGAGAATTACCTTCAAGTACCTGAGACAAAACATGTTAAAAGAAAAGGTCAGCGATAAAATTATTACCGAAAATAATTTGTACAAATCTTTGTAATAGGCCATAAAATAGGCCAAAAACATTTTATACAAATCCTTATCAAAATCATAATATAAGCTTTCGCCTTCAAAATCGTTATACGAACCATTGTCGTTAAAAACATCATACAATACGTTTTATAACGTTGTATAGATTAAATAAAAACCGTTATATGGACATGGTTATGAAAAACCAAAACACGAACATAATATCAATAGTAAGACCCCATATTGCTAGTCAGGCAATATATCGTAATTTGGTGCATATAGCAGTATTTCGTTAATTAGATTATTATAAGCTGCATGACATTGTTACCTTACTACAACAAACAACGGGTAGCTAGCCCGAAACTCAATTTGCCCATCTAAATTAGCGTGTCGTCCCAAAGGTCACGCTATGGAAATAATCTCATACATAAATTCGCTTACCAATCAATGTGGCACGACGGGGATCAACCGTCAAGGCGCGAACTGGGGTGATCGTCTCCAAATAGTACTATTATATGCATAAGCGTCTACCATAATCCCGGTAGTTCACAATTCATGCTAATGGGACTTTTAGTGATATAACCTATCTTTAATAATCCATTTCATTTCATCTATCGGGTCATTTAATCATTAATCGTGTCATACAATCATTCGGGTCCAAATCAATAAACAAACAATTGGGACAACTAGTGTCCTATTTCATAAAAACTAACATGTTATCTCCCTCGCGGATTTATAAAACATTTCCTAAAACAATTAAAAGAGTGTGAGGCTATGAACTCACATGGATGTGGGAAAGCGGGTTATCGGCAATTCGGATGTACGGTACGTGCTTCAATCACGGAAACCTAGACAAATAATACTCGTCTTAGACTCTTGTCCAATGACTTCATAAAAATAACAATTATGTATACATATGATGATTATATATATGATGATCAAGTGGGTTTATATATTCTTATACACTCATTTTTGTGTTTATGTATTGGTAACTTCTTACTAGTTTACTAGTTTTACCTATTTACGTGTTTTAGGTCCAATAAGCGTATTATAAGTTCATTAACTTGTATTAATCCATTTCATACTTGTAGTATTAGTCCAATAACGTTAACTTAGCCCGTTAATGTCCGTATGTTATATAGTTCGGGTTTTATAGGTTTTTACTTGTTATATATGTTTATATATCAGTATATGAGTTTATAAAAGTTTACATTAGACGGGTCCAACCGTCTAAGTTTTATTTAACAAAAACATTAATTTTATGATAATAGCCGAAAAAGTCGTAAAAATCATGTTTATAGTTTTTATAACTTATAAAACTTATCAAACTACCATTTTTTTTAAAATTTCCATTTATTTATCCTTATATATATTTATATAAATGTATTATATAAGTTATTGGGTTTTAATTCACATTTTATACTATTTTTATTTGAGTGCTTATATAATACTATTATACTTTAATTTCCTAAAATCTGATTTTTACTTTCATGTTCACCAAAACAGCCATATCTAGAATTCTATATAGAGATAGAAGCCCAAATTTTTTTGGCATAAACTACATGATATGTGCTCCATTTAACTCTCATATGGCTACTGTTGAATCAGCCTTTAAGTAGTTTCTAAAAATCGTCCAAAACAGTCTATGCAGATTTGTACTCTAAACTTGTTTTTATCATATCTCACTCATTTTAATGATTCCATTGCATGACCAACTCTCACATGTGTACAAGACTCATAGCTTACTGTATATTAATCTATTCAAGCCATTTTATCAGTTTATCATATGATTCTTTACTGTTTTATACAGCCATCAATTTAAGCATGATTTTAACCTTTTTACATATAGTTTTTCATCTTTTTACCCATGTTTATCAACACCAAATCCCCACACAGTAATTTTATCATCATATATTCATCATATACATATACAATAGGAAAGAAAATACATGATTACATAATAAAAATAAAAAGAGGATGGGGAGAACAATCTTTATACCACCAAGATGATGTAGGTTGTGTTTAAGACATGGATTTTGATGGAGAAACTTGTGATAAATCAAGGCCATCTTCAAGACCATCATTCTTCAAGAACTCCTTGTGGAAAATCAGCCCTAAGACACTAAGGAAACTCCTTTGTAGATGTTATGATCACCTCCAATCAATAAGTCTTCAAAAGGACATCATCTTATGCAAGAATAACATAAGATTTGTGGTTAAATTTAGATCAAATGGGGTGTTTATGGTGTAAATGGGACGGCAAGATGAGGGAGAGTGGAGAGAAAATGGTGGTTTTCATGTATGAAATGGGAGTGAGTGGTTTTGCTAGTTGGTTTTGTGGTTAGAGTAGCTTCATATTGAAGCTAAGTTACAAGTGTTAGCTTAGTTGCTACAATTTGACACATCATGAGATGTGTTGGCTTACATGTTGCCATCCATATAGTGGGGTGGGGCAAGATTTATCTTGTCTCATCCCACTAATTTACGGGTACTCCTCGATTCTAGTTTCCTCGATTTGTGTGCCCTCGGGTCGTTTTACGAAAAACATTTTTATAAATTATGAATCAACGACACAAAACTAATCTAATAAAAATTGTCTCATCAAAAACAGAGTTCGAAAACGTAAATACGTAATCCTAAGGTTCCCGGTTTAGTCGTAAAAGACGTTAAAAAAATCGTAAGTCCTAATCTCTTCTCGTAAATTTGTGAGTTTATGAACCAACACAAATTTAAAATATCAAAATAATATTCACGGACAAATTTATTTTCTGAAATCTCGGACTGTCACCAAAGACGGTGTATGTAAACGTAAGCACGTAACGTAGAATCCTCCGATTTAGACGTAGTCGATGCTACTTCAAGAAATAAATCCAAATTTCTTCCCAAAAATAAGTGACTTCATAATATAACATTAAAATAATGTTTTTAAATAATATCTGAGAATAAAATATCAATCATAAATTGACGGATTGTCACAACATTTACCCCTAAACAAGATCTTTGTCCTCAAAGATCATCTTACCTTACTACTCGCTTCTTATAGAGTTAAAGCCATGTGGGTATTTCCTCCACATTCGGTCTTTTCTCACAAGTGCAATTCATTACAATACGCGAGTTTCATCAAACATAACTACGGGAATAAGATCAGGCTTAATGTTGACTTACTTTCTCTATCCATGATGTTCACGGGTTTTTGATGAATGCAACTTTTCGCCGATCTAAACATTACTAAGAAACAATCAGATTTTCACTTGATAGACATTTTATCAACTTCGATATACGAAACATAATTCACGCATCTCTTGAAGTCCTAGGGTAGATCCAGCTTATATGCCTTTCAAACCAATCTTTTTACATCATCTCTATGGTCCCATACAACGGGGACTTATATCCCATGATCTTTCAGATCATCAATTCATTTTTTTTGGCTAAAATTTTAGCATAACTTCGCTACCCATCTGGCACTTCAAGATCTACATTTCATATTCACATAACCTCCTGCCCACTACCGACAGTCAATAATCAGATCCTAATTTCAACAATCATTTCAGGTCTCACAGGTCACGTATTTGCAAGGTTTGGTTCGCCATCATAGGAAACCTTAAACCTAAAAGACATGTCCAACTCACAATGGGTGTATGTCGGGTGTCTTCATCCCAACTCCTGCTTACAGATGCTCTAATATTTAGATCCTAACAAGATTCAATCTCGATCCTAATACGATAGTTTTCAATGATAATCTATCCAAATGAAAACGATTAAACAGTCTATTAACAAAGGTCAATCATTCGAACATAAAACAACACTTATAGTATTTTGTATCGCTACTTTACGTCGTCCCTTCGATTTGCGGTGGTAAATAGTACTCACTTCAAGATTCGTTCTCAATGACTCCTGAGCAAATCTCTAGAAATTCGATGCGAAGCGAGGATCTTGATAGAGATGATCGATACAGGCACACCATGTTTACACAACTCCTTTAAATATAAAAGAGTCAATTGCTTCATCAAGAATCTATCATTAATAGGAATGATATTAGCAGATTTGGTCAGTCTGTCGACGATGACCCAAATCGAATCAAATTCAGATGATGACCTTTGCAATAGCTAGATGTTTACTAATGTATGAGGCGATGTATGCCTTCATAATTTGCCATCAGTACAACTTCTTCTGATAATGATACATTAAATCAATAATGACAAGAATAGAATACTTATACTTACAAGATTCCAATATAACTATATCTCACAATCCTTCATATTTAGGAAACCATAAACGGCCTTTTATACATTTAACGCCATCGGCTCCTTAATTCTAATGGTTCACATTAGCCGCGAACCACTTTTATTATCTATATTATCCTTTTTATACAAGGTGTCAGTATCTACATTCATCTTCCTTCATATTTTCTAAGTTTCAGTTTCGTTTCAGCTATCATTTTTATCAGATTTGCTTAATCCGATGTTTAAAGCGTCGATAATTATTACAACTAATTAAATAATTTAATTTTTATGAAACGTAAACATAAAGATTTTAAATTTCTTAGTTAGACCAATTATATAAAAATGTTCAAAATAAAATTTGAATTTAATTAACACAATTTTTTGTTGATTTATCGGAAATAATTAGTAAGATCCGTAAATGTTCGAAAAACCTTCTTTTATTCTTTGTTAAATATTTTCTTAGTTGAAAAGCAAAAATTGTCGTTTCAAATTTCAAGTCATAAATTATATAGTTTCCTCAATTCTTCTTAAGATGTCTAGAAGTATACACAAACATTTACCCCTAAACAGGAGTTTAGTTAAATGATTTGTGTATAAGGGAATAATCCCTCAAAAGTTCTTTTCGATAAAACATTTGTCAAAACATATTTGCACTTTCTTTTTACTGTAACTCAAAGTCTTAAATGGCTCTAATTTGAAGAGTTAGGATAGATTCCATTATCTATTAATCACATAGTCAAATAATGTAAAGGATTTAGTCTTTAATCACATGTTAAATACTCAAGGTACAGGTTTTTATTGTTCGGCCAATTCAGGGCAATCTATAAGTAATTATTAACTCATTATTGTTCTTATATACAAACAAATGGTCCTTAATGATCTCAAGCATGAATTTATCAATTTATAGCATACACACGTGATTCACCAAATTTATGAATGCTACATGTGTATTAGTCAATCCAAACGACATAACATGAAACTCATAATGTTCATTACGAGTTCTGAATGTAGTGATTGGAACAGATAATCTTTTTCACAGATGCGAAGTTGATGATAACCATGCGGTGGATCAAAATTTTTAAAACATACGCTAGAACCTTGTAAATGATCGAACAAATCTTCCATTTCGAGTTATGGATATCGTTTTCGATTGTCAATTTACTAATGTTCACAGTAATCTATAAATATAAGGAATGATAACACCATAGCTCTTCATGATGACGAGCTCGGTAGAATAAAATCTTTCTCCGACAACTCTCTCAGTTGTACAGAAATTTTTTTAATTCAGTTGGTGCTGACGTACAGTGCACACGCCACAGGTGCAGCACCGAGAATATAATCAATACCAATTTCAACTTGCCTTAATGGAGAAAGTCTAGGTAATTTACCAACAAATACCTTCTAAAGTTTCAGATAACAGAAACATCTTTTAATAAATTCATATTAGGTTCTTTCTAGATTATAATATTTATGACTAATTCACAACCATTCACGGTATAATTTCAAGTCTAAATGCAGGATATGGTCATCCATCAAGAATTATTTAGATCACTTTTGATAATCAACATCTTATCTTTTAGGGGAATTCTAGTCGAGTTCTCATCGATTAAGACAATGTCATCATGTCATAATCAATCAATCTATTCTACTGGCACTATCAACTTTTCAGTTTTATTGCCGTCGATAAGATGTGAACTTCTCAAAAGACTAATAATAACTCATAATCCTTCACAAATTCAGGGATATATGGAGACATAACTACCCTTAAAAAGAGTAAGGTCAACGCATAATCTACGCGAGAGAATTTCAAATCAGATACAGACGAAAACACTTAATGAATATGAATATATCCCATGTTTTCATAATTTGATTACGCATTCAAAAGCTCCTCGGATCGTTACCCAGGTCATTCAAATGAAATCAAATCAAAAGAAATGATAGGAACGTCTATACATCCAGTCGGGTATCAACACTCGGTAATCAGATAATTTTCCTAAGAATCTCACCACGGGAGAATTGGACAAGAAGGGAATATCAATTGTCAATGAAGAAAATATCCACAGATGAGTAAATTCGACTCAGAAGAATAGATGCTACAGGCACATATGTAGGTGTCCCTAACACTATGTCCCTATTTTTCACTTCTTGCAGATCTCATAAAATTTAATCTTTCACAATCTTCAAAGAAAATGTAGTGTTTATTCATTAGTTTTATGGTGACTACCAATCAGCCTTGCATGGTCCATTCCAAATTGTATGTAGGCGCACAACTATATACAATTTCAAGATTAACGATGCAATACTCATTTCGTCAAAATTTTATCATCATGTTTATAGTAAAATATTTTCATGCTTAATTCTTAAATAAGAATCAAAAATAAATTTACAGAGATGTTCTTTGTTATGGAAACAATTAAGTTTTCCAAGGTGTTTTATAAACAATTTTATTTCGATAATGATCACTTATAAATCTCACTTTGAATAATCCTTATAGTGATGAAAATTAAATTTTCTCGAAGGATACTGTTTTATCTTATAAAAATAGTCAGTGATCTGCAAAAGAGTGATGAAAAGTTGTTCACCAAGAACTAACTACAATATGATAGAAAATGAGCTTAGCCCATTAATCATGAGGTTCATGACCTCGATGGTGCTCAAAAAGAATAATTCACAACGTAACTCAAATCGAGATGAGTACTTGTTCAATGGTTGCATCACTAATGCGAACATTAGGATGAAGTAAGAAAAGATTGATAACAACAATACATGTAACATTTAGAAATCAAAGGTAGTCTTTTTATTAATCACAAACAAGTCAAAATTGTACCGTAACACATTAAGTGTCACTATGTCATACAATTCCAAGAACTCATCCTACCAACTGATGTCTCAGTTAAGTTAGGGATTTTTAAAAGATACCACAATGAATACTAATTTACAAGAGGCATGGGGGTTCCACCTGTCCCGGAAGATCCATCGGCCCCAATTTAGAAGAAGATTTCTTCAATTTTATTGTTGGACACTGGGCATCCTTATCATTGGACAATTGTCTAGGAACAACACTTAACACGAATCAACAATCAATTAAAACCTTATAATTCAATCACAGGGCTTAACAGATTCCTCTTAACAATCTCATATTCCATACAAGTTAAATTTTACTTCATTCAAGTTTCAATCAACTTATACTCAATTCGATATCCTACCTCCTTCTCCAATAGATTCAACCTTATTCTTAAACCTTGAAAGGGCAATAAAAGTTCAATATGATCAGCACTTAATTTCTAAATCTATAGCTCTTTCAACTATAGTTATCTAATAAGTCACTAATATGAAATGAATCACACATTCAATTAGACTTCTTGGAAAGGTACTAGTGGCATGAGGCTTTTGGGTAATGGTTCCAATGACATCCGCAAGTGCAACATTCACCCTTTCGATTTCAATTTAAGAATTGGATGACAACGAATCATATGACATCTTTCCAGGTGATAACGTTTTGTCAAACTCCACTTTATATGGAAAGATCGTCATGACATCGATATCAGATTTAATCTCGCCAATTCTTCTTCAAAATCATAATCAACTACTATCAACATTTCTACGAATATCAACCATTTGTTGGGATCATAAATATCCACAACTTGGTTTAGATCTGGAATAGCTAGAATTCCTACGGGAATAGCTTCGATTAATTTACTAGGGGATTTAGGGTTCTTGTGACAATCTACGTCGTATAAATACCTCGTATAAATATCAAAGTAATCATCAAACAATCATGTATAAAATTACATCATATATATATATATATATATATATATATATATATATATATATATATATATATATATATATATATATATATATATATATATATATATATATATATATATATATATATATATATATATATATATATATATATATATATATATATATATATATATATATATATATATATATATATATATATATATATATATATATATATATATATATATATATATATATATATATATATATATATATATATATAATCCAAGTTATATATATATTAAAATAACACTTCTAAGTCTGGCCTTGTCGGTAACTCGGGAATTCTTCGGCACCGTTATAGTCAAAAGATTTTTAGACATTTTGTGAAAAATGTTTATAGTTAAAAGATTTTGAAATGTTTTATTCAAAACCTTGGTTTTAAAAAATTTCCGTTCTCTATAACGAGAGCTCTAATACCAAACTGTAACACCCCCAAATTTATACAACTCAATACAGCGGAAGACTCGTTGGTGTTACGGGATAGCACATTACTCACATCATAGACAACACATAAAAATCGCGTCGTTTAATAATAAAAGCATTTCCATTCATGAATATCAAAGTTACATAGGTCCTAAGTCATTGTATTTCATACAAGTTTTACAAAGAAGTTGAATGGAAATTATTGTTTAGGTGGGGGCCATGAATTCTTGTTGTCTTCCCGAGAATTACCTTCAAGTACCTGAGACAAAACATGTTAAAAGAAAAGGTCAGCGATAACGGCGAGTGAATTCATAGAGTTTAATGAAATCCATCAATATAACATCGGTATAAAATTATTACCGAAAATCATTTTGTACAAATCTTTGTAATAGGCCATAAAATAGGCCAAAAACATTTTATACAAATCCTTATCAAAATCATAATATAAGCTTTCGCCTTCAAAATCGTTATACGAACCATTGTCGTTAAAAACATCATACAATACATTTTATAACGTTGTATAGATTAAATAAAAACCGTTATATGAATATGGTTATGAAAAACCAAAACACGAACATAATATCAATAGTAAGACCCCATATTGCTAGTCAGGCAATATATCGTAATTTGGTGCATATAGCAGTATTTCGTTAATTGGATTATTATAAGCCGCATGACATTGTTACCTTACTACAACAAACAACGGGTAGCTAGCCCGAAACTAAATTTGCCCATCTAAATTAGCGTGTCGTCACAAAGGTACGCTATGGAAATCTTCTCATACATAAATTTGCTTACCAATCAATGTGGCACGACGGGGATCAACCGTCAAGGCGCGAACTGGGGTGATCGTTCCTAAATAGTACTATTATAAGAATAAGCGTCTACCAAATCCCAGTAGTTCACAATTCATGCTAATGGGACTTTTAGTGACATAACCTAACTTTAATAATTCATTTCATTTCATCTATCGTGTCATTTAATCATTCATCAGGTCATACAATCATTCGGGTCCAAATCAATAAACAAACAATTGGGACAACTAGTGTCCTATTTCATAAAAACTAACATGTTATCTCCCTCGCGGGTTTATAAAACATTACTTAAAACATTTAAAAGAGTGCGAGGATATGAAATCAGGTGTATGTGGGAAAGCAGGTTATAGGCAATTCGGATGTACGGTACGTGCTTCAATCACGGAAACCTAGACAAATAATACTCGTCTTATACTCTTGTCCAATGACTTTATAAAAATACATATGATGATTATATATATATGATGATCAAGTGGGTTTATATTCTTATTCACTCATTTTTGTGTTTATGTATTGGTAACTTCTTACTAGTTTACTAGTTTTACCTATTTACGTATTTTAGGTCCAATAAGCCTATTATAAGTTCATTAACTTGTATTAATCCATTTCATACTTGTATTATTAGTCCAATAACATTAACTTAGCCCGTTAATGTCCGTATGTTATATAGTTCGGGTTTTATCGGTTTTTACTTGTTATATATGTTTATATATCAGTATATGAGTTTATAAAAGTTTACATTAGACGGGTCCAACCGGTTAAGTTTTATTTAACAAAAACGTTAATTTTATGGTAATAGCCGAAAAAGTCGTAAAAATCATGTTTATAGTTTTTATAACTTATAAAACTTATCAAACTACCATTTTTATAAAATGTCCATTTATTTATCCTTATACATATTTATATAAATGTATTATATAAGTTAGTGGTTTTTAATTCACATTTTATACTATTTTTATTTGAGTGCTTATATAATACTATTATACTTTAATTTCCCAAAATCTGATTTTTACTTTCATGTTCACCAAAACAGCCATATCTAGAGTTCTATATGGAGATAGAAGCCCAAATTTTTATGGCATAAACTACATGATATATGCTCCATTTAACTCTTCTATGGCTACTGTTGAATCAGCTTTTAAGTATTTTCTAAAAATCGTCCAAAACAGTCTATGCAGATTTGTACTCTAAACTTGTTTTGATCATATCTCACTCATCCTAATGATTCCATTGCATGGCCAACTCTCACATGTGTAAAAGACTCATAGCTTACTGTATATTAATCTATTCAAGCCATTTTATCAGTTTATCATATGATTCTTTACTGTTTTATACAGCCATCAATTTAAGCATGATTTTAACCTTTTTACATATAGTTTTTCATCTTTTTACCCATGTTTATCAACACCAAATCCCCACACAATACTTTTATCATCATATATTCATCATATACATATACAATAGGAAAGAAAATACATGATTACATAATAAAAATAAAAAGAGGATGGGGAGAACAATCTTTATACCACCAAGATGATGTAGGTTGTGTTTAAGACATGGATTTTGAGGGAGAAACTTGTGATAAATCAATGCCATCTTCAAGACCATCATTATTCAAGAACTCCTTGTGGAAAATCAGCCCTAAGACACCAAGGAAACTCCTTTGTAGATGTTATGATCACCTCCAATCAATAAGTCTTCAAAAGGACATCATCTTATGCAAGAATAACATAAGATTTGTGGTTAAATTTAGATCAAATGGGGTGTTTATGGTGTAAATGGGACGGAAAGATGAGGGAGAGTGGAGAGAAAATGGTGGTTTGCATGTATGAAATGGGAGTAAGTGGTTTTGCTAGTTGGTTTTGTGGTTAGAGTAGCTTCATATTGAAGCTAAGTTACAAGTGTTAGCTTAGTTGCTACAATTTGACACATCATGAGATGTGTTGGCTTACATGTTGCCGTCCATATAGTGGGGTGGGGCAAGATTTATCTTGTCTCATCCCACTAATTTACGGGTACTCCTCGATTCTAGTTTCCTCGATTTGCGTGCCCTCGTGTCGTTTTACGAAAAATGTTTTTATAAATTATGAATCAACGGCACAAAACTAATCTAATAAAAATTGTCTCATCAAAAACGGAGTTCGAAAACGTAAATACGTAATCTTATGGTTTCCGGTTTAGTCGTAAAGGACGCTAAAAAAAATCGTAAGTCCTAATCTCTTCTCGTAAATTTATGAGTTTATGAACCAACACAAATTTAAAATCTCAAAATAATATTCACGGACAAATTTATTTTCTGAAATGTCGGATTGTCACCAAAGACGGTGTATGTAAACGTAAGCACGTAACGTAGAATCCTCCGGTTTAGACGTAGTCGATGCTACTTCAAGACGTAAATCCAAATTTCTTCCCAAAAATAAGTGAGTTCATAATATAACATTAAAATAATGTTTTTAAATAATATCTGAGAATAAAATATCAATCATAAATTGACGGATTGTCACATCATGAAGTTAAACCCATAATCTAACAGTTGATTTTGAATCCAAAGTACTTGACCACAGCAATGAGCAGCAGCTACATATTCAGTTCAGTTGTAGAAGTAGCAACAATGGTTTGCTTCTTACACTGCCATGATATGAGTCTTCTGCCAAGGAATTGACAACCTCCTGTTGTGGATTTCCTATCATGATCAGCTCTAGCATAATCACTGTCTAAGTAAGCTTCCAATTCAAAGGTGAAATCTCTAGGATACCATTATCCTAAATTGGGTTGACTTTTAAGATATTTAAAAATCTTCTTCACAACATGTAGATGTGACACCTTTGGATGAACTTGGAACCTTGAACAGGCACACACAGCAAACATAATATCTGTCCTTGAAGTAGTAAGATACATCAATGAACCAATCATTGATCTGTATAGATGAATATCAACATTCTCTCCATGTTCATCTTTTGATAGAGACTTCTTGGCTTCAAAAGGTGTGCGTGTACTCCTTGTATCCATACATGAAAATTTCTTCAAGATTTTAGCAACATATTTATCTTGGCTGATAAATATTCCATCTTTCCTTTTTTTGACTTGCAGTCCCAAAAAGAAAGTTAGTTCTCCCATAGAACTCATTTGAAATCTTCCTTTCATCAAAGCTTCAAACTCTTCACACCGTGTCTTCTTGGTAGAACCAAAAATGATGTCATCAACATAAACTTGAACTAGAATGATGTCCTTAGCATTCTTCTTGATGAACAGAGTTTTGTCAATGGTTCCTCTCCTATATCCATGTTCTAGAAGAAAATTGGATAAGGTTGCATACCAGGCTCTTAGAGCTTGATGCAGACCATAAAGTGCTTTGATAACCTTGTAGACTTTATTAGGGAATTTTGGATCTACAAAACCTAGAGGTTGTGAGACATATACCTCCTCTGAAATAGTACCATATAGAAAGACACTTTTCACATCCATTTGATAGACTATAAGTCCCATATATGATGCAAAGGCCAAAAATAACCTAATGGCTTCTATTCTTGCCACTGGTGCAAAAACCTCATCATAGTCTATCCCTTCTTCTTGTCTATAGCCTTGAGCAACAAGTGTTGCCTTGTTCCTCAAAAAACCCCTCTTTCATCCTTCTTGTTCCTGAAGACCCATCTAGTACCAATTACTCTTTTACTTGAGGGAAGATCCGCAAGAATCCAAACTTTTTGTAGCTCAAATTGCGTTAATTTTTCTTGCATGGCATCTACCAAGCTTTCTTCATCAAGAGCCTGAGAAATGTTTTTGGGCTCTACTTGAGATAAGAAACAGGCAAACAAACAATGCTGAGTATCTTTATGATTTTTTCTCTTCTGTTGTTTGACATAACTCACAAGTGCATGAGTTTCAATATTGGTTTGACGTTGTCTTCTGGTTTGTATAGCAGATTTGGGATCTCCAATAATCTGTGTAGTAGGATGGTTGTTGTTGACTTTATGCGTGGGAATAGAACTGACTGGAATTTTTGTTTCCAAATTATTGAAGTCAGTTACTGCACCCTGCTCATCATAGGAAGCTTTGGAGAAGATTCCTTCAACTGGACTAACATATAAGTCTTCATCATCCATAGCTTGTAAAATCTCTTCTAGTGAGTCAAAGATTTAGAAGATTTTGACTTAGCAGTACTTGCAGATGAAGTACCGCTAGGTGTAGTATGTACTGCTGTGTGTTTTGACTCAAAAGATTCTTCTCCTAAATGCTTATTGGCAGATGTAGCATTCTTTTCTTGATCTTGAAGCCTTTGAAGCTCTTGGAAGGCTTGATCATCTTTTGATGGCATGGTTTGCTTTTTGGGAGTAGCATACATGGGAGTAACAGTAGGCATATTAGGAACATAGATATGAACATCATAATCTGATGAAGAAACATCTTCTTGAGTACCTGTATTAGTTGCACTTAACTCCTCACCTACATTGTTAGTTTGCCAATCCTTTTCCAAAGAATAGTAATTCATGGAGTTAGTTAGATAATCTAAATCAAACATCTAAGCATAACCTATTCCTGGGACATTGGGTTTATTTTCTAAGAAATTAACATGAGCATTTTCTTCAACCTTCTTAGTTGCCAAATTATAAACCCTATATGCTTTACTTTGCACGGAATATCCTACAAGATATCCTGGATCAGACTTTCCATCAAACTTTCCCAAATAATCAAGAGTATTTAGTATAGACACATGACACCCAAAAGGTCTTAAATGACTTATGTTAGGCTTTACATCAGTCAAAAGTTCATAAGGTGTTTTGTTTTGAGGCTTGGTTACTAGGACTCTATTTAACACATAACATGCAGTATTGATTGCTTCTGCCCAAAAGGTATTTGGCAAAAGTGAATCAACCAGCATAGTTCTAGCAGCCTCAATTAGTGTCATGTTCTTCCTTTCAGCTACTCTATTTTGTTGTGGAGTCATAGGATTACTAAATTGTCTCTTAATTCCTTTAGACCTACAGAATTCATCAAATTCAGCATTCTTGAATTCTGTCCCATTATCAGTTCTAATGATTAAAACTTGTTTAGTGAACTTCCTTTCAACTAAAGTGATAAAATCCTTAAGTAATTCATTTGTTTCACTTTTAAGAGCTAAAAAGAAAACCCAACTGAATTTACTATAATCATCAGTTATGACTAGACAAAAGGTCTTATGACTGATGTTTCTGATAGAAACTGGACAAAACAAATCCATATGCAAAAGCTGCAAAGGTTTTGTCACATTGTTAACAGTCTTGGTCTTACAAGAGGCTCTATGTTGTTTACCTTTCTGTCAGGCAGCACATGTGAAATCATTTTGAAAAGATTTGTTAGGTAGACCTCTAACCAAATTCTTATTCACTAATCTATTAACATTCTTGAAATTCACATGACCTAACCTTCTATGCCACAAATTTGACTCATCTAAAGAAGCCTTAGCTAGCAAACATGTAATACCACCTGTTGAAGTAATAGTATGAAGATTAAAGGTGTACATATTTTCTTGCCTGGGTAATTTAAGCAGTATTTTAGATTCCTTAGGCATCTCAAAGTCTTTAGACAACACCAAGCAGTCTTTGTCTGTGAACAACACCTTGTTCTTTTTATCACAAAATTGTGATACAGAAAAGAGATTGAACTCATTCAATTCTTTTACAAAGAACACATCTTTAAATTTCAACTTTCATGTGTTGATTTTCCCTTTGCCAGTGATTCTACCTTTTCTAACTCCAAAGGCTACTGGACCTCCTCTGAATTCTTCAAATTCAACAAGAAAATCTTTGTTTCCTGTCATGTGTCTTGAGCATCCACTATCTACTATACCTTTATATTTTAATTCGTCAATTAGATGCCCCTCAGTATCTTCATGTGAGAGAGCCATCAAACCAAGCTCTTTTTCTTCTTCATCTTCTGCCCAGTTCACCACTCCATCTATAGTAACCAATGCTTTGGTTCCTTTAGGACTCCTGCTGTTTCCTTTCGGAAAGCTTTCAGTTATTCTTGGACTGGTTCTATAGCTGTGCTTGGACTTCTGATTGCTATTCTCAGCTTTATCTCTAGAGCATTCTCTTGCAAAGTGTCCATTCCTTCCACAGTTGTAGCATTCAACTTTGGACTTGTCATATCCTAATACCTCATTAGGATCAACAGTCATTTTTCTTCCAGTCTTCTTGAAGAACCTATTAGATCTTACTGACACCATAGCAGCTTGCCATTTAAGATCCATCTCTTCAATATCAGCATCATTGATAGGTGTGTAAACACCCATCCTTTTTACCACTTAATTACAATTATAACCGAGCCAAAACGTGTATTTTATGTCTTTTATCTCAGAATTATGCGTGGTTTGTGTTTTTGTTGTGATTTAGGACGAAAAGGTGAAAAGTGGAGAAAACACGGGCATTCACGGGCATTCACGGGCTTTTATTGAAGAAAAAAAATGAAAGACGAAGTAGAGAAGTCAAGAGTGTAAAAAGAACGGAAGTCCAAGACCAATTCTGAAGATTTATCGAAGAAAAAGTCGAAAGATGGAAGTTTACTTAAAGCCGAAGAACTCAAGTATACTTTATTGAAGAATTAAAAGACGAGTTCAAGGAAATCCCGAGCCACAAGTCATTAGAGTCCAAGTTTAAAGAAGATTAGAAGAATAAAGGACTAATGATGCAATTAATGAAGATTAAAGGCTTAAGGACCTAATGACGCAATTAAGAAGAAAGGAAGGAGGGGAGGAAGCTTCCTAATCCTCCACTATATATAGATTAAGTTGTTAATCATTTTTCTTTGTTGGCTAAGTGTGACAATTAGTCTTCCACATTTACTTTCCTGCACATTTAAATTTATGCACATTTAAATACTTGTAAAATTTAAATACCTTGTCTTGCACCTTAAATTCCTTTAATTTCAAGTAAGTTTTCATTTAATTCTTGTCAATCTTTACTTTATCTTGTTAATCTCTTATCTACCTTTCTTAATCTTTGATTTTTATGTTTATGTTTGTGTTCATGTTCATGTTTTTATTTTGATCAAAGTGGGTTTTGATTATTGTGGTTAGATTTGTTAGTTTTATTGATATAGATTGTTTGTTTATGATTATTTGTTGTTTTGTTATTAGTTTGGTTAAATCTTTTGTTTGATTTTGATTAATTTGTGGTTAGATTCGTTGTTACTGTGTTCCCTGTTCTTCGGGGGTGTTTGTTTCTGTTATTGTGATTCCCAGGAAAGTTCCGGATCAAGTCTTTGTTCACAAGGAAAACTTCCGAACCAAGGTTTCTTGTTCATTCGGAAGAGTTCCGCATCAGACTTCCGAATCAAGATCTTCAGAACCAAGGCTTTGAGCTTCATTCGGAACATTCAAAAGTTCCGAACCAAAAGTTCCGAACCAAGAAGTTCCGAACGAAGGCTTGGGGTTAAGAAGTTCCGGATCAAGGAAACTTCCGAATCAAGAAGTTCCGGATCAAAAGTTCCGAACCAGAGGGTATTCATTCGGAACATCAAAAAGTTCCGAACCAAAGGCCTTCACTCGGAAGAGTTCCGGATCAAGATCTTCCGAACCAAAGTTCCGAGTCAAGGATTTGGCATAAGAAATCTCATCCGGAACATTGAAAGTTCCGAACGAAAGTTCCGGATCAAGGACAACTTCCGAACCAAAAGTTCCGAATCAAGAAGTTCCGGATCAAGAAAGGTTCATTCGGAAGAGTTCCGAATCAAGGGTTATCCAGAACTTCCGAATCAAGGGGTTGAATCAGCATAAGTTCCGAACGAAGGATTGTTTTGGATAAGTGACATATTCAGAATAATTTGTTCCGGATCAAGGATTTTGGTAATATTCCGAGCAAAGAAGAATCATTCCAAACGAAGGTGACATTCCGGATGAGTGATTGTTCCGAACGAAGGATTATTCCAAATGAGCTGTATTCAGGTTCTTTTTAGTTTTTGTCTTTGATTTCTATTTTCAAGCTTTATTTTTCCTGCCTTTTTCCTTAGTCGCACTTTAAGTTCATTTTGCCTTATATTTATTTTAGCCTTGCCTTAGTTTTAAGTTTTAGTTGCGTTTTAAGTTTGCCTTAGATAGATTTAAGTTTGCGTCATTTACTTTAGTGCCTTTTAATTTCAGTCAACATTTTAAATACTTGCACCATTACTTTAATTAGAGTTAAATTTAAATTACCTGCCTTTTACTTTAAAGTTTCGCACCTTTATTTTAAATTCTACAACGACACATTTTTGTTTCTCCAAAGAACAATAGAGTCACATAGAGAACCTAGATCAATTCGATTAGAACACTAGAACGATAAATTTTTATACGGGCCAAAAGGCAGTTATTAAATGGCGCCGCTGCCGGCTCTTTTCGTAAAGATTAACGGTTTTCTGTGAGAGACGCGTTGCTTTTTGGGATCCGTTCACTTGTGAGCGTTATTTTTCTTGCATACAAAATTCAAAAAACCATAAAAATTAAAATTTTCAAAAAATCATAAAAATTAAAATTTTCAAAAATCCAAAAAGATTTTATCTTTATTGTGTATATATATTGACTTTGCGTTTGGTATTGTTTTCTTTTTCATTTTCAGGTGTATGCATACTAGATCTTCTAATTATCAAGAGCCCGAGACTCAAGAAGATTTAGCTATGTCAGGTGTTAACAACAATAATCCACCACACCTCAATAATAACAACAATGTTCTTCCACAACCCGATCTTCGGACAATGGAAGAGCTTTGTCAACCCACCATGTTTGGACGAGGATGACCGATTGCGCCGATGCAAATCAACGCTCCTAAGTTTTCGTTGAAGCACCACATGATTCAGCAAGTGCAAACTAATCCTTTCCGTGGATTGCCTGATGATGATGCCAACAAACACCTCGACAAGTTCATTACAATCACCCAAAGCATGAAGTTGCCTGGTGCCACAATGGATGTTCTTCGCCTACAACTCTTTCCACATACTTTATCACATCATGCCGAGAAATGGTTTGATCGTCTCCCGAAGAATTCAATTCACACTTGGGATGACATGACTCAACGCTTTTTGTCGCGCTACTTTCCACCATCCATGGTCACGAGCCTTCGCAATCAAATCAGGGGTTTCATACAAGACCCTGATGAATCTCTTTTTGATGCTTGGGAGCGATATAATGTCTTGATTGATCGTTGTCCAAACCACAACATGCTCCCTGTGACCTTAATAGATACTTTCTACAACGGTTTGACTTTTCATGATCGTGATACAATTAATGCAGCCGCCGGTGGCACATTCATGAAAAGGAGACCCGAGGAGTGTAGAGAGCTTATTGAGAACATGACTACTCACCACAAAAACTGGGATTCCTCTGCTTCTTCAAGGAACAACCCGAGAGTCAATGTTTCTTCTACTTCAGCAAACCCTGATATGACCGAACTCACCCGCATGATGACCGAAATGAGCAAAAGTATTACGCTTTTCGCTTCAAACCAACAACAACAACAAGTTAAAGCGGTTGCTAATCCTTGTGAAACATGCGGCGGTCCTCACTCATACACCGATTGTCCTTCTACTCAAGGAAATCCGGAAAATGTGTATGCAGCTTATGGTAATTATTCACCAGAAAATTACCAAGCTCGACCTCAAGGAGATATAAATTTGTTGAGTTACCGATCCAACAATTACCTTTCACCCGGTTTTCTCCTCAAAACCAAAACCCCGCCAACAACTACAATAGAAGCAACCAAATCCCACCTCGTGCTTCTAACCCTTATCACCCACCCGCTCAACAAAACCCACCCATTAACCCCGATGTTGAAGCCATCATGAGAACTCAAGGTGAGCAAATTAAGAATCTACAGAGCCAAATTATCAATCTTTAAGGAGATATTACCAAGCAAGGAAATGAGATAAGATCCGAGCTTCGCGATAACATCCAATCCTCCTTCAGTAATCAAACCAATGATTTGAAGAATATGCTTGCTAGTTTCTTGCCCGCAGCTCAACCTTCTACTTCGAGTTCTCTACCTCCAAACACCGTCACCAATCCGCGAGCTAATGTGAGTGCTATTACTACTCGTAGTGGAATTACCATTGTCGATCCACCAATTCCACCACCATTTATCCCTACTCCTCCTACACCTAGTATTAGTGCACCATTACCGTCTCCGCCTCGTCATGACGATGTACCTCGGAAGGACCCTTCAACATCTCAACCTCTACCTGCTACACCTGCACCTTCACCACCCAAACCCAATATCCCTTATCCTTCTCGTTTAGGCAAGACCAAACTGCTAACCAAGGATGACTCCGAAGTGACACGCTATGTGAAGATGATTTCTCAAATGAACTTCAACATTAGCTTTCTTGAAGCACTTGTCCACATGCTCAAATTTGTCAAAGCATTTACGGAATTGCTTAACAAGAAGGAGAAGCTGATTGAACTCGCCAACACTCGCTTAAATGAAAACTGCTCTGCAATTATTCTTAGAGAACTTCCAGAAAAGCTTGGAGATCCCGGTCGTTTTGTGTTGCCTTTCGTTTTCAACAAAACTGAAGAATTTACTGCCCTTGCTGATCTCGGGGCTAGTATTAATCTTATGCCTTTGAGTGTTTGGAAAACACTATCATTACCCGACCTCACTCCAACAAAGATGACTCTTGAACATGCAAATCGCACTCTCGCTTACCCCGTTGGTATTGCCGAAGACGTGTTCATAAAAGTTGGCACATTTACTTTCCCGGTCGATTTTGTCGTTGTTGATTATGAAATGGCCCCTCGTATTCCTTTAATACTTGGTCGGCCATTCTTGAGAACCGGGCGAGCTTTAGTAGATGTGGCCGAAGGTGAGTTAATCTTAAGAGTCGGGGATGATGCACAAGTTTTTAAAATGGGAAAGCTTACAGGTAAATCCTTTGGACGAGAATCCGTGAATATGATGAATGTGCATGATGACTTTGTTGTCTACAACAATCCTCTATTCGATTCTTGCATCGATAATCCACTTTTTCATGATGATGTGGATGATTCTCGGTCCACTTTGGACGCTTCTCCCATTTATGATTCTCCACCGATCTTTGATGCTTATGATGATGATGATTCTAGATCAGATACGGTTGATTATGATGACCTTACTTCTGAGTATCCTGATCTGCCCACGTATGATGATTTCGATGAGGCCGATACTCTTTCGAGTGATTCTTCACATGATGAAGATCCTCCGCCATCACTCGATCCTACTTTGGACGATTACTCATTTGAGGAAGACTTCTCTGAATTTCTCAACACTTACTTCCCTCATGAGAGTGATGCTCCTCCTTTGGACTTTAAAGATTATCGTCTTGATCCTACTTTGGATTTGAAGCACATTCTTTCAAAGGAGAAGAAACCAGTCGACACCGACATCCGCAACACGTATGAGTTAACACCTCTTTGTCCCCCTTCTGAGGACGAGGTTGTGCTTCTTCGCGGATCTTCTTCACACTCTGCTGAGCCTGAGTGCTATTTTCCCCTAAAGGAAAAGGTGTTCGACCCTGGTATCAATATTCTACAGCCATCTCAGTATCCACCTGATGAAATAAAAGGAAAAATCTTTGGAAATTTTGAAGACATGCTTGCACTTCACCCTTGCTTCCACCGTGCTCCGTCTCTGCTTAAGGGAACCTTGCCTATTCTTCTTTGGCTTGCCTTGTTCGCCTTAAGCCTCTGCTATTTGATGGACGAAAACTATGCCTTTGATCCTGGTGGATATGTTTCATGCTTCTTCCTATGATGATCAAGGTCGAGTCAAGCTCACGACTCGGTAATAAAAAACCAAGCGCTTCTTGGGAGGCAACCCATGCATCTATCTTTAAGCTTTCTTTATCATAAGTGTAGTGGGGACCCTTTGGTTTGCTATTTCCTCTCCTCACTTCTTAATCAGGGATTCGAACTTCAATGATCCACTCTTGATGATTCTTGACGACCCGTGATTCCGTGTTCCATTATCCCGGTTCTATCCTAAACTCTTTTCGATTCACTATTTTATATTTTCCAATATTAAAATAGGAATCTCTTTAGTTATCTTTTCCTTAGCGAGATTTAAACAACGTGCACAATGTCCTAAGTGTAGGGGAGTTCACTCCCACATGCTTAAACATTGAGGACAATTTTTATCTTAAGTGTAGGGGGACTTCTATCGAAGTTAAGTGGCTCTTTTCCTTGTATTTGTCCTCATTTTAACCGGAAAATCAATTTTTCGACATTTTTTCAAAATTTTTGATCTATTTTGGCCTATTAGTTTTTCCTTTTGTATAGTTATTTTCTTTCCTTATTAGAATAAATCTTTAATAAGTGGTTTTAATTTTCAAAACGTTGTGAATCTTTTGACTCAACCCGAGTTTACTTGTCTAAGTTTACTCTAGCTAGTATCCTTAACGTGTTTAAGTCAAGTTTTGCTAGGCTTTTATATAGGGAGCTATAAAACGCGAAAGTCTTAACTCTCACGGGTTAAGAACAAGAACTTTTCGCAAGTTCCTATAATTGATCCTAGAGAGTCGTTTATCAAGGGAACTTTAAAATGCGATTTCTAAACTTGAAAAAGTCTAAGAGTTTGCAAGATCCTATAGGCGACTCGAAAACCCAAAACTTTGATTTGATAGGCTAAGCATCCACGAGTCTCATTCCTTGAGATTTTAAACTGTGGAGAACGAGAGATGATAGAGCCAATTATAAGTTTGGCATTCTTTCGGGAATTTATGTGAGTTAATTATAAGCCTATTCTCCCATCGCTTGCTAATGAATTTATCTGCAATAAATAAGGTTGTACGATTTGAAAAGTTACTTAGCTTCTAGCCCAAGATCGTTTAAAAGTTGCTCGGTATGGATTAGAGTTCATAGCCAAGGCATAACTTATTGAAGCGGGATGCGAAGATTGGCGAGTCTGAAAAGTCCCTAACAAGGCATGAGGGCTACATTTTGTTGCTAAAGATCCCAAGTGATGTGAAGAATCATTTATCAAAAATCAATATGAAGGATCGAGACACACGACGAAAAGCAAAAACTCCCCAAAAGTCATGGAGAAGTGTATCCGAAAAGACCCTAGAAAGGTATGAGGATAAATAGATCCAAGTCATAAAAGGAGGCGGATCGTTGTACATCAAAGTCCAAAATAAAGATTGGAGAAAAATGAAGAAGTCGTGGTCCCAGTATGCATCTCTCAAAACTTCAAGTGAAGAAATTCCATTATGAAGAGAAGACCATTATTTCATGAACGTCTCTCAAGGTTTGAAGTATGAAGTTGCTGCCAAATATCGGTCCGAGAAAGGTCTCAAATCGCGAAGCGAGTTATTCCAAGATATGAACTTTATGAGGTTCCGAGAAGCAGTTTTAAAAGATTTTGTCCTTTAGCTAACTATTGATTAAATCGTTCACTTTATTTTTGGACTAAATAACTATCGAAATAAGTCAACAATGTATCTTCGTGATCATTCAAGACAAAAATAAAATATAAGAGATACACCTAGGAATAAGGGAGTCTAAGTGAATAATTGGCCCACATGAGTTCGTGTTAGTTTACTAACTTATAATAACAATGATCTCGTTTTTAAGCTTGGTTTGGAGAAAGTGAAAACTTGAGGATGATGATTATTCATGACATTTCCAAAACCCAAGGTATACTTTTGATTTCTTTACTTTGAATGTTTATAGTTTTCTATCTCTTTATTAAAGGCCACTATGGATTGATTATGATGAAAAGTGTAAACGTGCTTTGTAACTAATACATTGCATGAGGACATTGCAATGGTCAAGTGTAGGGGATTTGATAGGTGTGTAAACACCCATCCTTTTTACCACTTAATTACAATAATAACCGAGCCAAAACGTGTATTTTATATCTTTTATGTCGGAATTATGCGTGGTTTGTGTTTTTGTTATGATTTAGGACGAAAAGGTGAAAAGTGGAGAAAACACGGGCATTCACGGGCTTTTATTGAAGAAAAAAATGAAAGACGAAGTCGAGAAGTCAAGAGTGCAAAAAGAACGGAAGTCCAAGACCAATTCTGAAGATTTATCGAAGAAAAAGTCGAAAGATGGAAGTTTACTTAAAGCCGAAGAACTCAAGTCTACTTTATTGAAGAATTAAAAGACGAGTTCAAAGAAATCCCGAGCCACAAGTCATTAGAGTCCAAGTTTAAAGAAGATTAGAAGAATAAAGGACTAATGATGCAATTAATGAAGATTAAAGGCTTAAGGACCTAATGACGCAATTAAGAAGAAATGAAGGAGGGGAGGAAGTTTCCTAATCCTCCCCTATATATAGATTAAGTTGTTAATCATTTTTCTTTGTTGGCTAAGTGTGACAATTAGTCTTCCACATTTACTTTCCTGCACATTTAAATTTATACACATTTAAATACTTGTCAAATTTAAATACCTTGTCTTGCACCTTAAATTCCTTTAATTTCAAGTAAGTTTTCATTTAATTCTTGTCAATCTTTACTTTATCTTGTTAATCTCTTATCTACCTTTCTTAATCTTTGATTTTTATGTTTATGTTTGTGTTCATGTTCATGTTTTTATTTTGATCAAAGTGGGTTTTGATTATTGTGGTTAGATTTGTTAGTTTTATTGATATAGATTGTTTGTTTATGATTATTTGTTGTTTTGTTATTAGTTTGGTTAAATCTTTTGTTTGATTTTGATTAATTTGTGGTTAGATTCGTTGTTACTGTGTTCCCTGTTCTTCGGGGGTGTTTGTTTCTGTTATTGTGATTCCCAGGAAAGTTCCGGATCAAGTCTTTGTTCACAAGGAAAACTTCCGAACCAAGGTTTCTTGTTCATTCGGAAGAGTTCCGCATCAGACTTCCGAATCAAGATCTTCAGAACCAAGGCTTTGAGCTTCATTCGGAACATTCAAAAGTTCCGAACTAAAAGTTCCGAACCAAGAAGTTCCGAACGAAGGCTTGGGGTTAAGAAGTTCCGGATCAAGGAAACTTCCGAATCAAGAAGTTCCGGATCAAAAGTTCCGAACCAGAGGGTATTCATTCAGAACATCAAAAAGTTCCGAACCAAAGGGCTTCACTCGGAAGAGTTCGGGATCAAGATCTTCCGAACCAAAGTTCCGAGTCAAGGATTTGGCATACGAAATCTCATTCGGAACATTGAAAGTTCCGAACGAAAGTTCCGGATCAAGGACAACTTCGGAACCAAAAGTTCTGGATCAAGAAGTTTCGGATCAAGAGAGGTTCATTCGGAAGAGTTCCGAATCAAGGGTTATCCAGAACTTCCGAATCAAGGGGTTGAATCAGCATAAGTTCCGAACGAAGGAATTTTTTGGATAAGTGACATATTCAGAATAATTTGTTCCGGATCAAGGATTTTGGTAATATTCCGAGCAAAGAAGAATCATTCCAAACGAAGGTGACATTCCGGATGAGTGATTGTTCCGAACGAAGGATTATTCGGAATGAGGTGTATTCAGGTTCTTTTTAGTTTTTGTCTTTGATTTCTATTTTCAAGCTTTATTTTTCCCGCCTTTTTCCTTAGTCGCACTTTAAGTTCATTTTGCCTTAGATTTATTTTAGCCTTGCCTTAGTTTTAAGTTTTAGTTGCGTTTTAAGTTTGCCTTAGATAGATTTAAGTTTGCGTCATTTACTTTAGTGCCTTTTAATTTCAGTCAACATTTTAAATACTTGCACCATTACTTTAATTAGAGTTAAATTTAAATTACCTGCCTTTTACTTTAAAGTTTCGCACCTTTATTTTAAATACTACAACGACACCTTTTTGTTTCACCAAAGAACAATAGAGTCACATAGAGAACCTAGATCAATTCGATTAGAACACTAGAATGATAAATTTTTATACGGGCCAAAAGCCAGTTATTAATCATCCATTTGGAACAAGTCATTGAGTGTTAATCTTGGCCTGTTGTATTGTCCAGCGAAGAATGAGAAGGCATCATTGTCGCTAAACAATGGTGAAGACCTTCCATGTGGATTCTGAGAGACTATAGGGCTGCCTTCAATACTTTGTGGTTAAGTACTGCTTGAATGTCCTCCAGTGGTATTTGTGAAGTATGTACCGCTGCTAGATCCACTAGAGATATTGTGAAAGTAAGTATCGTTGTTCCCATCTGATACAAAATCCAAGTTAGACTTTGAATTAGTCGCTGCCTTTACTTCAGTGCCTTTCACATCCATCTCATATGCTCTAAGATTGTTGTAGAGATGATCAAAATGAATTGTTTCCAAATCATCTCTTGTGATGAAGTGCATAGCCATTGCTTTCCACTCTGGTGGAACACTTCTTAAGAATTTTAAATTAGCTTCTTCATTAGGAATTACTTGTCCATAAACTACCAACTGAATAACCAACTTACTGAACCTTCCATAGCCACCATGTATCCCCTCTATACTGGTAATTGAGAAGTTATCAAATTCTTGCTTAAGAACAATCTTCTTTATCTTCTTAGATTTGTCATTACCCCCAAATCTAAGTTTTATAGCATCCCACATAGCTTTAGCATCCTTATAATGATGGAAGCTTGGTAGGATGTCTTCAGAAAGAGCCATAGCCAAAGCAGTTCTGGCTTTTCTCTCTCTGATCTCTGCTTGTACCTCCTCAACAGTCACAACAGGAAGAGCATAGCATGTACCGTTTGGCAACCAGTGTAGCTTCTTTGGTGTGTTCCTATTCTTGATAACTTGCCACACAGTGTGATCTATGTGATTCAAGTAATGTTCCATCTGCATAGCCCATGTCTCATAATTGTCACCTTTGAGAACTGGGATTTTAACAGCAGATAAAGTATGAGAAGGTGTTGTTGTAGAGGTAGCTACTGCATTCACGGATTGAACACCTTGTACAGGTGCAAGATGCACAACTTTTAGTTGTCCATGTGGTATAGGATCAGGGTTCTGAACATCATCCAAGTGAGCATCATCACCATCTGGTTGAGACATTGAGTTTTGGTATGTGTGGAGTGTATGGGGTTGTGTTCTTCTTTTTTAGAGTTTTCAACAAGCTCTGATACCACTTGTTGATCCCTTTGGTTGGATCTATATTCTGTTAAGAATTAGTATAGTAGTTTGTAATCAAACTAAAACACTTTGAGCACTCTTACTAACACTAAATAAGTTATGCATAATCTAACTTATAAAGCACAAAAGAACAGAATTACTTTTAACTATTCGATTCTCTTATTAATCGACTTGAATGAGGTACATGAAAGACATTGTACCTATGTTCCTTTTATAGAGTAAGGAAGCCTAGAAACCTTAGAATATTCTATAAAGATAACTATATCATAGACGATATATTATCAATACTAACTATTTAAGTATATCAAATAAGATATACTCTAACTATAACCATGACATATCTTATACAAGGATATATTCGTCCTAATCAACATAGTAGTACTTACTATGTACCGCGTTAATACTAACGGTACTTACATAACATTGACAGTACTTAAAATACACTAACGGTACGTGACACTTAAAAAATAATTCCCAACATGGGTGTAGGATGAGAAAGTGTAGGTGTTGAAGTTGTAGAGCTTGAAGCTGGTGAGTGTGATGTTGAAGGCTTATCACAAGGTGGAACCATAGTAGGCTTAACTATAGAAGGTGTAGGAGGTGAAGGATCATTAGTTGTCTTTCCACTTCTTGTTGTGATAGCATTGACATTAGCCCTTGGATTTGTTTGTGTATTTGAAGGTAGAGCTTAAGAAGCATCATAAACTTTTTGTTTGTTTCCTCATGCATTTCCCTCATTCTTTTCTCATTGGCTTGGAACCTCCTTTCATTCTCTTGATTCATTTTGTGAAGAAGCTCAATGGTGTTAAAATCATGTGGCCCATTCCCTTGAAAAACTTAGGGTTGGAAAGGTTGAGGTTGATTGTAAAACCCTTGGTTGTTTCCTTGAAAGTGATTTCCTTGATTGTGAAAGGTATTGGGTGCTCTAAAGTTTTTTTGTCCTTGGTAACTTAGCCTAGGCCCTTGATTTCTTTGAAGCAATTGAGGAGGATTGGGTTGATTTTGGGTGGTTGGATGGGGTGGAAAGCCGGGTGGAGCAAGGTAGATATTTGATTTGTAAGAGAGATTGTTTGGGTTGATGTTAGGTTTGGAGTGCTCTCTATGTTCATCTTGATTGGCATAACACTCAACTTGGTAATTTTGAACCTTATCACATTGTAGGTAAGAATGAGGACCTCTACAAGTCTCACATGTAATAGCAATGGCATTCACATTATTGGTGGAGTTGTTACCCAAGGAAACTTTCATAAAGTCTTGCATCATTGTTTGTTTCATCTTTTGGGTATCTTGAAAGATTGCTTGTTGTGCTTTTTGGGCTTGGGTCTATTCTTGCATTTGTAAAAGGAGTTGAGTCTCAAATGATTTGGAAACACCTTCTTGAATAACATAGACTCTCTCATCAAGTTGTGTGTTTGTTTGCACCATGGATTTAGTCTCAATAATGTCATATGCCTCTTGAATGGATTTGGAAAGAATATTCCCTCCCGCGGAGGAGTTAAGGGTGTAACACCCCATTTTGATAATGGAATGTCACGCGTAATTATGGCGTGTCATCAAAGCATACAAGGATAAATGTCTAAAACATTACATGACCATAAAAAGGAAATACCGGAATCAAACATCGGTAGTCCAAAAGTAAAGCTCATCACACACAAAAATAAGTACTGTAAATGAAAGGACTAAACAATGTCCATGGAAAGAGTATCAAAGGATAGATAATGCATAAAGTAAAGAAAGGCTAGAAAGCTTCCAGTCCATATGCATGTACGCTTAAAGTCTACGAGCGTCCGTGAGTACTTGCCATTTTGGGAACATGAAAAGGAAAACGGCTGAGCAATACGCTCAGTGCACGGATGTACAATAAAGCATGAATAATATAAGCATATAAGCATATAACAGCGGAAGAAACTAAGTCCCGAATAACCCGGTTAAGTCTTAGTAAAACTGGTTTTATAGTTTGAAAAGCCTTATGTTTATCTTGTAAAAACTGTTTAACATATTTTACCGTTAGCCAATATAGGTCATAAAAATCCACCGTGCATGAATACTTGGAGGGGTGACCTCATCATGCAAATTAGAGGGGCTGCCTCTAATTTAATATACTGGTTTTGGGTAGGAGGGATCAGCTCCTTGTGAAGGATGCAAGGAACACACCACATTCACACTGAGTAATCTGCTGAAAAACATGTAACTAGGATGCACCCATACGCCCCACATGATAAATATAATAATATGGCCAAAAGTTGAAGGGACGCTACGAGCAATGACTCCGCCGTGGGGAAGTCATAACACTAGTGCCTCTAGTGTTATGGTTATGGTACCTCCATAACTAGGTGAAACTGGTCATGCATGTATATGGCTTTAGGTATTCTAATTAAACATAAGCAATCAAACATATAAACTTATACTATGGGAAACAGTTGGCTGCATACGGGGAATCCTAATAAGGAAAGAATGTCCATACTGAAAGGACGGGAATCCGTACCTTATGTCCAGTAAACGAAGAAGACGAACGGAAGAGAGTCCTACTTCGGTATCACTAATGCTACATAAATACATACGTGTATAAGTATCTGATTACTGAATACGTAACTGGTTTTATATCATGTCTTAGCTTATTTTATACGTTCATGTCATGTTTTACTGTTTTAAGCTTTATACTGTGTTTATCTTATATTCTGTCTATTCTGATTAAGTATTTCTTGTATTTCATGCATTATAATGCTTGTTGTGTAATAATAATTAACTTTCTAAAAATAACAGGTTTCCTAAAATAGAAAGTTTCCAAAAAAAGAAAGTTACCAAAAATAGAAAGTTTCCAAAAATAGAAAGTTTCCAAAAATAGAATTACTGCTTAAAATAGATAAGTTTCTAAAAATAGAAAGTTTCCATAAATAGATTAACTGCCTTAATTAAATAAGTTTCTAAAAATAGAAAGTTTCCATAATTAGATATAAGCTGGTTAAATAAGCTAATAATATAAGCTTAAGTGTTTTCTGATTATTATTCTAAGTCATGTAGTTATAAAGTATAGTTTATTAATTATTACATGTAAATTAAATAAACTATAGGTTAAAAGTATTTAATTAAATATATCATGATTTTAATTAAATAAGGTAAAATACTTAGGTTAAAACATGTATTATTAATTATTAATAATATAACCTAAGTCATGTTAATTAATTAATTATCTTCATAGTTTTTAATAATTAATTAATTATAAAGTCTAGTTAAATAAAATACTTAGGTTAAAATTCATGATCTAATAATTAAATTTATAACCTAAGTCATGTTAATTAAATTAATCATGTCATGTTTTATTAATTTAATTTTTTTACACATAAGTATTAAAATCATAAACCTTAAAATAATCTATGAACCGGACCCGTGACTAGAAACCATGAACCGGACCCGAAACCAACACCATACCCCGAACCAAGGTCGGGGTTCCCATTGTTTGCTGCTGTCGTGGGACCACCACCACCCTACCGAGACCATATGGTCTCGGTGGTGGTTAATAAGCCAAGCCGAGACCCCCCCCCCCCCCTTGGGCTCGGTTAGGCGTCGACCAACACAAACACCCCTAAAAACCCTTGTTTTGATTTACCCCATGATCATAGACATGTTTAAATAATTGTTTTTAATTAGTTTTTAAAAACATCATGATTTTATGTGATTCATTAAATCAAAACATAAAAGAAAAGGGTTAAAAAGGTTATACCGATTATGTGGATCAATTAAGGATGAACACACACGAATGCTTGCACAATTCCAAGATCAAAAATCAACCCGAAACACCCTTGTGGTGTTGTATATCCGGCGGCCAAGGGAGAGAAGGAAGAAGGAAAAGATTTTAGGGTTTTAACTATTTTTCTTGTTTTGTAAATAATAAAACATGTTTTCCTAATTCCCTTGTTTTAGTAAAAATTAAAATGGGCTTGGCCCATTCTCCTTGGTGTAGCCGCAGGTAGGGGGCCCCACATGGGGTAACCCGTACCTTTCTCGAGTCTAAATATTATTGTGTGTGTTCGTGTTTTATCGTGTTCGTGTTTTATGTGTTCTAATTAATTATTGATCGTGACTTAATATATTTATTAGTGCTCGTAATAAATATATATATGTAATTAATATTCTATCGTGATTAATTTACGTTCATGATTTCATGATCGCATGTTCGTGATTATAATTATTATTTGAATAATTATCGTGTGTTCATACGTAATAAATACTTATCGTGTTCTAACACGTACGTAATACTTAAAATTCTTATACGTGAACGTAAAGATGTTATAAAAGGAAAGTTTTAATCTTGTACGTACGATCTTAAGGGTACTATTCATGGTAAAAGCATGCGGGTTTTACAACTCTTCCCCCCTAAAAAGAATAATTCATCCCCGAATTATAGATAAAGTAAACTGGAAAGAAAGAACATACCCGAATTCAAAATATGAAATGAGGGTAAGAAGCACGGATAGACTCCTCTGTTTCCCAAGTGGCTTCCCGCTCGGTATGATCCCTCCAAAGGATTTTGACGAATGGAATCGTCTTCCTTCTCATGACTCGTTCTTGTCTGTCAAGAACTCGTTCGGGTTCTTCTATGAAAGTGAGATCTTCACGTATCTGTTCCAGTGGATACTGAACCATGTGAAGGGGATGATACTGATACCCTCTGAGTAAGGACACATGAAACACATTGTGCACATGCGAAAGCTGGGGAGGTAACGCTAACCGGTAAGATACTTCACCGACTCGTTCAATGATATCAAACGGTCCGATGAAACGAGGACTGAGCTTCCCTTTAATCCCGAAACATCTAACACCACGTGCCGGCGAAACCTTAAGAAAGACGTGATCTCCTACATTAAAATGTATGTCCCTACGATGCTTATCGGCGTAGCTCTTCTGACGTGACCGTGCTTCCTGAAGTTTCTGCTTAGCTACTGCGACCCTCTCATTAGTCATCTCTATGATCTCTGGTCCTTCAAGTGTTCGTTCGCCAACCTGATCCCAGCAGATTGGGGCGCGACACTTTCTGCCATACAACATCTCGAAAGGAGCACACTTGATACTTGCGTGCCAACTGTTTTTGTATGCAAACTCCACCAAACAGATATAATCGTCCCAATCACCCGTCCATTCCAACGCACATGACCTCAACATGTCTTCCAATGTCTGAATCGTTCGCTCCGACTGCCCGTCTGTTTGAGGATGAAAAGCCGTGCTAAGCTTAAGTTGTGTACCTCAAGCTTTCTGCAGGCTCTTCCAAAATCGCGAAGTGAATCGAGGATCTTCGTCTGAGACGATGCTGGATGGAGCACCGTGGAGTCTCATGATTCTCTTCTATACGTATCGACGAGTTTCCTTACTGAATCTTCCTTGCGGATCGGTAAGAAATGAGCTGATTTGGTAAGTCGATCTACGATAACCCAAATTGCATCATGCTTCCTCTTGGTTGGCGGAAGACCAGTAACAAAATCCATAGTGATTTTGTCCCACTTCCACTCTGGGATATCTAACGGTTGAAGGAGACCGCCAGATCGCTGATGCTCGATCTTAACCTGCTGGCAGGTAAGACATTTGGAGACGTAAGTGGCCACATCCTGTTTCATACCACTCTACCAAAAGTACTACTTGATGTCATGGTACATCTTAGACGAACCAGGATGTATAGAGAATGGGGAGCTATGAGCTTCAGCTAACAAGGCTTCCTAGAGTTCTTGATCATCAGGAACACAAAGTCTCGTGCCCTGCCATACGATACCATCTGCATCTACTCTGAATTCCGTCTGCTTCTCCAAATTTTGAACTATCGCCCAGATTTCTCCATCCTCTTTATGAGCTTCCTTGATCTTAGAGAGTAACTCGGGTTCTACTCTAAGATTAGCCCAGTAACCATGCTGTCCACGTACCATGATCTCTATGTCTAGTCGCTCCAAGTCTCTTATGATTTCCTCCTCAATCTTTATGCCGTTGATCATTCCCGACTTCCTGCTAAGTGCATTTGCTACTACATTCACCTTTCCGGGATGATACTGTAGATTAATGTCATAATCCTTCAACAGCTCTAACCATCTCCTCTGCCTCATGTTCAATTCACGCTGAGTGAAGTTATACTTCAAGCTCTTGTGGTCCGTGAAAATGTCACATGATTCTCCATATAAGTAGTGCCTCTATATCTTCAATGCAAACACGACTACAGCAAGTTCCAAGTCATGTGTAGGGTAATTTTCTTCATAAGGCTTTAGCTGCCGTGAAGTGTACGCGATCACTTTCCCATGTTGCATGAGAACATAGCCAAGTCCCTTCCCCGATGCATCACTGTAGATTTTAAATCCACCCGTACCAGATGGGAGACTAAGAATAGGTGCGGATACTAGCTTCTGCTTCAAGTCTTCAAAGCTCTTCTCTCGTTCTTCAGTCCAGACGAATTTCTCCCCTTTCCGCATCAGTTTGGTCATTGGTAGTGCTAAGCGGGAAAAGTTCTCCACGAACCTACGGTAATAGCCAGCTAAGCCTAAGAAACTGCGGACTTCAGTCGCTGATGTCGGCCTCGGCCAATTAGTCATAGCCTCAAACTTCGCTGGATCCATAGTGATTCCTTCTGTTGATACAATGTGACCTAAGAATGCCACCTTGTCTAACCAGGACTCACACTTGGAGAATTTAGCATACAACTGCTTCTGGCGAAGAATCTGTAGTACTGTACGAAGATGGTCTTCGTGTTCCTCCTTGGAATTTGAGAAAATCAGGATGTCATCGATGAAGACAATGACGAACTTGTCCAGAAATTCATGAAAGATTCTGTTCATCAAATCCATGAACACTGTTGGAGCATTGGTAAGGCCGAATGGCATGACTACAAATTCGTAGTGGCCATAACGCGTACGAAAAGCAGTCTTGGCGATGTCCTTCTCTTTAACCCGTAGTTGATGGTAGCCTGACCTAAGATCAATCTTGGAGAAGTGTTTGGCCCCTTGGAGTTGGTCAAACAGATCGTCTATACGCGGTAGTGGATACCTATTCCTGATAGTAATCTTGTTGAGCTCGCGATAATCTATGCAAAGACGCATACTACCGTCCTTCTTCTTAACAAATAAGACCGGTGCGCCCCATGGAGATGCGCTCGATCGAGTGAAATCTCGTTCTAGAAGTTCTTGCAGTTGATCCTTCAGCTCCTTTAACTCTATGGGAGCCATGCGATAAGGATCATTGGAAATCGGCTCTGCTCCAGGGATGAGCTCGATATTGAATTCCACTTCTCGTGCAGGTGGTATGCCCGAAATTTCTTCTGGAAATACATCTTGGAATTCCGACACTATAGGTTGATCCTGAATTGATGGAGATTCAGCATCCATGTTATGAACCCTTAGCTAGGTAACCTTCGCAGCCGTGTGACAGTAGTGCACGTGCTTGCAGGGTAGATATGATTTGTACAGATCGTCCGGGTACGAACCCGTTATGAATGTACTCTGGTGCATTAACATCACCGAAGATGACTCGATATGAATGGCAGTCTATGGTAGCATGATGCTTGGATAGCCAATCCATGCCCAAAATCATGTCAAAGTCATTCATGTCCAGCGGAAGTGCGTCAACAGGACGAACCTTATCATCAAACTCTAGGGGAAGAATCTTGTATACATGGGTGATTAATACAGAGTCCCTCAAGGGCGTGGAAATAGTAAGTCTATTATCTAGTGGCATGGGGAGCATCCTAATGTTCTTGGCATAAGCAGTAGAAATGACCGAGTGAGTAGCACCCGTATCAAATAGCACACACGCAGCCCGACCATACGTATACAAGATTCCAGTGATGGTACCTGTAGACTTGTTGGCCTGATCTCGAGATGTCATGTAGACACGTCCAGTGGTAGGAGGCGGCTTGGTATCAGCATGTCCTGATGTGCCCTCCATCTCGCCCTTACGGCAGTCCTTCATGCGATGGCCAGGAAGACCACACTTGAAGCATGCGTCAGTGTCACGACAACATGGCCTTGGGTGCTTACGGTGGCAAGTAGAGCAAAGAGGATGAGTATATCCTCCAGCAGGTGCTCTGGCTGGCTGAGGACCTGATAAAACATTTTACATGAGACATGATAATAGGGTACAAAGGACAATGCGAATAATCGTAAGATTGAATACCAGTGATAGCTGGACGGCTAGGCTATGAACCTCTCTGGTTCTAATCCCTACCGTTTCCATGGTTCCTGGTAGAATATTTGCTAGAGTGTCATAATTATGAGTTATAACATGAAATCATAAGAAAATGCGTAAGTATTAGGACCTACTGCCGTTGGAGTGTCCAGCGTTGTTACGGTAATTATCATTACCGCCACGCCTATCCGTAGCAGAACGGTTGTTAGTCTGACCGTTTCCCTTGGGCTGATTAGGCTCCTGCTGAGTAGCCGACTGAGACCGGTCCCCAGTTTTCTGCCTGGAAGATACAATTTAAAGAGATGAATAATTGTCATATATAGAAAGAATACGGATTGGTCACCGCTTGAATACGAATGTTTACCTCTTGTCGGGTTTCTCAGCTTCCCCGAACTCATCTCTCTCATGCAACATCTCCAGCTTACGTGTCGCATCGGCCACTTGTGCTACTGTGTTGAACGTAGCATACGCCAGATTGTTTGCGACCGATGTGCGAAGAGCCCACCTAAAGTGGTGTGCCTGCTCTTCAGGAGTACCTGTCGCTGCACCAAGGAAACCAGCTAAGCGAAGAAAGCGCTGCATGAACTCGTTGCTATTCTCCCCAGCTCTCTGTCGGATCCCATGGTACTCCCTCTTAAGCTTGTCTTGCTCAGCCTTGGGAAAGAACTGCTCCATCACCCTATCTGTGAACTGAGCCCATGTCAAACCAGCCACCTAATTATCACCTCCCTCAGACTACTTCAATGCTAACCACCAATTTAATACATCGCCTTCGAACCGGTAGCATGACAACCTCGCCTTGAACACGGGGTCACAACCCATAGCATCGGATATCTTCTCGATGTGAGCCAACCAGCTTTCAGCTTCACTGGGGCTATCTGTTCTCTCGAAAGCTCGAGGGCGGAGCTTGTTGAATCTCTCCATCCATATTGCCAATGTCACCGGAGGAGGAGGAGGAGGTGCTTGGTTTTTCTGCTGATTGTCGGCAGCCTGAACCTTAGTCCTGATGTCATTCCTTAGTTGAGGAAGCAAAGCTTGCATTGTAGCTTGCATTGCTGCATTGAGTTGTTCCTGCTCGCGTGTGAGAACCATCTGACAGTATAACATAAAACATATGATTAAACAGATCAAAACGTAATATATATATATACATGAAAAAAAATTTATACCAATAAATGAAGAGAAAAATTTTATGCAAGAAAATTTGTATATGAATGCATGTTGCAGTTTTATGAAAACTTTTGTATGCTCGAGAGTGAACGCCTGTGGTCAGTTCACCCAAATAAAAGACATGGCAAGGGGACGCCTATGGGTCGGTCCCAAATTTAAAAGTTTTGATAAAACACATGCGACTAAATAGGGCCAGTCCTGTACCAACCATTACTTAGTCATAAACCTGCGACAATGTCATATATATGTATGCGTAAAAATGATGAATGCATGAAAAAATGACTGTCAGTTCTAGGAAGACCATACTGACTACCCACGAATCACATGTCATGTTTTGAGAGCCTACAGGTCGAAGCCTTGGCTCTGATACCATAATTGTAACACCCCATTTTGATAATGGAATCTCACGCGTAATTATGGCGTGTCATCAAAGCATACAAGGATAAATGTCTAAAACACTACATGACCATAAAAAGGAAATACCGGAATCAAACATCGGTAGTCCAAAAGTAAAGCTCATCACACACAAACATAAGTATTGTAAATGAAAGGACTAAACAATGTCCATGGAAAGAGTATCAAAGTATAGATAATGCATAAAGTAAAGAAAGGCTAGAAAGCTTCCAGTCCATATGCACGTACGATTAAAGTCTACGAGCGTCCCTGAGTACCTGCCGTTTTAGGAACATGAAAAGGAAAACGGCTGAGCAATACGCTCAGGGCACGGATGTACAACAAAGCATGAATAATATAAGCATATAACAGCGGAAGAAACTAAGTCCCGAATAACCCGGTTAAGTCTTAGTAAAACTGGTTTTATAGTTTGAAAAGCCTTATGTTTATCTTGTAAAAACTGTTTAACATATTTTACCGTTAGCCAATATAGGTCATGAAAATCCACCGTGCATGAATAATTGGAGGGGTGACCTCATCATGCAAATTAGAAGGGCTGCCACTAATTTAATATACTGGTTTTGGGTAGGAGGGATTGTAGAATATTGATAAACTATGAATCTATGAAGTAGGTTGAAGATTTCTAGAGAGAGAAACTAGTGAGAGAAAGTGAGAGAGAACTATGTGTTTTTATTAAAATGATGAAAGTGGAAAATCAACAACCAACCCCTTTCCATGGTGGAAAGGGGTATTTATATCCAAGGCCACTATTGGGCTTGGGCCGACCCATGACAAGCCCATGGGTCGGTTTCTTACTTAACTAAATAAGTACTCATTAACTACGAGCTATTACAACATTAATAATATTGTGGAGTGACCGATACTTCTAATATACGTTAAAACGTATTTCTAACAATCTCCCCCTAAGGGAGGTCACTCCACGTTACAAAGTTCTAAACCTAGCACACTATACTAAGTCTTCGTTCTTCAGCTCGTAGTCTTTTCTTCTTTCTTTTTGTTGTGAATATGTTGATTTGATCTTTTAGGCTTTGGCTTGAGAGCATTATTCTTTTGACCAATCACGTGCGATCTTTGCCTTCTTGTGAATCTTGCCTCCTCGTGACTCTATGTTACACACACTTATGTCTTTTTGTTGAATTCTCGAAAGCTTCAGAGTTTGGTACAGCGGAAGACTTCATTTTTCACTTTCTTGAATTCTGCTGAACTTTGATGCAGAAAAACATAAGCATGTGGGAACGACTTCAGCAGGTACACCGCAACGCCACCGTCTTCAACTGGTACACAGCAACGCCACCGTCTTTAACAGGTACACAGCAACGCCACCGTCTTTAACAGGTACACAACAACGACACGAATAAAATGGCTTTGACATTTTATTCTAATTCGGTAGCATTTTACCTTCGGTCGGTGAAGACCGTTGGAAGATATTAGATATCGTACCCGTGACGGATAGTTTCAATTAAGTAACTTCCTGACAGGATTTCGCGGGTAAACCCGTTCTCTTTATTCGACCGTCCAAAGCTGACTGCGAACATAAAGAGTGAATCATTTGGATTAAAAATCCTTATGATTGAAGCCGCCAATTCATGAAACCTGGAACAAGTGAATTTCAATTAAGATATTCACCATCGTTGCTGTGGAAACCTTGGTTTCCGGATCTTTTAAGCAACTAGGAATGCACCATGTTCGTATGATTAGATAATCAAAGCGGAATTAGAACATGATACATTAACAAGGTGCTTAGGGCACAATAACATGAATTAAAACACAATTGGATTGTTCATTATATTAATAACAAACAATCACTAGACGTGTATACATTGAATCCCACGTCTAGTCGACACACGCTTTAGGTTTACATTGTGAATGAATTGATATGAATAAAACCTAAGACCCTTGTTCCTTTTATAGTGGAAGGAACAGAATCTACAAGAGATCAAATCAAATAAACATCTAAATATTCTATTTAGATAAACTATATATTGTGTATATCATAAATAATATACTCAATATATTCCCTAAATAGAATTCTCCATCAAATCTATCAGCGTTGACCTTTGTTGACTGCGTTTGACTTTTGTTGACTTCTGTCAACGCCTAATTTGCTCTTGTCAACTCTTGTATTACTCTTGTCAACGCCTGAGTAAATGTCCTTCGATTTTGAGTTTCTGCCACATCAACTTTTTGACCCAACAATCTTCCCCTAGTTGATGGTGGCAAAACTCTATGTGTATCTCTTGTAAGTTGTACATGATCTTCAGATTGCTTCCCCTCAAGTGTAGCATGTATATCTTCCCCTTTTTGTCACATCAACAGGGAAGTAAACAATGTATGCAATCTTTGAAGATTCTCCAAATGCAGCTCTATGTAATGATCTTGAAGAACAATTAATATAATATTTTTGATGTAGAAGAAGAATAACCCAACCTTATGTTCCATGTCTTGTACTATCCACGTGATAAAGAACTTATACCTTTAGCATTATAAGCAGACCTCGATCTCTTGTCAATATTCTCATCTTTTGTGAGACACTGAGCACGATAATGTAACTCCTTCAAGTGTTATGAAAAGTCTTCGTCACCAACCATGTAAGCACGAACAAGTTATTGTTAAGTCAATGGCTGTCGTCCACAACTTAACAATATGATAAAACACAAACTCTTGAAAATCTTCTTCAATCATCAAACTTACCATAAGAATTCTTCCCCTTAAGCTAACACCTCTTCATGACGAATTTAATGGAATAACATCTTCATACCATATGTAAAAGTTTCGCAACGGATAACTCTTTTACAAGGCTATCCCGATTACATAGTTTAAAATATCCATCAAATTCTCATGAACAATTGCTAACTCGCTTTAAGATCATTAATCCCTTTTTTAAAAATATCCGAGCCATAAATATCAACTTGATATTCTAAATTAAAACGGAGATTCCATGTACCTTCGTGTGTATAATCCTCCTTTTTGTGTGCTCAAAACGTACTAATTTTCTCAAACAGCAGCTATCCTTGTGTTATCTGAGATCCTCCTTTATCCAAGATCTTCATCAGATGTATTGTCCGATATCGAACAATACATGTCAGCGTCTGAATGAACATATATCGGACAACACTGTCAACGCTGTCAGCGTTGACTTACTCTGTCAGCGTCAAAATATTACTTGTCAGCGTCTCCAACTCCTTGTCTGCGTCTGTCAAAAATCCACAAATCACGCAGCCATATTTGCATCAATGAATCCATGTCTTTAAACATGTTTTCCTAACCAACAGTTTCCCATAAATAGCGTGATCAAATCTCTTCCTTCCTTTGAGAGAATATATCACATCTTTTTCTTTGTTGATCTTTAAATCTTTATCAACGTCAAATGACCATCTATCAACGTTGCTTTTGTTTCATTGGCTGCCTCGTGTGAACATAGTGTGCACCTTAAATTCCCATCTCATGTCATTGACAAACATGTAGCCTTCATCCAATCATAATGCAACCACGTGTGAACACAACTCTTGATCTCACGTCATTCCCATGTTTAGAAAAAGGAAACTGAATATTACCCACAATTGTTGACCAAATCAAATAATTTAATCAACCATATGACAACATCAACCATTCCCACGTATCTTTTATGTTATCTTCAATGCAATTTACTTGACTGCTACCATGCCCATCACGTAAGTACCAAAATAAAAATAAACAATCTGCTCTTTGGTACATCACGATCTTTGACTCTTGTACACTACTTGTTGTACCAGGACCACTGAATACTTCCAGTCCAACAGTAATATCTTTAAGTTTTGTAAACTTCTTGGCAGCTGCATCCCTAGCGTCCAAAACTTTGAACCTTAAACTGCACAAACCACTTGTACCACAGCTGTCTTTAGTCGTCCATATCTTAATCATAACAGTACTTTGCGAGTACCTGCTATTCTTTTCATAGCACACGTCCTTATCCTCTGACTTTACTAACACGTGAATGAATCACAACAGCTCCAAACGTGAATGAGTCCAAATATAGGGTTCTTGAAACCCTTAAGAACGTAAATCAACAGCTTCAATCACGATCTTAGCTGCTGCTATCAACTTCCTTAATCGATTTAGGGTTTACAAATTCATGCATCAAAACCCTAACTTAGGGTTTGTAAAATAATCCTAGCTTGATTCTTCCATCATAACAGCCACAACTTCATAATCTTTCTGCTTTTTATGATGATCTAGGGTTTGAGGAACCCTAGTTCATGATTTCATGTGAAAAAGCAAAAACATCAATACCTTAGACAGTGAACTTCGACCTTGAATAACTTCTTCATTAAGGCTCAGATCGAAAATCCCATCGGTGAGATTCAAGATACATGTGCCAAGAATCTACAGTTCAAAAATCACGAAGATCCAACGGTTAATGAAGGAGAGATCGTGTTTTGAACATGGCTGTCCACAGAAAACTGCATTCACTCACTGCTGACTTTGACGCTTAATAACTTTTTTATGGGGATAAAACTCGACAATCCCTCCGGTGGATGTCTAGATATATGTGAATAGAACACATACAAGAAATTTCGTGACGATCCAACGGTTCAATCAAAAGTTATGACCTTCTGAATACTGTTGCGCACACAAAAACGTCCAGAAAAAGCCTAGACGGATTTTTCTTCTTTTCACCATACACGAACACCTTGTTGGTCCTAGCATCACGAGCCACGAGGCTCTGATACCAATTGTGGAAACCTTGGTTTCCGGATCTTTTAAGAAACTAGGAATGCACCATGTTCATATGATTAGATAATCAAAGCGGAATTAGAACATGATACATTAACAAGGTGTTTAGGGCACAATAACATGAATTAAAACACAATTGGATTGTTCATTATATTAATAACAAACAATCACTAGACGTGTATACATTGAATCCCACGTCTAGTCGACACACGCTTTAGGTTTACATTGTGAATGAATTGATATGAATAAAACCTAAGACCCTTGTTCCTTTTATAGTGGAAGGAACAGAATCTACAAGAGATCAAATCAAATAAACATCTAAATATTCTATTTAGATAAAATATATATTGTGTATATCATAAATAATATACTCAATATATTCCCTAAATAGAATTCTCCTTCAAATCTATCAGCGTTGACCTTTGTTGACTGCGTTTGACTTTTGTTGACTTCTGTCAACGCCTAATTTGCTCTTGTCAACTCTTGTATTACTCTTGTCAACGCCTGAGTAAATGTCCTTCGATTTTGAGTTTCTGCCACATCAACTTTTTGACCCAACAGTTGCTTTCCAGTTGTCACAAACTTCATTCAAATTGAATCTTGCTTGTTACCTACCAAGTGTTGTTTGATGTTAACACTAGAAGGATTTCCACTCGTCACTGTGAACACTAAAGAGTGTCACTCTGAGTGTTCTGGCAAGATCATATGATAATGCGTAGAGGCCTGGAACGAGTTTAAGTTCAATTAAGAATTAAACTACTGTTTCTTTCCAGTTTTTCACAAGATTGGTTCTTAAAGAACCGCACGTGTAACCTACCATGAGCTTGTTTGATGTTGGCTCAAGCAGGATTTCCATCTTCATTGTAATACTTGCGTAGTACTCGGATGTTCTGGCAATATTACAAGAATACTGCGTAGGACTCATAAAAATCTCTTACTTTTCACAGTGTGTGAGAAAGCAAGGAATAAATGGAAAGTGTCCTATTGAGACTTCTGATGATCTCGTGGCTCTAGACTCGATAATGCGTTTTGATTTAGTAAGCGATGGCTGGAGAGGAGTGCCACCTTTTCAATATCAGTCTATTCGGAGTGAATAAACCAATAGATAACGTGTTGATCTCCGTGTGATTAAAACAAATACCTGTTGAGAGATATTTGAGTTAGCTGGGAAGGGTTATGCATTGCATCACTGGGTCCATGATGTCTTTCTTCAATATCGAGAATCATTAACAAAAATGATATCAATAGCATATGTATTGACCCGGTTTCTGCCTAAAGTTGTAAGGAGGGCTTCTTTCTTTACACCCTTTATCTTTACAATTCTTTTTCATTCTTCAACCCCTTCAATGCTTACCAATACGTCATAACTAGCACCTTGTTATGATTGTTCCAGTGCTAGCTTAAGTACTTGGTCGGCATTCAGCTACGTTCACAATCTTTCTCCAACTTTCCTAGGACTTCTAATTCTATCTAGGGAATTGTCCTTGGGAAGATTCCATCGGCTCTGATGAATCATTGGACTAAACCTATTCCTACCACCCTTTTGTCACCACATTCGTCGTGAATTAAGCGTGTTTTGGGAAAGTATAGCCACCATGAAAAATCCTTGAAAATCACCTAAGGTACTTGTGATATTGAAATCAAAAGTTTTGTACCTTAGGTGTTTTGTTCATCAAAAACGCTCCCCCTTAACACGTGCTTTACACATATTAAGTTGGATTATCGTTAAGTCTTTTTCATCTTTTAGCCAAGTATCATTTAAGTCTCCTTAATCCCATTTTCTCCCCTTATCCAAAATGTTAACCATTAATTTTTGGGATATTGAATGAATTAACCGGTCTTTGGGTAAAAATGAAATCGATGTTTGGCCATAGAACATGTTAATGCTCCCCCTTAAATTAATAAGGGATAGTTGTAGTGCTTTAGTATGATATATTTTGAAAGATTTAGAATCTCGTGAGAAATTCTTGAAAAATTATCATACCTTAACACTACATCAAGCCGTAAAAGCACAATATTCACAAATTTACATATTCACAATTAAAAACCAATATAAAGTGGACCTGAAATGTACGACCCCTTAGATGGATCGTTGCAGTAACTTGTGGTGCACTCCATATGGTCTACCACCAACGAACCTTTCTAAGCTCCTCATCAATCTACGTTCCCGGAGCTTTTGATCAATCTTCTTGATCACATACTTCGCCATTTACCGATAACCCGGATGCCAGTCCTCAGTCATCTCTGGTAAAGACCCACCAGAATTAAGATGCTCCAATTTTCCTCTGACGTAAATGAGAGTCCCATCACTGTACTTATAAAGCTCACCTACCCTCATAAACTTCAGTATCCCACGACTGTTCAAGTAGAAAATCCCGTAACTCGGAACAGAAATGCCGGTATAGGGACATCTTGTGACATGTTGAGGTAGAACTTGGTTCATTGGACGGGTGAGGTTAAGCTTCCTTTGGTATCTTTTGACTCCCAATTGAAGATCTTCAACTCGTTTCTTGATAACAACGCTTCGTGTGAACATACGATGTGCTGTATTCAAGGCAATGATGTCTTCACGAGCAATATGGGTGAGTTGATCCCGGGTCATCATAAGCAACATGTCTTCGATATCCTCAAGGCGAATGATAGAAAAATCTCCCTGCTGGATTGTGTATTCTCTGTCATCCTCCCTTTTTAGACGAATGTCCGTCACATGATAATAGCCATTCTTGGCTTCAGTTTTCAGTCCTAAAATACTGGAGATACGAATATCGGATCTCACGTTACTTCCAGAATTGGCTAAGCAGCAACCTCTGTACGCCCTTCTGACTCGTTCGTCCCAGTGTGATGCACCTATGACAGCATACATATCATAATTACGATTTACCTTTGTGACCCAGAGTCGGTTTACCTTTTCCTCGATCCAGGGTATTGTCCCCCAGTTAGCAGCTTTCAGCAAGGTCAGGGAGGTTGCGTACTTTGATGAACCCTTGAGGAGATAATCAAGATCATAGGTGACGAAGAAGTCGAGAGCAATTTGATTATCTTGAGAAGGATCCAGTGGAGGTGGAGCTCTTTCTGATTCATGGAGGTCTGGCCTTTGAACGGTATTAAGAGCTTTCAGGACCTCGTCAGCATAATACTCGTACTCCATGCGGCTTAACCTAGTTTTTGCGTGAATTCTCTTATCCTTTAACGCTCTCTTCACCAAAGACGGAGTGACCGAAGATTTATAATCATGAGCCAGAAATGCACACAAGTCTATCGGACTACGGATACGGAGAAATAGAACATCTCTGTCAGCGTCTGTGATTGGATCATATTTAGCAGCTGCCGTGATCCAAGCTTGTGGCGGTGCAGTTTCATCAATCTCCAATGTGTCCGCCCAGTCCCGTGTGCTTGACTCAGGAACAGTAGATTGTGGTTCTTGTGGCAGAGGAGTAGAAACATGAACACTTGCTGGTTCTGATTCAGGCATCTCAGCGGTGTCATGAACAGGCGATTGTTGTGCAGCTTCAGGTTCAGTTACTGATTCTGCAATCACAGGAGCAACAAAAGAACTAACAGGGTTAGTGGTAACAGGTATAGACACAGCAATAGATGTACCGGGAATCGATGATGCCGTAGTAGCATTCACATCATGGCACCACTTGGATCGTCTTGATTCCGTTGAGTTGGATTTTTCCTTTTGTGCAGCATCTTTCTGTGACTTGGTACCAGAATTAGATGGTTTCTTTGTGCTGGCAACCTTGTCCCCCGTTTCAGGCTGTTTACCATCATCATCCTCATCGTCATCCTCGTTGCTTCCCTTAGCACTCTCCTCATTTCGATCACCCCCATCACTACCATCATCATCATCATCATCATCTTCATCATCATCACCATCATCGTCACCATCATCATCTTCTTCTTCTTCTTCTTCTTCTTCTTCTTCTTCACCGTCACCATCTTCTTGTTCACTATCATCCTTTTCCTCCTCAGGCAGAATGTGGTAAGGTACCACACTTCCAAACATCTTGAACAACCGATCATCCTCCATGATAGCGTCATTGAGTGATTTGTAGAGAGTCCGTTGAACTTTAGACTTATCAAAAGATCCAACTTCCCTCATACGAGCTTTGAGGATCTTCTTTAATTCAAAATCCGTTAAGTCATATGCGATTTTGTAAGCGGATTCAGAAGGATTGGATGACTTAATCATCAAGTTATCAGCCACGAGTGTCTTCAACTCATCATGCAGTTTTGGCATAAGGGACTCAACGGATTCTTTCACTCTCTCTTCAATAGAAGCTTCAAGTGTTTCTTTCTGCTCCTTGTATTTATCCTTCATAGCTTGAAGTCTCGTGATTCGTGCTGCATACTTATCAGCTTCAACCTTTTTGACCTGAGCAAGTTCTTCTGCATGAGCTTTACGTGTCGACTCCATTTCTGCAGCGAACTTAGCTAGCATCTCTTCTTGGGCTTTCTTTGAGGCTTCTTCACTTTGTACTCGTCTAAGTAACTCTTGGCGAAGTTCATTCATCTCTCTTCTTTGATTATCCGTGTGTTTATCCAAGAGTTCTGCCATTACAAATGCAGCCATTGAAGATGATGCAGAGCTGCTCTGGGTTGGTTGAAGAGGCTCGGTTGTGACTACAGTACTTAGGATGGAAGTTATTGGAGGTGGAAGGAATGGTGTTGGAACCGGTCGGGTTGGTAAGGGCTGTATTGGTGGAGGTTGAGTTACTAAAGGTTGAGTAGGTACCATGATTGTAGGAGCACCGGACTCCTTTTCAACACTTGCTGAAACAGGGATGGATGTCTCCTTCGAAGTAGAATACCGTTCAGGTGATCCAAACTCATCAATATCCTCTGGTTCCTCGTACTCTTCTTCAATATTTATCTGTGCACCCGAACCACTACCGCCCGTGTCTCTCCTACTCTTTTCAATAGCTATCTTCATTAATTTTCTCTCAGCCTTGTCAAGAGTAGGATCGACATCAACATCTTCTTCGTCATGTAGAACAAACTCATCAGCAGTGCTTTTTCCCTTCTTAGCCTCAGTCTTCTTCTTCTTGGTTTCTGGTTCAGATAAAGCAGCTGGTTGCTTGCGTTTACCTTTACTCTTGACCGTAGTAGACGAGTCTTCTCCTGTCTGAAGGCTTGCTTTTAGCTTCTTGATTTCTAGTAGCAGTAGTTTGTAATCAGCAGAAGCTTTAATTTTATCTGTCAGAAGATAATCGGGAATAGGACCAGGAATAACAGCACCAGATGGTCCTTCATGCCTTAGATCCACAGTGTGATCAGCCTCTTCAGTGTGATGACGACTTGCTGCAGGGCTTATCAATAGTAACATCATTCTTCATAAAATAATTAATTATAAGCTTGATAAACCGAGGGTAAGGAAAGAAATTAGTCTTCAGCTTCTTGTTTTGGAAGAGTTGAAAGTTAAATTCTTCCCACAACAATAGTGCATAGTCTGTATTTGAGCCTTTGTACATTCCATGGAAGATGTTCATAATTGGACCACGTACAGCATCATGTCCAGATGTTTTAGGTGTAAGACATCTACTGAGAATACCCAAGATTGCTCTCCAAGGTTGACTACTTTAGCAGTGGTAAAATCAGACACAACTCGTATGTCAGGACATCCAAGAGCCTCGAACATCTCCATGAGTTCGTCTTTGGTAGGATCCCTCGAAAATGACATACCTTTGGGTGTATCCCGTATTCCAAATATCTTACGGAAGTCAGAAACAGTGAGTGTCTGTTGCTTGTTGTCGAGAGTGAAGGTGATCTTGTTTGAAGTACTTTCCTTGGTAGCCCAAAACTCAAACATGTAATCATATGGCACCGAGGCAGTACTTCTTAAAGCATTCTTGAAGTGAGAGTGATCAAGGATTGATATGGAGACTTTAAATCCATGGTGAGTGGATTTTGAAACTTTCTTCAGCCGGTAATTGTTTGGTATGAACTTGAGGGCTCTTGCTTCGGCAATTGCGGCTGTTCTAGCATCTTGGAGTGCTTGTACTGTTGGATTACTCATCGTATCTGCTTAAGATAAGACATAAAAGGTTGATGCACAAAAAATATATAGATATATATCATTATGACTTCTAAGCATAACACATTTCAACAAGTAATTATAACAAGAAAACAACTATCAATCCTTCATTCGGAACTCTTCATCCGGAACTCTTCATTCAGAACTCTTCATCCGGAACTCCTTCATTCGGAACTCTTCATCCGGAACTCCTTCATACGGAACTCTTCATTCGGAAGTTCGTCCGGAACTCTTCATTCGGAAGTTCATCCGGAACTTCTTCATTCGGAAGTTCATCCGGAACTTCTTCATTCGGAAGTTCATCCGGAACTTCTTCATTCAGAAGTTCATCCGGAACTTCTTCATTCGGAAGTTCATCCGGAACTTCTTCATTCGGAAGTTCATCCGGAACTTCTTCATTCGGAAGTTCATTCAGAACTTCTTCATTCGGAAGTTCATCCGGAACTTCTTCAGTCGGAAGTTCATCCGAAACTTCTTCATTCGGAAGTTCATTCGGAACTTCTTCATTCGGAAGTTCATCCGGAACTTCTTCATTCGGAAGTTCATCCGGAACTTCTTCATTCGGAAGTTCATCCGGAACTTCTTCATTCGGAAGTTCATCCGGAACTTCTTCATTCGGAAGTTCATCCGGAACTTCTTCATTCGGAAGTTCAAAAGTCTTGTTCATCCGGAAGTTCTAAACGCACCCTATTAATGATTATTCTAGGCGCGATTGTGAGTTTTAAGGCATTCTAAGGCAACCATAGTGATCTAATCCTAATCCGATCCAAAACCCAGCAAAAACCCCTAATCATTTAACCCTTAATTAAACACAAACCCTAATTGGATTAAATCTAATTAATCGAGTTAATTAAGTTGATTAGCTAAGCAAAATAACACGTGGGTTTGTACCTTAGAGATGAGCGAGACGGATTGAACGAAGGTGTAAGAGCTTGTGGAATGTGTTAATGGCGGAGGGAGATAAGCAGAAGACAGATAGAAGAAGAAAGAGACGAGGTAGGGGGTTTGGTTTGACTAGGTAAACATTTTTTACAACTTTCACAAATGTCACCTTTAAGTCCCTATACTTTTCTTTCCTTTTCCCTTTTTATTCCTTGTCTTTTATTTTTTCTTTTCTAGTCTCCCTAACCATCGTTAAACTTAGCCAACTTAACCTAGCTTAGCTAAGCAATTCACGACAATCTCACAAACAAAAGCAATTCCTATCTCATTGAGCGAGCACAAGTCGAATTCTAAAGCAAGACCACTCATTAACCATTTAGCCAATTAATTTTCCACAAACATTTTTGAAAATCGTTTTGATGACGAAGATGATTTAATATTTTCTCCCCCTTAAACGATGACCCGTTTTCTATTTAAAGAGCTGTAGTCATTGTTTAAAGAGTCAAATATTGATAAAAACATTTCCAATTAATGTCTTGAAAAGATTTATTCGTGGTCGCAATAAGATTTCTCTTATTTTGACAAATTATTGCACTGATACGTACACTAACTCGTGTTTGACCAAGTTATAAAGTAAATCTGATCCCTTTGCATGATTTGGCTTGTAAATCATGCCCGAGAAAATTAATTCCTGTTGTGAGCCAACGTTTTCCAAGGAAATACGTGACTTTAATGCGAAAAACGGGTTGCAGTCTGAAATAACTACAAGCCATAATGGGCATGTTTTAAAAATGTACAACTTTTATACGGACTCTATTTATGGCGCCGTGTCAATATTGATCGACATTTCTAAAGCCGTAAATATTACCGTACTAAAAGACACGCCCGATTTAAAAAACGAAAAATATTTTTGGATTTTCTTGATTTTATAATTTTTATGTTTTTTCTAGGTTTTATATTTTTATGGTTTTTCTTGGTTTTATATTTTTTATGGTTTTTCTTGGTTTTATATTTTTTATGGTTTTTCTTGGTTTTATATTTTTGTATTTTTCTTTTTGTGGTTTATATATATACGATAATATACATGATCACGAACAAAGGATACGCCTGAATAGTTTACCACCACTATTCAGCTGATTCTTCTGCCAATTCTTTGAGAGTCGCTGGAGTGAATGATTTCATGCCAAGCTTGTCGATCAAAAACTCGATTCGTCCTCGATCTAAGGCTTTGGTGAACACATCTGCCAGCTGATACTCAGTGGTGACAAAGTACAGCTCGATCACTCCGTTCTCCACCTGCTCTTTAATGAAATGGTAGCGAATGTCTATGTGCTTGGCCCGGGAGTGTTGAACGTAGTTGCAGCAAAGGGCAATGGCGCTCTTGTTGTCACAATACATCGGGATTTTGTTGAATCCCAAACCGTAGTCAGTTAGTTGTGATCTCATCCAAAGGACTTGAGCACAACAACCGGACATGGCGATGTATTCAGCCTCCGTGCTAGAAATTGCAGCGCTTTTCTGCCTTTTTGAAGACCAACTAATCAATCTGTCTCCAAGGAGTTGCACAGACCCATAAGTGCTACGCCTCGTGTCTTGACACCCAACATGATCGGCATCTGCGTAAGATATTAAAGCAATGGAGGAATCTTTCGGATACCATAGACCACGATGAAGTGTTCCTTTGAAATACCGAAATATCCTTTTAACAACATGTAGGTGCTTTTCGGTAGGCCGAGCCTGATACCGGGCACACATGCATACGGCAAATTGCAAATCAGGCCTGCTAGCAGTCAGATAGAGAAGGGTGCCGATCATCCCACGGTAAAGTTTTGGATCGACAATAATCCCATTCCTATCTTCATCTAACTTGGATTTCTCTACCATTGGAGTGTCCACGGGGTCACAATTATCAAAGTTATATTTCTTTAAAGATTCTAGAGCATATTTGGATTGATTAATAAAGATGCCTCTAGGATTCTGAGAAATTTGTAATCCTAAGAAAAATGAAATTTTTCCCATCATTGACATCTGAAAGCGTGTGGACATTATCTTCTCAAAGCGTTTTGACAATTCTATGTTAGAGGCAGCAAATATTATATCATCAACATAAATTTGTACCAGTATCATGTCGTTGTCCTCCTTGAGAGTGAATAGAGTGGGGTCCACCTTGCCTTTGGAGAAGCCTTCCGAGATGAGATATGTTGAAAGGAGATCATACCACGCGCGTGGAGCTTGTTTCAACCCATAGAGAGCCTTCTTAAGCTTGTACACATGATTAGGAAACTCCGTGCTAACGAACCCATCCGGCTGACTAACATAGACTTCTTCCCTTAGTTCACCATTCAAAAATGCTGTCTTCACATCCATTTGATAGACGATCATGTTCATATGAGCAGCATGCGCAAGGAATAGTCTAATAGCCTCCAATCTTGCAACAGGAGCAAAAGATTCTTCAAAGTCGATACCCAAGGCTTGTTTATATCCTCTAGCAACCAATCTAGCCTTATTCTTCAAGACTGCACCCATCTCATCCAGTTTAACCTTATAAACCCACAACAAAGTAAGGATGTTAACCTTGTCAGGGAGAGGAACTAATTGCCATACTTCAAGTCTTTGGAATTCATTTAGTTCCTCCTGCATGGCTTCAATCCAAGATGATTGAGTCATAGCCTGTTGCCAATTTTTAGGTTCAACTTCGGAGAGAAATGCATCAAAATAGCAATAGAGTGCACTCTCTTGTAATTGATGGCGTGTAGAAACTGGTCGATCGAGACTACCAATGACATTCCTAACTGGGTGATCTTTTGTCCATTTGGTGCTATGTTTTTCAATCCATGGTGATCTGGAGTGAACAATAGAGGGAGCTTCTTCTGAGGTAGACGCGGCTGAAGGGTTTTCAGGTATCGGTACACCAAAGAAAGGAAGCTCTTGTAGGTGAGCATATTCCAAATTGTGATCAATAGAATCCTCTTCAACATCATTAGGCACAAGTAAGGGTGACGATTCAGGTGTAGTTTGAGAATCACTTGGTAAGGGTGCATCCGGTTCAATGTTAATTGAAGATGCATTAGATAAAGGTTCATTTGCTTGAGCAACAACTTCAGGGATTGGAGCTATCACTACAGGTGCTGTAACTTCATCATTTGGGGGATCAAAGAATTCATCAAACAACGGTTGAAACAGCTTATCCCACTCGGGCCTTGTAGGTGGTAAAAATGATGTAGAAGTAGGATTATTGGGAACTAATCCGGAACTAATAGCACCGGTTCCCATCTCATGAAGCGCGGGTTCAGAGCTGCGTTGCTCAGAAGCCATCGCTGTCAGCTCATCAAAATCTGCGTCCATAGTTTCTACTATCTTACCAAGACGACGGTTGTAAATTTGGTATGCTTTCTTGGAGGGTGACTAACCAATGAAAATACCTATATCGGCTTTCGGTTGAAGTTTGCCCAAGTTCTCACTATTAATGTTTGGATAACAAAGAGCACCAAACACATGAAAGAATGAAACATCGGGTTTACGATCATGTAGAAGCTCGTAAGGTGTTTTTCCATGGCGTTTCCGAATGATAGAGCGGTTTTGGGTGAAACATGCAGTAGATACAGCTTCTGCCCACAAGAACAATGGAGCGTTCGCATAAATCAGCATAGTCCTAGCAGCTTCCATAAGTGTACGATTCCGTCTTTCAACGACACCGTTTTGTTATGGAGTACGTGCAGCGGATGTTTCATGTGAGATACCAACTTCTTCATAATAATCACGAAGAGTCTGGTTGACGAACTCTGTTCCATTATCTGTACGAATACGGCGGACAATAGTATTTAAACGTACCTGAATGAATTTCAGAAAAGTGATGATAGCCTTCGGTGCTTCATCCTTTGTACGTAGAAATCTAACCAATGTAAACCTGGAGAAATCATCCACAATAACAAGAATGAATTTCTTACCGCTCACACTTTCAGTTCTCATTGGCCCACAAAGATCCATATGCAAAAGATGAAGTTTTTCTTGATTAGTGTCTTCAGCTTTGGGCTTGTATGATTTCTTGGTACTTTTCCCCCTTGAACACGCGGAACATAAATGGTCCTTGTGAAATTTGAGCTTTGGAAGACCATGAACTAATTCGTTTTTAGCCAGATGATTAATAGCATCAAAGTTGAGATGAGATAATCTGCGATGCCATAACCATGACTTGGTCTTAGATGCTTTAGAGAGAAGACATACTGGAGAGGCGGCCATCATGTCTTGTAAGGACAAAGTATAAAGATTTGCACCACGAGGCCCCTTCAACAAATATTTTCCTTCCAAGTTGCGGATGAAACAAGTATGTTGTCGAAAAGCAACCTCTAGGTTGGAATCACAAAACTGTCCTACTGAAAATAAATTATGACCAAGACCTTCTACATAGTATACCCTTGAAATCGTAACGTTTCCAATATGATATTAACCATACCCCATTATCTTTGCAATATGATCATTACCGAATTTAACCGTTCCAAGAAACTTGCTGACGAAATTTCGGAGCATCGAGCGATCTCTGGTCATATGCTTTGAACAACCGGAGTCCAAATACCAGAGGATGATTTGGACCACCTGAAAATATCACCAGACGAGGACAATGTATAGGTTTCGGAATCTGAATGTTCCTTGTTATTAGCAGGTACAGATTTAATAATCTTAGATTTGCTAACTTTAGGTTTCTTAGATTTCCTAGCCTTCTTCCTAGTTGGTGGTGTAGATTCTAGTTGGCCTAAATCCTGAGGTATTTCTTCACTGATAGGCACTATAGTGGGGGCTGACCTAATTAAAGGGCGCGGTTTCCATACTGTAGTGCTAGTGTTCCTAACTAAAGGACGCTGAGACCTAACCTCAATGGATGCATTCCTAGTTAAAGGGCACATTTTTCCATCTAATGTAAAGGTCCTACCAGTGGGACGCCATTGCCATCCAACTTGGGTACGAGTTCGCCCAGTTGGCTTCCATTCAAGATTATTCCTAATGGCATTCATTTCATTCACATGATCAATAAGACACAAATCATGACGTTGGGAAAACATGCACTCATTACAATTCCAACAATTCAAATTAGAATTCACAAATGGTTTAGGCTTCTGCACAGGCGCAGAGCTTTTAGTCTTAGCAACATGATTCTTTTTATTTAAATCTGACATAACATTCCTATGGTAAGCTTCTACTTTCTTCTTGTTGGTACTACTAGTGGAGGGCTTGATCTTATCTTCCTTGAGTGGCGATCCTTTAGCCTTAGTAGACTCTTTTACTCCTATAGAAGGCAAAGTGGGAACATTAGCAACAGATTTTAAAGGTGCCTTAATTGATGGTGCCAATGACGGTTTTTCTCCTGGGGTCTTATTGAATGGAGTTATAGCAATGGGTCGATTAGTGAGTAGTGCAGAACCTGGTTTACCTATGTATTGCAAATATGCTAAGCAATATTGAACTCGCTTAATATATTCATGAGCTAAATAAAAGTAACTGCTTGAGGGATCTAACGCATATAAATAATCTAAAATATCCCTAACAAGATCTACATGCTTAATTGCATTCCTCATATAATCATCGTAGGTAACCGGGTTTCTCTTATGGAGCGGGTTCTTATAAAGCACTACTGACTTGGTTGTTGGAGCACTAGAGGACGGTGCAGAGTTGGTAGCTAAGTTATTAACAGCTTCTTGTCGGGTGAGAAGAAGTGTCTCCTTTAACTCGGCCAAAACCATGTTTTTGTCAATGAGCTGGATATTTAAGTAAGAGATTTCCTCACATTTTTGGTTCAATTGTTCAACATAAGATTGTTGCTGTGCCGCATTAAAAGCGAAGCGTTCTTCTAGTGAACCATAAAGTTTGGACATTCCCTGTCTTGCACGATCCATCTACCCTAGAATAGACGAAAGTCTAATTTCTAAGTCCTGGTTTTTAGACTCTGCAGCCTCTAGTTCTAATTTTAGTGTTTCATTTGATGACACATCTCTCTTTAATCTCATAATATCTTCCTCTAATGCCTCAACTATTGCAATCATCTTGTCACTCGTCTCAACACTGTTTTCACAACCATTTGTTATCAAAAGATCCTCATTTTGAGTTTGTTGTTTTAATTCTAAAGATATACAATGTTGTTCAAGTTGATTAAAGCGTTTTGAAAGTAAATTGTAAGAATCTTGAAGCTTTAAAAATTCAGTGTTAGATTCGTGACAAGAATGATTATCTACCTCAGTTACAGTATCAGCAACATTTACAGAGAGATCACACACATCATCACATATATTCACAGCATCACAGTTAATCATAGCGGATGTAAGCTCATTCGAATAATTAACATTCACAGTAGTAAGCACATCACACGAAATTACTTGGGACAAGAATCGGTAATATTCGGATAAAATCTTTTCCTTTTCAATTAATTGTAGTTCGTAAGCGGTGTCCATTTCATAAAACACTTTTTGAACTTCTGCAATTTCAAAATCAAGATTTTCCGAAAGAGATGTAAAACTTCCTTTTAGACTTTCGACAAACGGATTGATCTCATTCTTAAACACCTCGTTCATGTGTTCGAAAGCCCATTCTCCGGCGTTTAGGCCATTTGAAGTCGTACATTCCAAAATGACCTTGTCAAAACTATCAAAGTATTGATTAATCTCTTGCAAGTTTAACCATACAGTGCTAACAGGTGGAAGATCCTTTGGAATTTCCTTAGATCCTTCCATTTTGACAAGTGTAGGAAGTGTACTAGGGTTTTCTTCATTTAACATGTAGGTTGGTGCTGTGATGAGATCTTTATCCATATGGAAGCGAATTCTAAAATCCGTTTTTGCAAGCTCCTGATTGATTTTAAAATAATCAAACTCGGGATATTTTGCAAAGTTGTATGACCGATTCTCATCAACTAGATCCTTATTGCGATCATCGAAAATAAGAATCGGGTCTAAGACCAATCCTAATTGGGTTGCATTATAAAGTCTTGGACTATGGATAAAAGCTTGTATTGCATACCGTGGGTTAGGGGGAAGGCCTTTTTGACGAGATAAGTTAAATTCTCTAAACGAAGCATAAAATAAGTGCACTAGTTGAGAGGCAGCGTATTGTCTTAAAAGCAAATAATCTAGACTTCTAATCTTATTAGCCGCATTAATTTCCATTTCATTCTTCTTAGACTCGAGTAACTCAAAATCCGTTTGAAGTTTGTGAAAATTAGTGACCACTAACTCTTTTTCTTTAAGTTCGTTAGAAAGATCTGCTCTTAAGGTTTCAATTTCTTGCAAATGACTCATTTGTTTATTTCGAAAATGATCATATTCTTGATTTGTTAGAACAGTGGACGAAGGAACTAATTCCAAAGTTTGAACTTTTTCGTTGCATAAAGCAATCTCACCAGACAAATTCTTATTCTTAGCTAGGGTTTCTAAGAGTGCAGTATTCATTTGACTAAGTAATGTAGCAGGAACCATGACCAAATCTTGTTGAGCAGGAATATGCGTATGCGAAATGGCTCCCGGTTGTGATTCACTCAAAGTCTGGGGACTCACATTGATATTACTATCATTGATTGTCTCCTCATTTGAAAGACTCACTACCGAAGACTCATTCGGATCAGCACCCTCTTGTCCAACTTGATGTGGTTGAATACTAGTATCAGTGGTATTAGTAAGTACCTCAAATATTTTTTCTGGCCCTAAGCTAGAGATAGTTGCCATAAGAGCTGCCTGTGCAGATTGAAGTTCATTACAGTCTGAATCATAAGCATCAAGATCATCTGCTTGGTATGCTGCATTCTGTGTGGTGACAACATCTTGTTCAGCAATCCCTGGATCAGCAAGAAATGCAAGCTCCTCTTCATCAAGTTCCCTTCCTTGTGCCTGAGCGTTCACCAGATAAATCTTCTCTGCAAACCATTGACCATCCCTTCTCCTCTTGGGTTTTTTGCAATCCCTGGACATGTGACCTTCTTCCCTACAGTTGTAGCATGTAATCATTCTCAACTTGCCTGTAGAATTAGCCCGTGGAGGAGTGTTGACCATTGGAGCAGGATTGACCGTGCGTGCATTAGTGGTTGATGTATTAGGTCTCCCCTGATAAGGTTTAATAGGTTGAACCATCACCCTGCCATTCTCAATAGTAGCTTGTTGGAGAGAATTGGATGAATTCCTCAGCTGATTGTTAGTAGGAGCTGGTCCTCTAAATCCTCGTTTGCTTAAAGTCCTTGTGAGATAAGCAGACATAGTGGCTAACACTTCAACTGGGTCAGTTCCTTGTTTGAATTCAGGAATGGGGACTTCATCATTATCACAATACAGTGCTTGGTCTTGTTGAGCTGCATAAGCACTAGAAGGAATACTCATGTGGTCAGAGTAGCTTGATGGATATGCTGCATTCTCTTGATAAGAAGAATATGAAGACTGAGCATAAGGTGCAATGCTTGCTGGGTGAGGTTGTGAAGCATATTGTGATGAAGGTGCATTAAACCGATATTGTTGCTGATGTGAGGTGGGTGGTTGCGGTAGAATCGAATATTGGGGGAAGCTTGGAGTCAGGTACGGTGATGGATGATAGGCTTGGTGTCTCATGATATAAGGAGTGTTGTTGTATGACAAGCTTGGTTGACTCGCCATCAAAGCTAAAGAATCAGGGTACATACCTCGAGGCGAACGGTGCATGATCACATGTTTCTCATGCTGCTGAAGAAAAGCATAGAGTTGATCCAAATTGCACTTATGCAAATCCCTGGTTAACTTAACATCGGTAATATACTCACCCCATTCAGCTTGAGGTAAAGTATTCCAAAAACTTGGTGTTAACCTGGAATGGAGCAATCACGACATTGTATACATTCAGATCATTCATGAGAGTAGTGAATCTGAAGTAGTAGTCGTGAAGCGTTTCTCCTGGGCTGTATGTGAATCTATGAAACAGATCATATAACTGACATTCCCTTTCATGTTTGGTAAGAGACATACCTTGTAGCAACACCTTTAGACGTTCCCATAAATCCTTTGCAACCGTATATTGACTGACCATTCGATAGATGTCATGTGGAAGAGCTTGGAGAATGGTTTGAAGAGCCTTTTCGTCTGCATCGGCAACAAGTTGTTGAGCTGGTGTAAGTTCTTCAAACTCCATTGGTCGAGTCACATTGTTAACCATGATGGTACCATAGTCAAGTGGACCATTTAGAATTGACTTAACCATAAGCCTCCCATATATCGGTTTTCCCTTAAGGTATGACATCATACGGCCTTGTCATGCTTCAAAGACTTCTTTAATGAGCATTGGAGGGCGATTATCCGTTCCCGTAATGACGGAAATGTCCGTAAGTGATGTCATTTGAGGCATTAATGAATTCGGATTCATTTTGATCACTTTAAAGAAACAAAGATTATCGGTTGATCGAGCAGTGAAGTAAGGTTGTGAATTGTGTTGTGTTGTTGAAGTAAAGAGTGTGTAAGAAGCCAAGATTAAATCCACTAAAATTCATCGAAAAACTCGTAAAATATCCCTTGATCTTGCTTATCCGGAATAACCCTATCCGTAAGTGATGTCATTTGAGGCATTAATGAATTCGGATTCATTTTGATCACTTCAAAGAGACAAAGATTATCGGTTGATCGAGCAGTGAAGTAAAGTTTGTGAGTTGTGTTGAGTTTTTGTGTAAGAAACCAAGATTAAATCCTCTAAAAAATCCTCTAAAAAATCGTCCAAAAAACAAGTAAAATATCCCTTGGTTCGGAACAATTGTTGATTCGGAAGTGTTGAATCGGAAGATTTTGGCTTGGAACTCCTTGATCCGGAACTTTTGGTTCAGAAGATTTGATCCGGAACTTTCCTTGATCTGGAACTTTTGATTCGGAAGAACTGATCCGGAACTTTTCTTGATCCGGAACTTTCCCTTGATCCGGAACTTTCCCTTGATCCGGAACTTTCCTTTGATCCGGAACTTTCCTTTGATCCGGAACTTTCCCTTGATCCGGAACTTTCCCTTGATCCGGAACTTTCCTTTGATCCGGAACTTTTTGATCCGGAACTTTTTGATCCGGAACTTTTGTTGATCCGGAACTTTTTGATCCGGAACTTTTTGGTTCGGAACTTTACTGGGAAACAGAAACTTGTTCTAGTAACAGTCGACTATAAATATGAAGAATAAACCCAGATTTTTACCAAGTTACCCAAAAAGTTTTGTGATTTCTACTAAAATAAGTAAAAACTAATACTTATCTACTAATCCCAATCACAAAATCACCAAAAACTCCAAGAATCAAGATGGATCTTCTTAAAGAACACTAATACAATCAAAAACTAAATAACAACACAAATCATTACCTTAAATCACCCATAGCTCTTGATACCAAATGTAGAATATTGATAAACTATGAATCTATGAAGTGGGTTGAAGATTTCTAGAGAGAGAAACTAGTGAGAGAAAGTGAGAGAGAACTATGTGTTTTTATTAAAATGATGAAAGTGGAAAATCAACAACCAATCCCTTTCCATGGTGGAAAGGGGTATTTATATCCAAGGCCACTATTGGGCTTGGGCCGACCCATGACAAGCCCATGGGTCGGTTTCTTACTTAACTAAATAAGTACTCATTAACTACGAGCTATTACAACATTAATAATATTGTGGAGTGACCGATACTTCTAATATACGTTAAAACGTATTTCTAACAGGGATCAACTCCTTGTGAAGGATGCAAGGCACACACCACATTCATACTAAGTAATCTGCTGAAAAACATGTAACTAGGATGCACCCATACGCCCCACATGATAAATATAATAATATGGCCAAAAGCTGAAGGGACACCACGAGCAATCACTCCGCCGTGGGGAAGTCATAACACTAGTGCCTCTAGTGTTATGGTTATGGTACCTCCATAACTAGGTGAAACTGGTCATGCATGTATATGGCTTTAGGTATTCTAATTAAACATAAGCAATCAAACATATAAACTTATACTATGGGAAAACAGTTGGCTGTATACGGGGAATCCTAATAAAGAAAGAATGTCCATACTGAAAGGACGAGAATCCGTACCTTATGTCCAGTGAACGAAGAAGACGAACGGAAGAGAGTCCTACTTCGGTATCACTAATGCTACATAAATACATACGTGTATAAGTATCTGATTACTGAATACGTAACTGGTTTAATATCATGTCTTAGCTTATTTTACACGTTCATGTCATGTTTTACTATTTTAAGCTTTATACTGTGTTTATCTTATATTCTGTCTATTCTGATTAAGTATTTATTGTATTTCATGCATTATAATGCTTGTTGTGTAATAATAAGTAACTTTCTAAAAATAACAGGTTTCCTAAAATAGAAAGTTTCCAAAAATAGAAAGTTACCAAAAAAAGAAAGATTCCAAAAAATAGAAAGTTTCCAAAAATAGAAAGTTCCCAAAAATAGAAAGTTTCCAAAAATAGAAAGTTTCCAAAAATGGAAAGTTTCTAAAAATAGAATTACTACTTAAAATAGATAAGTTTCTAAAAATAGAAAGTTTCCATAAATAGATTAGCTGACTTAATTAAATAAGTTTCTAAAAATAGAAAGTTTCCATAATTAGATATAAGCTGGTTAAATAAGCTACTAATATAAGCTTAATTGTTTTCTGATTATTATTCTAAGTCATGTAGTTATAAAGTATAGTTTATTAATTATTACATGTAAATTAAATAAACTATAGGTTAAAAGTATTTAATTAAATATATCATTATTTTAATTAAATAAGGTAAAATACTTAGGTTAAAACATGTATTATTAATTATTAATAATATAACCTAAGTCATGTTAATTAATTAATTATAGTCATGGTTTTAATAATTAATTAATTATAAAGTCTAGTTAAATATAAATACTTAGGTTAAAATTTATGATCTAATAATTAATTTTATAACCTAAGTCATGTTAGTTAATTAAATTAATCATGTCATGTTTTATTAATTTAATTTTTTTACACATAACTATTAAAATTATAAACCTTAAAATAATCTATGAACCGGACCCGTGACTAGAAACCATGAACCGGACCCGAAACCAACACCATACCCCAAACCAAGGTCGGGGTTTCCCTTGTTTGCTGCTGCCGTGGGACCACCACCACCCTACCGAGACCATATGGTCTCGGTGGTGGTTAATAAGCCAAGCCGAGACCCCCTGGGCTCGGTTAGGCGTCGGCCAACACAAACACCCCTAAAAGCCCTTGTTTTGATTTACCCCATGATCATAGACATGTTTAAATAATTGTTTTTAATTAGTTTTTAAAAACATCATGATTTTATATGATTCATTAAATCAAAACATAAAAGAAAAGGGTTAAAAAGGTTATACCGATCACCTGGATCAATTAAGGATGAACACACACGAATGCTTACACAATTCCAAGATCAAAAATCAACCCGAAACACCCTTGTGGTGTTGTATATCCGGCAGCCAAGGGAGAGAAGGAAGAAGGAAAAGATTTTAGGGTTTTAACTATTTTTCTTGTTTTGTAAATAATAAAACATGTTTTCCTAATTCCCTTGTTTTAGTAAAAATTAAAATGGGCTTGGCCCATTACCTTGGTGTAGCCGTGGGTAGGGGGCCCCACATGGGGTAACCCGTACCTTTATCGAGTCTAAATATTATTGTGTGTGTTCGTGTTTTATCGTGTTCGTGTTTTATGTGTTCTAATTATTTATTGATCGTGACTTAATATATTTATTCGTGTTCGTAATAAATATATATACGTAATTAATATTCTCTCGTGATTAATTTATGTTCATGATTTCATGATCGCATGTTCGTGATTATAATTATTATTTGAATAATTATCGTGTGTTCATACGTAATAAATACTTATCGTGTTCTAACACGTACGTAATACTTAAAATTCTTATACGTGAACGTAAACATGTTATAAAAGGAAAGTTTTAATCTTGTACGTACGATCTAAAGGGTACTATTCATGGTAAAATCATGCGGGTTTTACAGAGGTAATCTTGATGATGTGGTCTTAATCCATTATAGAAAGTATTGATTTGGTGAACTTCATTGAATCCATGATTGGGGCATTTTCTCAATAACTCCTTGTACTCTTCCCAAGCATCACTAAAAGTTTGGCTATGTTTTTGTTGAAATCCAATAATTAGGTTTCTCAAAGCCGTGGTCTTAGATGGAGGAAAGAAATTGTTCAAAAACTTCTTAGTAAAGTCATCTCAAGTGGTAATGCTCTTAGGTGGTTGCTTATCAAGCCAATACTTAGCATTGCCCTCTAAGGAGAATTGGATCAAGATCAACTTAATGGCATCATGGGGAACTCCATTGTACTTAATGGTATTGCAAATGGATACAAACTTCTTGATATGATCGTGTGGATCATCACTAGGTCTCCTAAAAAATGGTGTGTTTGAAACCAAGGTAATCATGGATGTCTTAAGCTCAAAGGTGTTTGCGGGTATCTCGGGTATAACAATAGCATCGACATATCCTTGCACATTGGATTGAAGGTGTTCCATCAAAGGTCGATTGTCAACAGCGGCCATGGCTTCTTGTGTGTTGTTCAAAGCATGATTCTCAGGATCGGCTTGATGGACGGTGTTGTTTTTACTCTTTCTCTTTTTCTTCCTTTTTGGAGGAAGGGGTTGTACACCAAAAGGTATTTGTGCACGCCCGCGGGTGAGCATGCAACTCAAATCAAGGAGTGAGAGAGAAGCTCTCGTTCGACTTTAGAAAAGAAGGGATTATCCTTTCCGAGGTTCAATAAGTAATATCCACAAGAAAGTATAGTATATGTAAGTAATACTTGGGTGCAAGACCCCCAATCAAGCTTTCCTTCTTAGAATACGCACTAATGAACGGGGGGTAAGGTGGCGCGAAGCACTTAAGTACCTATTAACCCTTAGACGACATTTTATAGCACGTCGCCTTTCTATTCGCTTTGTAGTTTGTATTCTTCCAATTCTCGCCTATGGGAAGTATTTATCTATTCTTGCTTTAATTAAATTTGATCGATACGCGTGTCAAGGACCGGAACCCTCCCGAACATGTTGTATTGCAAAAGCAATACATATGGAAGTATGTGTATTGAGTGTTCGTATACGTATACGTATCTAAATATAATAATATATCAATAATATTTTGTATTTATTGGGTTTTTAAAGAAAATACTATATGTACGTAAAAACGATGAAAACTAATAATATATATTTTTGGTTGCAATCTCTTAGGAAAAAGATTGCTTTTGATTTTTTTATTTTTTTGGTTCAATTTATTAGGAAAAGAATTGATTTTGTTATTTTTTAGTTTTTATATTTTTATATTTTTGATTTTTTTATGTTTTGGATTTATGATACGTAAAAATAACATCCACTCGAGGAACGGATCCTAAAATCCAATCGAAACCGTCAATCAATAGTCTCTCGTAATGTCATGAACCGGCAGCGCGCCATTTGAATTTAGTATTTTGAAGTTCGTTTATTCTCGACTCAAGACAAATTGAAAGGCATACTAATATCTAGCTTTAAATTGTTCTTGGTTGTAAAAGGTTATTTGGATTCTATGTCTAATTCAAAGAATCTCGTAGAAAAAGAATGAAAATATTAAGGCTACGTATCCGTAAAACAAAGTGCAAGTACCAAATTTTATTCACAAAGTACAAAAATTTAATAAAGTAAATTGCTTGAAATGTAAACTAAATGAAAGTATAAGGACTGAAAGTGTAAAATCATAAACAATAAGGACCAATTATGTAAATTGTAACAAACTTGTAACCAAACTTAACAAATTCTAAAACTAACTAACTGAAATTGTAACTACTAGAAATCCAGGGACTATTTTATGCAAAACCTAAACAGTTGGAAGATTAGCACTGAATACAAAGCTTAACAAAAAGCAAGGACCACATAGCAATTAAAAAGGGAAATTAACACAAAAACGGGTTAAGTGACAAGAATAAGTTGGACTGAGTTTATTACTGAACCAAATTCACTCTAGTTTGTTGCAACCTACTTAAAAGTGAAAATAAGCTAGGCTGGTAAAAGGATTTTGATTAAAAGCTTATAAATCTCTTGAAAGGTTATCTCAATAAGCCAAGAATAAGCCCATTTGAAAACTAGACATCCACAAAACAGTTTTCTTATCAAATATGATTAATCAAGTTTTAAGAAGCTTGGAATGTCTTTTAGAATTGAAAATGGGCCACTGAATAAGCTGGAATCTTGAATAAGCCAAAAACAGCTTATTTGACCAAGTTTGACCAAAAACTCAAAAAGCTCGAATTTTCAGAATTCACTAAGGACAAGTTTGCAAGTTGATTTCTTAAAGAAAATCGATGAATTTATGAAGTGGAATTTGAGAACTAGCAAAATAGAATGCACCTTATTACAGGGAATGTAGTTTGCTCATTGATATTGTGTATAATGCAATTCATTTTTCTCAGTTCTTGCTAATTGAAAGTCCTAACAATATCGGGTTTTTAACTGTTTTTGGTTGTTAATATTTTTTTTGGATATTCTATTTTCTAATTCAAACAATGACTTGCAAAATTGAAAAAAAAATATTATTTACTTATATGTAAAACATTGTGCATTTACCAAGTTTTTATTCAAGTAAAATTCAAAATGTAAATTTTACAACTAAGAGGACTGAAAATGTAAATTCTATGAAAATTAAATGCTCAAAATGTAAATCTAACAAATATAAGGACTGAAATGGTAAAACAGTTAACCAAAAGGATCAAAGATGTAAACAATGTAACAAACTAACCAATTTGTAACAAATTCCAAAACTACTAACTGAATTTTAACAAAAATCAAACTTTAAGGACCTGATTAGTGCAAACCCTAAAAAGGTGTAAATTTAGCCAGGTTTGAAACAGTTTAATACAAGAAGGACTTAAATGCAATTTTGAAAAGTTTTTAAGCCAAAACGGGTTCTAGACAAAAGTAAGCTCGTTTGAGCTTATTTCTCAACCAAAATCTTTCAAACCAATTGCAAAATGCTTAGAATTGAAAATAAGCTAGACCTGTAAGAGGAATTTTGCTGAAAATGTCTAATAAGCTAATAAGCACTTTCCAATAAGCACTAAGAAAATCTAGACATGCACAACTGGATTTTTGTACTAAAACTGATTAATGAGCTTAAAACATGAACGGGAAATCAATTCTCATCAAATATCATCCATTAATAAGCTTGGAAATTGAATTAAGCTGAATTTGGCTTATGTTGATCAAGCGTTGACCAAGTTTTTTTTTCAAAAAGCTGAAAATCTCAAAAATCAACCACCAACACCTACTAAGTGATATTGTAAAAGAAAATTGCCAGGTTTATGAATAGAATCAAGAGATATGAAAAAGCTGTTTTCATTTACAGAAACTTCATTTTGCTAATGTGTTCAGATTTTTGCTTATTTCTCCTTGCTTAATGAATACTGTATCAAATGCTTATGGAATATGAAACTTCATGTATTGACCTACAAATGAGAACTGATTTGGTAAAATTTCATCAAGAATCCAACAAATGCCAAGCAATTGAAAGTGACAACTTTTTATAAGCTAAACTGATTGAACAATGACCCAAACTTTTTATATGCCAATTGCCTTTTTGACCTTAAACTTGACCTGAAAATGGTTCAAAACCTCTTATTATGACCTATTAACTAGAAATGAACTTTAGTTTGCCAAAATTCAACACTTGAAAATCAGATATCATATAATGCCAAACACTCTTTAACTGATCTTATGAAGATTTTGTGAAGACTTTTTAAGCACAAGTTTGAGCTGAATGAAAAGTTATAGCAACCTGAATTCAGTGATCTAAAAGAGATGTATTTAAGCTAGATGCAAGCAAATATCACTACTAGAACTCAAATAAGGAAGTAAGTCTAAAAGTTACTGAATAAGGCTATAAGCTAGATCAAATATCAAATCAATAAGTAGAAAAGCAACACTTAAGCTACAAACTAACTAGAATCAAGTAAAGATCAAACTAAATAGGTTTTATCATGCATTCAACAAGGATTTAAGCTAGGAATTGAGCATGCATTTGGCAATTTGAGTGGAACCAAAAATCAGAAACTTAAGCACCTTGTGAAGGAACCTTTGAGCAGTAGAGGAGTGTTGAACTCTCTAGTCTAGTGCTAACCACCACCTTAGCACTAGATTCACTTATCTACAATCAACAAATCAGCTACAAATCAACAAGAATCATCAAAATGGCCTGAATTCATCACTAGTGCTATGACTTGAACTGAAATCAATCAAGCAACTTGTATCTTCACTCAAAGTCAGTTATGATCAAGATTTGATCATAACAAACTCAATTCAGTAACAATAGTATCAATGGAAGCAGGATATGAACAGTAAAGATGATGAGAAGAATTGGCGGGAAAAGTAGAATTTGAATTTTATTAATGGAGATTTGTTACAAATCTGTTAAAAAGGTAACTAACTAACTAACTAACTCAAGAGTGTGTCAAACTCTTGAGTAGTTTAGCTAAAAAGGGAAAATGATGAGAGGAAAAAGTAAATGTGTGTGTTTTCACACTTACAACTACACAACAAGAAATGAAGACTAAACAGCTATTTATAGGCTTGAGAAGGAGATCAGTTGGGGTTGGTGACGTGTTGGGACCAATCCCAGGTCTCCACGTGTCATAATTCTGCTGAATTGATTTTGCAGGTATGAACTTGAATTGGGGTTTCTTTGTTGAGTTGATTACATGTTAATTGATTATGACCAATTAATTCGTCTCTAAAAAATAAGCAGGTTTGATGTTTAAAACTTTCCATGAAATCCACTCTAGCTTCAAATCGATCCTGGCAAATTTTGATAGTTTGAAGATGACACGTGTCATAATATGACTGGCTGAAAATAGTGCACATTCCAAATTCAAGAATACGACCGATACGATTGATTGGTCTGTGCGCCTCTCTTATTACTTTTTTGTATTCCCCTGTTCTTCGGATACAATTCGATCCTTCTACGGCCAAATCTCAATTTGTGGAAAGCCTTCGATGGCTTCCTGTTGGGATTTTGTCATTAAATGATGGCGGCTGTAGTGGGTATTTAATGCTGTTATATGGCAATCCATCTTCTTGTTTCTTTGGCTTCTCATTGGTCCAAAACTTGTCACATGGATTCACTTGTACCAACTTTCCAAAATAGGCGGAAATAGTCCCTAGACTTTGGCAGATTGCATTTAAAGGCTAGCAGCTTCATTTCTTTGGCATTTTTAGTCCTTCAAACTTCATCCTTGAACAAAATTGGTCCTTTGACTGAGTTGACTTGAGAGTTGACCAAATTTGACTATGATCTTGACTTTTACAATATTTACACTTTGGTCCTTCATCTTTGGCAGTTTGTCAAGATAGGTCCTTGTACTTCAAAGTCTTGTCACTTTTGATCCTTCTTCGTCTTTTTTATCAAATTAAGCTTGATTATTCCTTGTTTGCTTGAAAATGCATCCTTTTACCTACACAAGTGTACACAAACACAAACATACCACATAATACTGTTTTTACAAGATAAATTGGTATTTTGCTTCATGTTTTAGGGTTATTTGTTAATAAATTGATATGAGTTTAAGCTCATATCAAATCCCCTACACTTGAACATTGTCATGTCCTCATGCAATTCTTATATATTTTAAAGCACAAATTTACATTCTCCTCATAATTAACCGACCTTGGCCATATGGAATGCATCTACACTACTCTAAACTACATGATGCATGATTTTGACTTTCAACAATGCAATGAAAAAAATACAATTCTATCTATATCTTTTTGGTTTTTCTTGAAATGGTTTTGATGGAAATAACTCATAAAGAATTCAGTGACTTAGATTAGGGCTTTGGTACCATGGACACTTATCACCCTCAAGTTTCACTTTCCCCATACCAAGCTTAAAAATGGGATCATTGTATTCACAAGTAAAAAGTGCATCAACTTATTCATGACAATTAAATGTGGAACCGGTTATTATTTGAGCAAATTGCTTGTGAGCAAATTTGTCATTTATTCAAGTGTGAAGTATAAGAAATGTAAAATCTAAAAATAAGGAAGCACGGTTTTAATCCTAAGTAATCCTCTCATCCATTACTTGAAAAACCGCTCACAATTAATATAAGTCCGTTTCAAGAGTAACAAGTCGTTCGCCTTATGTGTAAAATCCTCATGTCATGCTTTCATAAGTAGCTACACACTCGCTAAGGAAAGAAAAATAAAACTCACGCAATAATTTACATCCGCCATCTTTTTGAGACTTTGTATCTTCAACCCCGCAACCCGTCAAGGTAATATTGGATTGGAGCAATCTATTGAATCCCTGCAACCCGTCAAGGTAATATTGGAACTTAATAGTCACTATAATTAACACCACACTGCCCCTCTTGGGAGTCTTGTATATATATATTTTTCTTTTCTTTTTCTTCTCTTTTTTTTTCTTTTTTTTTCTAGCCACTCATTTTTTTGTAAGCCGCTCTTATTTTTCTTTATTCCTCACTAAGAAATTTGAAAAGAATAAAAGGAAAAACACCAGCTAAATATTGAGCATGACATAAGTCTAGTACACATAAAACGTTCTAACTTAGAATCTTAAAACGTACTCATACCAACAATGAATGATTAGACAATAATGCATAAGAGATTACAAATCAATTAAAATCGTTCTTGATTATTTATTAACAATTATATACATGCGAAGAAAATAGAGGTTAAGAAGAGAAGGGTTTAGCCACAAGTAATTATCATGAGGTTTATCTAGCCCTTTTACACTTGCTTCAACTCTATCATTTCCCATTCTCCACAAATTTAAAATCTCAAATAATGAAATTGGTGGATGCTTAGCCTAATAGACCAATGAATGACTACATGGTTAAGGATACTAGCTAGAGAATGCTAAGATAAGCAAACTCGGGTTGAGTCAAAATATCCATGGCGGGCCTAATATGTCAAAGAAATCTAAATTTGTTAAACCATGTTTTATTATATTTTTTTTCCTTTTTGTATATTTTTGATGAAAAGCAAAAGAAGAATATATACAATGCAAATGTGATATGCAAAATGATTGATGCAAAAATTATGAATGCATATTTTTGGTGGCCAAAGTAGATCAAAAATTTGAAAAATGTTGAAAAATCAATTTTCCATGTTATCATGAAAGACAATGACAAGTTCTAGGTAAGGTCACTTCGATAGAAGACCCCCCTACACTTAAGCTAAACATTGTCCTTAATGTTTAAGAGCATGGAAGTATAAAAACTTCCCCTACACTTATGACAATGAATAGACTTTGCTTAACCCAAGTTAAGGAAAGGACAACTATTAGTGAAATCATGTTTAAGCACAAGGTGTCAATGAAAAATCACTATAGTAACAAAGTGAACCGGATACAAGGGCCTCCTCCGTAAGCTCCAAAGCATGAAATGAGTGAGCAACCCTACAAACAATCATGAAGACAAAAGAAGGTCTCCCCTACACTTATCTCCAAGTCTATACCTTTATTTCTAACCTACAACACTCTAAACCTAGTTATACGATGCTTGAGTTAATGAGTCTCTAGCTCAACTCATCCCACACTTAAAAGTGTCTAAAACCTATCATGGACAAGAAAAATTTTGCCCCTTTTTAAGAAAAGTCTCCATGATGAGGTAAAACAAGTTTTTCATTTATCAAAACTCCATAAATATCCCCCAAGATCAAATACATAATTACCATCCCACTTATAACACAATTCAACAACAAGCTTCCCAAGAAATGGTGAAAAGAATGAGGTGTAGTTCTCCAAAATGGTTTCCCATATGTTCTTCCCAAGGTGATAGTGTAAAGCTCTCAAATCTTTCACAAGTTTTCCTTTTGTTGAATCAGGTGGATACTGAGATGGTTTAGCAAGCTCTATGCCAGGATCAAAAATCCGTTCCTTGAGGGGAAAACAATAAGTGTTGGTTGCCTTAGAAGATTCGCCTTTGTAGTTCACATGGTGAGAGAAAGTTTGTGGAGGCATGTGTAAAAACAAGCTCTTGGAAGGAACCATCATGACTTGTTTTCCTTTATCACTTTGAAAGGTTGAGGTGGGTAAGGAAAAAGGTAAAGGATCTTCATTCAATAGAGATTCTAAATAGAGTATGCCCCCTCCTCATCAAAATAACCAAGAGTGTACTCAAAAGATATATCCTCCGCTAAAAACTCATCACTCTCATCCATTATAGAATCCGCCTCATCACCATAAACATCATAGATTGGTCTATCAAAAATTGGTGATCCCTCAAAACCAAAGGAAGTATGATAACAAATGGAGAGTCACAAGTAGAAAGCTCATCATCACTATAGTCATCATATGTTGGTGAATCACAAAGAAAAGATTCTCCATCACTTAAGTCCTCATGAATATGATTATCATTGTGGAAAAGTGGAGTGTCATATGTGATTTCACTAAAGTTTAGCTCTTGATGTTCATGAAAATCCAAAAATGAAGTAATGGAAGCAATGGTCTCAATATGCGGTAAATCATAATCTCCACTTGAGCAAGCTTCATAAAAGTATTCATCACAAACTTCATCAAGAATATCATCTTGTGTTTCCTCCTCATGCACAACATCAATATGTTTTACCACTTCAGGCTCATTAGACTTTTTAGACAACTTCCCCATGTTAAACACAACTCTCTCATCTCCTACCCGCATTGTAAGTTCTCCTTCCGCCACATCGATTAAAGTAAGACCCGTTCTCAAAAATGGCCTACCAACAATCAAAGGCACTCTAGGATCCATATCATAATCAACCACCACAAAATCCGCGGGAAATGTAAATCTATCAACCCCCACAAAAACATCTTCCGCAATTCCCACCGGATAAGCTATAGTACAGTTAGCCAACTCAAGAGTCATCTTAGTAGGAGTGAGCTCGGGAAGTGAAAGTTTCTTCTAAACCGATAATGGCATGAGGTTTATGCTTGCTCCTAAATCCGCTAAAGCCATACAATTTTCCACCCCCGGAAAATTGCAAGGAATCAAAAACCTCCCCGGATCTCCAAGCTTAGTAGGCAACTTCTTAAGCAAAACCGTGGAGCAATTTTCATTCAAGGAAGCATTAGGCAAATCCACCAATCTCTCCTTGTTAGAAAGCAAGTCCTTAATCATCTTAGCAAACTTAGGCATATTGGCTAAGGCTTCCGCAAAGGAGATATTGATGTTAAGTTGCTTGAACATCCTCAAAAAGTTAGAAACTTGGATATCATCCTTGTTCTTAAGCTTTTCTTTTCTCAATCTTGAGGGATAAGGAAGACTTGGTTTTGGTTGTGGTTGAGTGGTTGATGAAGGATTTTCCTTATTGAGTGCTTCATGAGTAGGTGTTGAAGTTGGAGAAATGGGAGCATTTTGAGGTGATGAAGTAGAGGTAGAAGGCTTGTCACAAGTAGGAGCACAAGTGGATGGAACAATAGGAGGTTTAGAAGGTGAAGGATCCATTGTTTTTCCACTCCTTGTTGTAATAACATTGACATTTGCCCTTGGATTTGTTTGTGTGTTGGAAGGTAAAGCCCCTTGTGGTCTTTGATTATACATAATTTGGTTTTGAAGAAGAGCAAATTTCTTGTTATTTTCCTCTTGATTATCTTTCAATTGTTTCTCAAAAGAAGTAAACTTTTGAAGCATCAAATCCATAGGGTTAAATTGCACATTTCCTTGATAAAAACCTTGTTGTGGAAAAGATGGAAGTAGTGCATTAAATCCTTGGTTTGGTGGATAGAAGTTATTTCCTTGAGGTTGAAAATTATTGGTTGCCTTGTAGTTATTTCCTTGGTAAGGTGGTCTTTGCCCTTGATTCCTTGGTAAAATTTGAGGAGGATTTTGTTGAATTTGGGTGGGTGGTTGGGGTGGGAATCCCGGTGGAGTAAGGTAGTTTTGGGACTTGTAAGAAAGTTTATTTGGATTGATATTTGGCTTGACGTGTTCACGATGTTCTTCTTGGTAAGCATAACATTCCCCTTGATAACCATGCACCTTATCACATTGTTCATAGGAATGGGGGCCTCCACAAGTTACACAAGAAAGAGTAACGGCATTCACATCATTTGAAGAATTGTTCAATGAAATGGTCTTAAGAGCTTGAAGTATTTCTTGTTGTATCTTCAAATTCCTCTCACTATCTCTATCCATCTTTTTAATGATCTCTTGTTGATACTTGAGGAATTGGTTATCACAAGGTGCTTGGGAATTGTTTTGGATAACATGAACCCTTTCTTCAAATTGATTGTTTGTTTGAACCATTGCTTTAGTCTCAATGATGTCCAAGGCCTCTTGCATGGATTTAAGAATAATATTCCCTCCCGCGGAAGCATTGAGTGAATCTTGGTGGTGAGGTTTAAGGCCATCATAGAAGGTATTGATTTGGTGAACGTCATCCAATCCATGGTTAGGGCATCGCCTCAATAACTCGCTATACTCTTCCCAAGCATCACTAAAGGATTGACTAGGTTTTTGTTGAAAGCCTATAATTAAAGTCCTCAAGGCCATGGTCTTAGATGGAGGAAAGAAATTGTTCAAAAACTTAGTGGTGAAACCATCCCATGTGGTGATACTATCGGGTGGTTGGGTGTCTAACCAATGCTTAGCTTGTCCCTCAAGTGAAAATGGCACTAACATCAACTTAATAGCATCATGTGGAACTCCATTATGCTTAATGGTATTGCAAAGAAAAAGGAATTTCTTAAGGTGATCATGAGGATCATCATTCTTGTTACCATAGAAAGGTGATTGTGAAACCATAGTAATCATAGACGTTTTTAGCTCAAATGTATTTGCGGGAATGTCGGGAATCCTAATAGCACTAGCATATCCATGAACATTGGTTTGCATACGTTCCATCAAAGAACGATTATCAACAGCCATGGTTTCTTGTGGTGGAGGAGTCAAAGCACGATTCTCGTGATCGGCTTGATGGACGATGGTGGTCTTACTCTTTCTTTTTTTCTTCCTTTTCGGAGGAAGAGGTTGTACACCACTCGGTATTTGTGCACGCCCGCGAGTGAGCATGCAACTCAATACGAGGAATGAGAGAGAAGCTCTTGTGTGACTTTGAAGAGAAAGGGATTATCCTCTTCGAGTTTCAATATTAAATATCCACAAGAAAATAACAATATATATATGTACTACTTGGGTGCAAGACCCCCAATGAAGCCTTCCTTCTTAGAATACTCACAAGTGAACGGGGGTTAGGTGGCGCGAAGCACTTAAGTACCTATTGACCCTTAGATCGCATTTTATAGCACATCGCCTTTCTATTCACTTAAATGTTCGTATTCTTCAAATTGTTGCTTATTGGGAGTATTTATCTATTCTTGCTTTATTTTGTTTGATCGATACACGTGTCAAGGACCGGAACGCCCCTCAACACGGTGTATTGCCTTGGCAATACTTATGGAGAATATGTAGATTGGTTGTTCTTATACGTATACGTATTTACTTATAATAATATATGGAAAATATTTTTGTATTTATGAGTTTTTTAAGAGAAAATACTATATGTACATAAAAACCGAGAGAATCCAATAATATATATTTTTGGGTGCAATCTCTTAGGAAAAAGATTGCTTTTTGGATTTTTTATTTTGTTTGGTCAATTCTTTAGGAAAAGAATTGTTTTGTTAATTTTTTAGTTTTTATATATTTTTATATTTTTGATTTTTTATTTGTTTTTTATTTATGATACGTAAAAATAACGTTCACAAGGTGAACGGATCCCAAAAGCCAATGAAAACCGTCAATCGATAGTCTCTCGTAAAGTCAAAGAACCGGCAGCGGCGCCATTTGAAATTGTGTATAATGCAGTTCGTTTTTCTCAGTTCTTGCTAATTGAAAGTCCTAACAATATCGGGTTTTTAACATTTTTTGGTTGTTAATATTTTTTTTGGATATTCTGTTTTCTAATTCAAACAATGACTTGCAAAATTGAAAAAAAAATATTATCTACTTATATGTAAAACATTGTGCATTTACCAAGTTTTTATTCAAGTAAAATTAAAAATGTAAATTTTACAACTAAGAGGACTGAAAATGTAAATTCTATGAAAATTAAATGCTCAAATGTAAATCTAACAAATATAAGGACTGAAATGGTAAAACAGTTAACCAAAAGGATCAAAGATGTAAACAATGTAACAAACTAACCAATTTGTAACAAATTCTAAAACTACTAACTGAATTTTAACAAAAATCAAACTTTAAGGACCTGATTAGTGCAAACCCTAAAAATGTGTAAATTTAGCCAGGTTTGAAACAGTTTAATACAAGGACTTAAATGCAATTTTGAAAAGTTTTTAAGCCAAAACGGGTTCTAGACAAAAATAAGCTCGTTTGAGCTTATTTCTCAACCAAAATCTTTCAAACCAATTGCAAAATGCTTAGAATTGAAAATAAGCTAGACCTGTAAGAGGAATTTTGTTGAAAATGTATAATAAGCTAATAAGCACTTTCCAATAAGCACAAAATAAGCACTAAGAAAATCTAGACATGCACAACTGGATTTTTGTACTAAAACTGATTAATGAGCTTAAAACATGAACGGGAAATCAATTCTCATCAAATATCATCCATTAATAAGCTTGGAAATTGAATTAAGCTGAATTTGGCTTATGTTGACCAAGCGTTGACCAAGTTTTTTTTTCAAAAAGCTAAAAATCTAAAAAATCAACCACCAACACCTACTAAGTGATATTGTAAAAGAAAATTGCCAGGTTTATGAATAGAATCAAGAGATATGAAAAAGCTGTTTTCATTTACAGAAACTTCATTTTGCTAATGTGTTCAGATTTTTGCTTATTTCTCCTTGCTTAATGAATACTGTATCAAATGCTTATGGAATATGAAACTTCATGTATTGACCTACAAATGAGAACTGATTTGGTAAAATTTCATCAAGAATCCAACAAATGCCAAGCAATTGAAAGTGACAACTTTTTATAAGCTAAACTGATTGAACAATGACCCAAACTTTTTATATGCCAATTGCCTTTTTGACCTTAAACTTGACCTGAAAATGGTTCAAAACCTCTTATTATGACCTATTAACTAGAAATGAACTTTAGTTTGCCAAAATTCAACACTTGAAAATCAGATATCATATAATGCCAAACACTCTTTAACTGATCTTATGAAGATTTTGTGAAGACTTTTTAAGCACAAGTTTGAGCTGAATGAAAAGTTATAGCAACCTGAATTCAGTGATCTAAAAGAGATGTATTTAAGCTAGATGCAAGCAAATATCACTACTAGAACTCAAATAAGGAAGTAAGTCTAAAAGTTACGGAATAAGGCTATAAGCTAGATCAAATATCAAATCAATAAGTAGAAAAGCAACACTTAAGCTACAAACTAACTAGAATCAAATAAAGATCAAACTAAACAGGTTTTATCATGCATTCAACAAGGATTTAAGCTAGGAATTGAGCATGCATTTGGCAATTTGAGTGGAACCAAAAATCAAAAACTTAAGCACCTTGTGAAGGAACCTTTGAGTAGTAGAGGAGTGCTGAACTCTCTAGTCTAGTGCTAACCACCACCTTAGCACTAGATTCACTTATCTACAATCAACAAATCAGCTACAAATCAACAAGAATCATTAAAATGGCCTGAATTCATCACTAATGCTATGACTTGAACTGAAATCAATCAAACAGCTTCTATCTTCAATCAAAGTCAGTTATGATCAAGATTTGATCATAACAAACTCAATTCAGCAACAATAGTATCAATGGAAGCAGGATATGAACAGTAAAGATGATGAGAAGAATTGGCGGGAAAAGTAGAATTTGAATTTTATTAATGGAGATTTGTTACAAAGCTGTTAAAAAGGTAACTAACTAACTAACTAACTAACTTAAGAGTGTGTCAAACTCTTGAGTAGTTTAGCTAAAAAGGGAAAATGATGAGAGGAAAAAGTAAATGTGTATGTTTTCACACTTACAACTACGCAACAAGAAATGAAGACTAAACAGCTATTTATAGGCTTGAGAAGGAGATCAGTTGGGGTTGGTGAGGTGTTGGGACCAATCCCAGGTCTCCACGTGTCATAATTCTGCTGAATTGATTTTGCAGGTATGAACTTGAATTGGGGTTTCTTTGTTGAGTTGATTACATGTTAATTGATTATAACCAATGAATTCGTCTCTCAAAAATAAGCAGGTTTGATGTTTATAACTTTCCATGAAATCCACTCTAGCTTCAAATCGATCCTGGCAAATTTTGATAGTTTGAAGATGACACGTGTCATAATATGACTGGCTGAAAATAGTGCACACGGATTGCACTGTTGGGATTTTGTCATTAAATGAGGGCGGCTGTAGTGGGTATTTAATGCTGTTATGTGGCAATCCATGTTCTTGTTTCTTTGGCTTCTCATTGGTCCAAAACTTGTCACATGGATTCACTTGTACCAACTTTCCAAAATAGGCGGAAATAGTCCCAAGACTTTGGCAGATTGCATTTAAAGTCTAGCAGCTTCATTTCTTTGGCATTTTTAGTCCTTCAAACTTCATCCTTGAATAAAATTGGTCCTTTGACTGAGTTGACTTGAGAGTTGACCAAATTTGACTATGATCTTGACTTTTACAATATTTACACTTTGGTCCTTCATCTTTGGCAGTTTGTCAAGATAGGTCCTTATACTTCAAAGTCTTGTCACTTTTGATCCTTCTTCGTCTTTTTTTATCAAATTAAGCTTGATTATTCCTTGTTTGCTTGAAAATGCATCCTTTTACCTACACAAGTGTACACAAACACAAACATACTACATAATACTGTTTTTACAAGATAAATTGGTATTTTGCTTCATGTTTTAGGGTTATTTGTTGATAAATTGATCTGAGTTTAAGCTCATATCACTCATAAGCTAACTAATAAGCCAATATCTCATTTAAAAGCTTAAACTGTATTGTTTCCAATTAAACACTAATAGACTAGATGTTAAGCTACAATTGGAAACAAATTTCAACTAAATTCATCCAGTAACAAATAAATGACAAGGAATCAAAGTATGAAAGTTTCACTGATGAACTTTGTTAAGGACTTGACCCAAACTTTTTACACTACCATTTACCTGTTTGAAAACTATTTCGACCATAAAACTTTTCCAAAATACTTACACTAATGTACTTAGTGTATTTGAACTCTGAACAACAAGACTTTACAACTGAATCACCAATTATGACTTAAACCAAACACCACTTTAAAATCTAAACAAGAACTTTTACAATGACTTTTTGAGTTTTAGTGAATGACTGATTTAACCAGCTATCAAGACTTGTTCTATTGATGGAATGAATCAGTCTTGAATGAAAAACTAACAGGTTTACTTGTTGAATCACAAAATGTACACTAATGAGCAAATACCGATGAAATATCAAAGTTAACTATGTAAAATTGTATGAAAGGCTGTAAATCCACAAGTAAGCTATCACACTAACACAATTAAGCTACAAGAAGTCTAAACACACAATCAGTTCAACAAGTAAAGCTTATTCTATGAATTGAGCATGCAGTAACATCTGAGAGGAACAAAAATAAGGAATCTGGAACTTATTAGCTTGATGCCACCATTGAAGGAGTAGAGAGGCGCTGAGCCTTCTAACAAACACTAAACCACCATTAATCATCTACAAAACACCATCATATTATCACCTAAACTGCTACAATCATCACCCTGCTTCAAGGTCTGCAAAATGACTGAAACTGAACTACAACTAGATTCTGAATAGCTACAAGACTTCAAAACATGAACAAGCTTCCATTGATCATGGAAGATCAACAGAAACAACACAGTATCACAAGAATCAAAGTAATGTAGGGATAAGAAGGAGATTGAGTGAAACTGAATTTTTGAATTTTATTTATGGAGGGAAAAGTGGTTACATGTAGTTGCTAACTAACTAACGAACTGACTTTTAGCTGTGCGTCAAGCACCTAAGAGTAGTTCTAAGTGAAAGTTAAGTACTGGAATTGAGAGACAAAAATAAAGTGTATGTTTTTCCATGTAGGATTGGAAATCTTGCTTATATTTTAGAGAGAGAAAGAGATAGAGAGATGGTGAGAACACACACACTTAGAGAGAGAAAGTGAAAGAAAACACTTTTTCTACTATGTGTAAAAATGAGGAACACACCACCCTCTCCATCTAAGGAGATGGTTTATATACCCAAGCCCTTGTCATGGGCTTGGGCTTACATTTGGGCCGGCCTACACATGTTGTAGGCTAGGCTTGTTCTTGTTTAATAAATAAAGAAAGTTAACTAAACTACGAGCTATTACATGGACTATTAATGGAGTGACCGATCCTTCTTAATACGTAAAACGTATTTCCAACAATCTCCCCCTAAGGGAGGTCACTCCAAACAAGGCCATTACCCAAGTTACAATAATTAAATAAACCTAGCATACTATGCTTGTCTTGAGCTCGTAGTCTTCGTCTTTCTTTTTTCTTTTTCTTTTTTGGTGAACATGTTGATGTGATCTTTGATATCAATCTCTGAGCATTAATTTCTTGCCTTGAACTCGTGCATCCATCACTTGTGATCTTCGCCTCTTCGTGACCTCACGTCCCACATACTTATACCTTAGTAATTCTTGAAAGCTTCAGAGTTCGATACAGCGGAAGACTTAACTTTTAGGCTTTCTTGAATTAAATGAGATATTAAGTGCATAAAGTATAAGCATGTGGGGACGACTTCTTCTTGGATCCCACAACGCCACCGTCTTCAAATGCCGCAACATAAGTAGACACGAACGAAATGGCTTTGAACATTTCATTCTAAATCGGTAGCGTTTTACCTCCGGTCGGTGAAGACCGTTGGACGATATTAGATATCGTACCCGTGACGGATAGTTTCAATTAAGTAACTTCCTGACAGGATTTCGCGGGTAAACCCGTTCTCTTTATTCGACCGTCCAAAGCTGACTGAGAACATAAAGAGTGAATCATTTGGATAATAATATCCGCATGATTTGAAGCCGTCAATTCATGTTCCTGGAACAAGTGAAATTCAATTAAGAACCGCACCATTGTTGCTTTCCAGTTGTCACGAGCTTGATTCGTATAGAGTCTTGCAAGTTACCTACCAAGTGCTGTTTGATGTTAACACTAGAAGGATTTCCATTCGTCACTGTAAATACTTAATAGTATTACTCTGAATGTTCTGGCAAGATCACTAAGATTTTGCGTAGAGGCCTAGAACGTGTTTAAATTCATTCAAGAGTTTAAACCACTGTTGCTTTCCAGTTATCACAAGTTTGATTCATAAAGAATCGCACAAGCACCTACCATGAGCTTTTTGACGTTCGCTCAAGAAGGATTTCCATCTTCATTGTAAATACTTTCGTACTACTCGGATGTTCAGGCAAGATCATAAGATTTTGTGTAGGACTCTTAAGAACTTTCTTACTTTTCATAGTGTGTGAAGAAGCAAGGAAATATGAAAGTGTGTCCTAATGAGATATTTGATGATCTCAAATGGCTCTAGACTCGATCGTGCATTTTGGATTTTAGTGATCGGAGGCTGGAGAGGAGTGCCACCTTTTCAATACCAATTTATTCGGAGTGAATAAATCAATAGATAATGTGTTGTCTCCGTGTGATTAAAACAAATACCTTTTGAGAGATATATGAGTTAGCTGGGATGGGTTGTGCATTGCATCACTGGGTCCATGATGTCTATCTTCAATATCAAGAATCATTAAAAATGATCTCAATAGCATATGTATTGACCCGGTTTCTGCCTAAAGTTGTAAGGAGGGCTTCTTTCTTTACACCCTTTATCTTTACAATTCTTTTTCATTCTTCAACCCCTTCAATGCTTACCAATACGTCATAACTAGCACCTTGTTGTGATTGTTCCAGTGCTAACTTAAGTACTTGGTCGGCATTCAGTTACGTTCACAATCTTACTCCATCTTTCCTAACGACTACTATTTCTAGCTATGGAATGTCCTTGGGAAGATTCCTCCGGTTTTGGAAGAATCATAGGACTTAACCTATCCTACCATCCTTATGTCACCACAATCTTCATCGTCGTGAATTAAATGAGGTTTGGGTAAGTATATGTCACCATGAAAATCCATTTTGATATAGCAAATCCATTTTGCTCCCCCTTAACATATGCCTCGATATTCGAAAACATTTCACACATGTCGGGATGAGCCAGCACATTAAGTCAAACCATTTGTGATAATATCCCATATTATATCACATTTTCTCCCCCATATTAAAAATATTAACCCAATCGATGTTTTTAATATCAATTGATTTAATAAAGTTTTTAACAAAGGTTTTGGGAAGAAAAATGCAAGTCTGTTTTATCTTCATGATATCAAACGTATGAGATATGATACCGATTTGTAACATGATCACATATTCACCATATTAGAAAATAATTGACAAGGTTGGACCTGATTGAGGAGAACATCATATGATAAAATCAAATGGTTCTTGTCAGCATATGTTGGTCGCCTCGTCACGTCTGAAGTCATCTCTTGACACCACGTGTATGATTGGTATTGTTGTCTTGACACCAGTTAGTGAGCTTGGCACGTTCGGCATCAAAGATTCTGAATGCTTGACAATTGCTCCCCCTCAATTGTTGACCCGTGTTCTATTGAAAGAGCTGTAGTCGTCGGTTGAGTAGTCGCATCGTCGAGTATGTAGATACCAATTATAGATTGCTATGGTTGTAGAGATGATAGCTTCATAAAAACAAGACTTCTCTTGTTTTAACAAATAAATGCACTGAAACGTACATATATTTGTGTTAGACCAAGTTATAAAGTAAACGTGATCCCTTACAAGGTTTTAAAGTAAACCTTGCCCGAGAAAATTAATTCCCGTTGTTAGCCAAAGCTTTCATAAGAAATACTTGACTTTAATATGAAAACCGGGTTGCAGTCTGAAATAACTACAAGCCATTTAGGCATGTTTTATGAAATATTTACAACTTTTGTACGAACTCTATTTATGGCGCCGTGTCAATATTAATCAACATTTCTAAGGCCGTAAATATTATCGTACCAAAAGACATGCCTTTGAAAAAATAAAGTAAAAATATTTTTGGATTTTTCTGAATTTTTCAATTTTTATGGTTTTTATATGGTTTTATATTTTTGTATTTTGCTTTTGTGGATAAAAATATAAACAATATATACAAATGATCACCAAGGGTACGGAGAATAGTTTTACCAAGACTATTCTTTCGCTTCATCTGCTAGTTCCTTTAGAGTCTCAGGCGAGAAGGTTCGCATTCCTAGCTTGTCGGCCAAAAATTCAATTCGAGCGCGATCTAGAGCCTTCGTGAAAATATCCGCCAGTTGATACTCAGATCGGACAAAGTAAAGCTCGATTACTCCATTTTCCACTTGCTCCTTGATGAAGTGGTAGCGAATGTCAATATGCTTCGACCGGGAGAATTGAACGTTGTTGCAGCATAAGGCAATTGCACTCTTGTTGTCACAGTACATCGGAATCTTATTGAAACCTAGACCATAGTCGGTTAATTGCAATCTCATCCAAAGAATTTGAGCACAGCAACCGGACATAGCTATGTATTCTGCTTCCGTACTTGAAATTGCAGCGCTTTTCTGCCTTTTCGATGCCCAACTGATGAGTCGATCTCCTAGTAGTTGCAAAGTCCCACTCGTGCTACGCCTTGTATCTTGACAACCCGCGTGATCCGCATCTGCATATGCCATTAGTGTAATAGAAGAGTCCTTCGAATACCAAAGTCCCCGATTAAAGGTTCCTTTAAGATATCGAAAGATCCTTTTAACAGTAGCTAAGTGTAACTCAGTAGGCCTAGTTTGATACCTGACACACATACATATAGCAAACTGAAGATCAGGTCGACTGGCTGTGATATACAGAAGAGTACCTATCATTCCTCGATACAGTGTCGGATCAACGACAACTCCATGAGGATCTGCATCAAGCTTAGTTCGTTCCACCATTGGAGTATCCATGGGGTCGCAAGATTCCATCTTATACTTCTTAATCGATTCAAGGGCATACTTGGATTGATTGATAAAGATGCCTCTGGGACTCTGAGATATCTGAAGACCTAAGAAGAATGATACCTTGCCCATCATTGACATCTTAAACTTGGAATACATGAGTGTCCCAAACTCATCCGATAATGTTTGGGTCGAGGCTGCAAATATAATATCATCAACATATATTTGAACCATAATCATATCTTTACCTCGTTTCTGAATGAACAGCGTGGGATCCACCTTGCCTTTAGCGAAGCCTTGCATAGTGAGGAATTGTGACAATAGATCATACCATGCGCGAGGAGCTTGCTTCAACCCATAGAGAGCCTTCTTAAGCTTGTATACATGATTAGGATAATTAGGATTCACAAAACCATCCGGTTGTTGAACATAGACCTCTTCCTTGAGTTCACCATTAAGAAATGCCGTCTTCACATCCATCTGATAGACGATCATATTCATATGGGCTGCATAAGCGAGGAATAGTCTAATAGCTTCCAAACGGGCGACAGGTGCAAAGGATTCCATAAAGTCGATGCCCAATAATTTCTTGTATCCACGAGCTACTAGTCGAGCTTTGTTTTTCAATATTCCGCCTAACTCATCGAGTTTCACCTTGTAAACCCATTTCAAAGTGAGTAACTGCACTTGATCCGGGCATGGGACAAGTTCCCATACTTCAAGACGTATAAATTCATTAAGTTCTTCTTGCATAGCTTCTATCCAACATGATTGAGTAAAAGCTTGTTGCCATTGTTGGGAATAAAATATGGGTCAGTTCACTAGACGCTGATAAGAAGAATGTCAACGCTGATAGGATGACTTTGGACGCTGACAGCCAAGCGTTGACATTGAAGAAGTCAACGCTGATAGCCTTGAAGATTGACACTGATGGAATATCTTCATACGAATCTTTTGTTTATTTGTTTCTTTATTTATGTATGGTAAAGATAAGCACGACATTGTATTTTCTATTATTATCTTTACCTAGAATAGTTGATTCGTAGCTTATTGTACAAGACTTCTTGTTCTATAAAAGAAGATCTTTTAGGTTAAAGTCATATATTAGTTTTCATAAGTATTCGCAAGTTAAACCTCTTTCATTGTAATCAATTCGATCATTCTAATACAAGTGAAAGTTTGTTTAACATCTTTGTGTTTTAGATCAAGTGTTAATTCCGCATAACACTTTGTTACTTTATTCATAAGCAAAGGTTTCTCTACGTGTAGTACTTGATCTAATCTCGTATACACAAAGCTTAATCGATTCACAAGTTGTTAGACCAGCCCCATTCTTTTCTAGAGGGTCTAACACACAAGGCCTAAGACCTTTTCAAAAGTCAAACACTTGGTCCAATAGGCAATGGGTTCCTGTAGCAAACCTTAGGTTCAACGCTGATAAAGGCAATCGGGGCGCTGACAAGAGCAATTTCAGCGCTGACAGACACACTGCCAAACCTAGGTATTTGCAACCACAGGGAAATAGGTCTAAAGCTTCTACTAGCTTAACATGGAGACCAAAACAAGACCAAAACTCTAATTCTACTGGTGTTTCTTTGACATGCAACAGGTTTCATTATATTTCAAAGGCAATGTCAACACCAATTGGGGTTAACTGGGAATTTCATTCTAAAAGGGATGAAAATGGGGTTGTTATGAGAACCAAGTCTGTTCTTGTTGAACAACCAGATGAATCCAAGTCTTCCAAGGCTTGGGTTCCCAAAGAAAACTAATGCGTTTTCTTTATGTGCAGGGCATTCAGAAGAAGATCAATGATTATGGATACTGGGATAGTGGATGCTCAAGGCACATGACAGGAAAGGAAGACTATCTGACAAATTTCTCTCCTATTCAAGATGGTGATAAGGTATACTTTGGAGGGGGCTACGGCACCATCACTGGAAAAGGAACCCTTGTCACCAACAATCTACGATTTGAGAATGTCTTCCTGGTAAAAGAACTGGATTATAATTTGTTTAGTGTATCACAAGTGTGTGATAACAAAAATAAGGTTCTTTTCACAGATACTGAGTGCTTGGTGTTAAGCAAAGATTATAAGCTCCCTGAGGAAAAATACATAGATTTTAGAACACCAAGGCATAAAGACATATATAATGTGAATCTTAATGGAATTAAGATAAATAATAAAATGTCATGTCTGTATGCTAAAGCCTCAGTAGATGAAAGTAATCTTTGGCACAGGAGATTAGGGCACATAAACTTTAAGAATATTAATAGACTTGTGAGGCTTGGTTTAGTTGATGGTTTGCCTGAAAAGGCTTTCCACAATGACCACACTTGTGTTGCATGTCTTAAGGGCAAGCAGCACAAGGTCTCATTCAGGTCTAAACAGGTGCACTCTAGTTCTAAACCTCTTCACTTATTGCATATGGACCTCTTTGGTCCAACTAATATAGAAAGTTTGAAGGGTAAATCATATTGTTTTGTTATCACTGATGATTATTCCAGGTTTACATGGACTTTCTTTTTAGCCAAGAAAAGTGAAACTGCCCAAAGTCTGATTAATTTCATTACCCAAATTGAAAAGAAGAATGGTAATGAGGTCAAAATTATTAGAAGTGACAATGGGGGTGAGTTTAGAAATCAGTTGTTAGATGATTTTTGTGCCAAGAAAGGGATTACTAGGCAGTTTAGCATAGCTAGAACCCCACAGCAAAATGGGGTTGCTGAAAGGAAGAATAGAACCCTTATTGAAGCAGCCAAAACCATGTTGGCTGATGCCCACTTTCCTATAGCCTTTTGGGCTGAAGCTGTTAACACAGCTTGTTATGTTCAAAATAGGGCATTGGTCAACAAAATACATAATAAGACACCTTATGAATTACTTTGGGGAAGGAAGCCAAATATTGGCTTTCTCAAGCCTTTTGGTTGTCATGTAGTTGTTTTAGAAACTAGTGAAGCCCTAGGTAAATTTGATTCAAAAGGTGATGAAGGCTACTTCATGGGTTATTCAGTGCAGAGCAAAGGATATAGGGTTTACAGTAAAAAGGAAAAACGTATACTTGAAAAAGTACATGTTAGGTTTTTAGAAAGTAAACCTAGTGATCCTGAAAATGGTCCAAATTGGTTGTTTGACTTAGAACCTTTATCTAGAGCTTTAAATTATATGCCTGTTACTGATCCAGACATTGTGAAGGTAACTTCAAGTGTTTTGGAAAAGAGAATTGGTAATGTTTCAGGTATACAGGTTGCTAAGGAGGATGGACCACCAGCAGTCAAATCATCTCCCACACAAGAATATGTTACACTTCCTATATGGACAGATGAGTATTATGCTGCTGCTGCTGCTAGAAAAGATAATGGTGGTTTTCAAATACCACCAAATATGAACATGCATACTTCTTCAGGCGCTGACAAAGGGAAATCAAGCGCTGACAAGAGCAATTCAGACGCTGATGGATCAGACGCTGACACAAACAGTTCAAGCGTTGTTAGACCAAACGCTGACAAACAAGGTTCAGACTTTGACAACACCTTTCCACATCTCTTCTCTTCACATTTTGAACAAGGTGGACCTTCCAATGTCCATGAAGAGATTCATGTTGATCAAAGAGAGTCTGATGAAGAAGATATTGGCAACATGGAGCGTGAAATTGAGGACACCAGACTTTTTGAAGGAGGAGTTCTCACTTCCACAGCAAAGGATCACCCCACATCTCAGATCATTGGTGATGTTATGGCTCCAGTTCAGACAAGAAGATCCCATCAAAGTCTTGGTGGATTTATTGCCAATATACACAAGAAGGTTGATACCCCTCTTGTACAAGCATGTTTGTTTGCCTGTTTTTTGTCACAGGAAGAACCCAAGAAGATTTTTGATGCTCTCAAAGAACCTAGTTGGGTGGAAGCAATGCAGGATGAGCTTCACCAATTTGCTATACAAGATGTTTGGGAGCTGGTTGATTGTCCTAGATATGTGAGACCAATTGGGACAAGATGGGTTCTAAGGAACAAGAAAGATGAAAGGGGTATTGTGGTCAGAAACAAGGCACGTTTGGTAGCTCAGGGATATACACAAGAGGAAGGTATAGATTATGAAGAAGTTTTTGCTCCAGTAGCAAGAATTGAAGCTATAAGAATTTTTCTAGCTTATGCTTCTTGCATGAACTTCACTGTTTATCAAATGGATGTGAAGAGTGCTTTCCTCTATGGGACAATTGTTGAGGAAGTATATGTTATGCAACCTCCTGGTTTTGAAGATCCTGAGAATCCAGACAAGGTTTATAGAGTGAAGAAAGCTATGTATGGACTTCATCAGGCCCCAAGAGCATGGTATGGTACCTTGTCTACATATCTGGTGGACAATGGATTCAAGAGGGGCACCATAGATCAGACACTATTTACAAAGAAGAAAGGAAAACATGTGTTGCTTGTGCAGGTCTATGTTGATGACATCATTTTTGGGTCTACTGATCCAAAAATGAGTGAGGATTTTTCCAAGCTCATGACAGATAAATTCAAGATGAGTGCAATGGGTGAGATGAACTTCTTTCTAGGTTTACAAGTTCAGCAGAAAGAAGATGGTATCTTCATCTCCCAAGACAAGTATGTAGCTGAAATCTTGAAGAAATATGGTTTTTCTCCACATGAAAAGGATGCTTCCACTCCTATGGATAGGGAACACCCTTGGGAAAATTTGGAGCTGGAAAGGATGTGGATGTTAGGCACTATAGATCAATGATTGGATCATTGATGTATCTTACAGCCTCAAGACCTGACATCATGTTTGCTGTGTGTGCTTGTGCACGCCATCAAGTGACTCCCAAAGAATGTCACCTTTTTGCTGTAAAGAGAATTTTTAGGTACCTAAGATGTTATCCTGATCTTGGCTTGTGGTACCCAAAAGATTCTCCATTGGACCTTATTGCATATTCAGACAGTGACTATGGTGGTGACAAGTTTGATAGGAAATCCACAACTGGTGGATGCCAATTTCTTGGGAGCAGATTGATATCTTGGCAATGCAAGAAACAAACAGTGGTGGATAACTCTACAATTGAAGCAGAATATGTTGCAGCAGCTGCTTGTTGTGGACAAGTCTTATAGATTCAGAATCAGCTGTTGGATTATGGGTATAATTTTATGCATACCAAGATTTTTGTAGACAATAACAGTACTTTATGTATTATTAAAAATCCTGTACATCATTCTAAAACCAAACACATAGAAATTAGACATCATTTTATAAGAGATTGCTTTGAGAAAGGTTTAATACAACCAGATAGGGTAGCCACAGAAGATAATGTGGCTGATTTATTAACTAAACCTTTTGATGCTGGTAGATTTCAATATTTGGTAACAAATATTGGAATGGTTAATCTCACTTAATATGTGTTTTGGAACCTTTTTGTAAAAGTATGTACAGGATAATGCATTGTTATTGGTCTTTGTGATGATTTAGATTTTTCCACATTATTTTTCTAACACTGACAAAGGTAAATGTAACGCTGTCAAGTGTTATTTTTGCCGTTGTTAGGGATTTTATTGTCTAACCCTGACAAGAGTTCCTTCAACGCTGACACGTGTTGTCGGGACGCTGTCAGCAACAAATGTTAGTTTTGTGGTTTTCATCTAAATGTGTAGGTGGTGGTAGCCTTATGCCATTGGATACAGAGTTGCTTATGGATCTTTGAAGAGCTATTTGGACATGTTTTTGTTTATGGATGATGGTTGGAATATTTATATTCCTATCTTGACATAAATTTTTAATGTTCATATATATATTTTGAGAAACTCATGTATCATAGTTTTAGGGGAGGTTTAAGGAACCTTTAGGACTCTTGGGTATTCTTATAATACTCTCATCACAATTCTAGATTGTGTCCACAGGTGAGTATGGGTTAGTTTTACTAAACCATGAGGCACTGTAGCATGCAAAGTTGATAAACTATGCATGCTGCCAAGACATTTCTGGCCTAGAATTGGTTGTGGTCTGATGGGAGACTTGGGAATACTTTGGTTATGGGTTTACCAGGGAGTTACAAAGAATTTTATGAAATAACTTTGTTGGTAACTATTTTGGTTAGCAAGGGACACTAGAGGTCATTTGTGTCTATCTTGCTTAAGCAAGTGTGCATAAATGGACAGTGCTTGCCGCCCAGTAATTATTATCAACTTGTAAGATATTTCCCTTAGGATAAATTACTTTGTTAAGGTCTTTTTCTTTTTAAAATATTTTTTTATTTTTATTTTTAGACGCTGACAAGTTTTTCTCCAAACGCTGTTACGTCCAATCGTGACGCTGACAAGGCTTTAGGCAAACGCTGACAAGAAAATATAGCCGTTGGGCGCTGATGGGCTATTTTTGACCGTTGACACCTAGTGGGCCCTACCCAGTTGTTATTTTTGACTAATCTTTGGCCGTAATTTTGGGGAGTTGTTACTTTTAATTAATGCATGAGATAAGTTATATTTGATTCAATATTTTCATCATTGTTCTTTGAATATAACTGCCTCATTTTTGACCAATCAAAATCATGCATCTCTCCTATAAATTTGGCTAATCTTTTTACTCTGGGTATTCATATTTTCTTGTCTAACATTTTTCTCCTAGATTTTTCCCACATCACATAACCTAAACAGCTTTCATCATGGCACCCAAATTCAACTCAAAGAATTTAACATTGGAGTTCAAGAGCCAACACAATATGGTAGCTTACTTGACTGCTGATGATGATTTGTTTCCTCAGTATTCACAAATGGTGGCATTTTTAAATGCATCCTATCTAAGGTATGCACTTTCTCATACACCATTAGTCCCTGTCGCACACATTAGACAGTTTTAGAACAATGTCAGTTCCACAACAGCTAATGGAGTGACCACATTAACATCTACTGTTCATGGAAGAACATGGGTGGTCACTGAAGCTTTGGTTCGCCAAGCTTTGCGTCTTGATGACGCTGATGGTGTGACTACCCTTGCCATTGCAACAATAGAACAAGGTCTTAGGGAATTGGGTTATCCTATTCCTGCTGATGTCACTTTAAATAAATATCATAAGCAGGAATTTCCCTCTGACTGGAAATATTTGATACATGTCCTTTTACAATGCTTAAGTCCAAAATGTACTTCTTTTAATGAAATAAACAGGTCAATTGCAAGTGCTTTGGTTTGTATAACACGTGGGCTTAAGTATAATTTTTCAAAAATGATTTTTGAAGGGATGTGTAAAAATAAGGGAAGTAAAATGACTTTGGCTTACCCTAGATTTTTGCAAATGGTCTTTGATTTACAAGAATATTGTTCTAGGGATCATGACACTTTTTATGAGATCCCTAAACAACAGAAAACTATTTTTGCTAAAATGAGCTCCACAAACGAATCCATACCTCTTACCCAACCCATGCTTGAAGTAATTCAGGCTGCTCAACCATAACCACAACCAGACCCTGAACCCCAACTTGAGCCTATTCATGAACCATCACCTTCACCAGAAAACATGGACATTGACCAACCCAACGCTGACACTCAAATTATGGGCGCTGACACAGCCAATCCCAACACTGATACCATTCCTGCACAATCCCAAACACCCCTTAACCAACCCACACCCACACAATCTACTTCATCTTCTACCCCATTACAATCTAGGTTAAATAAACGCCAAAGGACTACTAGAGTGTTCTCCTCTAGTGGTCCTAGCCTTGTAGCAGAGAGAACCACCTCCACAAGTGTGGCTGGTGAAATGGGTGAGGCTGGGGCTATTGACATAGGCTTAGATGCTGGTCAAGACAGTCCCACCATCATTAAGACCTCATCCATGCCCCATGATTCTATTTTGGGAGGTCAAATCCCCATTCTAGCCGAGGGCAGATTGGAACCTATGACAATAATTGAATTGACGGCTGCTGTCATTAGCTTGCAAAAGCAAAATGTCAGCCTTGTACAAATTGTCAACAAACAGGGACGTGAACTCCAAGTTTTAAGGGAGAGGGTAACTGTTTTGGAGAATCCAAGTAGCAGGAGTCTAATGGAGGAATCTTCCAAAGGGGAGGATGAAGAGGATGAGGAGGATGAGCTGATTCACACAGCTAGTGAGAAGAGTTCAGAGAAGAGTTCACAATTTAGTGAATCTTTACAGGTTGCTGAAGCACTCACCAACTTGAAGCAGCACCCAGTTATTGATACATCCAAGGTGACACCTTTAAACTTGGAAGGATCTTTCAAAGAAACTTTGGGCGCTGATACAGGTTTGAACGCTGACACATCCAGCGCTGACAAAGGTAATCGTGGCGCTGATAGGAGCAATTTGAACGCTGACAAAGCTGCAGGTGGTATTGATGTATTCTAGCCATCAACAATCATCAAAGATGTGTCCACACAGGTTTCTTCTTCTACTTTACCAATTATTGATCCAAAAGACAAAGGTAAAGGGATTCTGATTGAAGAAGATGTTCCAAAGAAGGATGCAGCACAAATTGCTTTTGATGAACAGTTGGCTGCACAACTTTTGGAAAGAGAGTTGAAAAGGAGTGGTAGGTCACCATTTGTTGTTTCTGAGAGTGAAGAAGAAAGTGGTGATGGAAAAGAAGATGATAGCTCAGATTCAAGTATTCAAATTATTGAAGATCCAGAAAGGCTTGAATATGGGGATGAGCTAGCAAAGGAAAGGTTAAGTGAGTTGAAGAATCAGATTGATTGGGACCTTCCTGAAATCACCAGAATGTACCATGCTTGGGAAGACAAGGTTATGGACAACCCAGGTATGAGTTTATCAGATCAAATTTGGGGGTTGGAAGTTCTTCTCAGGGTACAAGATGACATAAAGGTGATTATGAGGTTTAATGCTCAAGAGGTCAAGACCTGGCTCAAGAGAGATAGAAGGCAATTGTATTACAAGTTGCTTAGATGCCATCAACCCAGATGGACATACAAGAAGTTGCTGGCCTTATCTTTTGAGGAGCTAGAGTATAGGGCACATCCTATTTGGAGGAAGGTGCAAGAACAAAATGTCTACCAGTTTCTTTCAGAAGAAAGGAAACAAGAGCTTGCTGAGGAAATGCAGATTCAAAAGGAAATGAGGATTGCTCAAAGACCAGTGAAGAAAGGAGATCCTTTCCAATTTCCTAAAGATATGGATGTGTATTTTCCAACTGAAGGTGTAATAAGGAAGCATCTCAAGCTTTCTCCATTGGAAGCTTCAGATTTGGTAAATGTAGTACCTCTAGATGACAGAAATCCAATCATCAGTTTTGATGAAGATGAGTGTGGATTTTGGAAGATTGGCAGATTTGGAAAGGAGGTACATACTTTCACTTCAGTTATTTCTATATTTGCAAGCATAGACAGAGAAGACTTGGTGCATCTATGGAGATTGATAGAGGCCAAGTATACAGCTGAAGCACCTACTTCAGCAAATGGAATAAGACTTTGGAACACATTTATGACTTTGTGTGGTCCAAAAGAAGCAGATCCTGCTATATGGAAGGATCTTGAAGATGATCTCAGTAATCTTCATTGGAGGCTTTATTCTACTTGTGGTGTATTTCATATGAGCTCTACAAAGTTTTCAGAATATTTACTGGTGGATGCTGACTATTTCTTGTCCAAAGAAGTGTTGGAGAAGATGCTAGAGACACCCTTGGAGATTGATTATACTATTGATGTGGCCAAAGACTTGATCAGATATGTTTATCACCAACATAAGAAGTTTTTGCAAGATTCCTCCTATGCCTTAAGTTTTTATTCAGAAACTTGATCATTGGAATAGATATCAAGTTTAGGGGAGGATTGTTGGGAATAAAATATGGGTCAGTTCACTAGACGCTGATAAGAAGAATGTCAACGCTGATAGGATGACTTTGGACGCTGACAGCCAAGCGTTGACATTGAAGAAGTCAACGCTGATAGCCTTGAAGATTGACACTGATGGAATATCTTCATACGAATCTTTTGTTTATTTGTTTCTTTATTTATGTATGGTAAAGATAAGCACGACATTGTATTTTCTATTATTATCTTTACCTAGAATAGTTGATTCGTAGCTTATTGTACAAGACTTCTTGTTCTATAAAAGAAGATCTTTTAGGTTAAAGTCATATATTAGTTTTCATAAGTATTCGCAAGTTAAACCTCTTTCATTGTAATCAATTCGATCATTCTAATACAAGTGAAAGTTTGTTTAACATCTTTGTGTTTTAGATCAAGTGTTAATTCCGCATAACACTTTGTTACTTTATTCATAAGCAAAGGTTTCTCTACGTGTAGTACTTGATCTAATCTCGTATACACAAAGCTTAATCGATCTAAGTTTGGGATCAACAGCCATGTCTTAGGTTCAACTTCAGTGAGAAAAGCATCAAAGTGACAAAACATTGCACTTTCTTGTAACTGACTTCGTGTGGATACCGGACGATTAGGGTCACCAATAATAGAATCTATAGGATGATCCTTTGTCCACTTGCTGTCATGTTCACGAATCCGTGGATTGGAGTAAACCGTACTAGGAGTTTCCCCTGAGGTGGACGACCCGACTTGATTAGGGTCAGGAATTGGTACACCAAAAAATGGAAGTTCACGCATTTGAGCGAATTCCAAATCGTGATCATCATCATCATCCTCTTCATCATCAATAGGCATGACATGGGTAGTTGATTCGGGTGTTGGTTGAGAATTACTTGTTGATGGTATATCTTGACCAATTGTTGGTGCAGATGTGTCTGATTGTGCTTCAGTTGCTGGAGCGACAACTTCGGTTACCGGAGCTATTACCTCAGGTTTTGGAGTAACGATACTTGGAGGAGTAAAGAATTCATTAAATAATGGTTGAAACAACGTATCCCATTCAGTCCTAGAAGGTGGTGTAAATGATGATGAAGGAGGGTTGTTTGGGACAAGACCAGAACTAATGTTACTAGGTCTCATTTCATGAAGTGCGGGTTCAGAGCTGCTTTGCTCAGAAGCCATTGCTGTCAGCTCATCAAAATCAACATTCATAGTTTCGAGGATCTTGCGAGAGTTACAGTTGTAGATTCGGTATGCCTTCTTTGCGGGTGCGTAACCAATGAAAATACCAATATCAGCCTTTGGTTGAAGTTTTCCCAAATTGTCACCATCATTATTTAGATAGCAAAGAGAACCAAATACATGAAGATATGATAAATCTGGTACTTTTCCATGGAGAAGCTCATAAGGTGTTTTACCATGGCGTTTACGAATTAGTGACCGGTTTTGGGTGTACACTGCTGTAGATACTGCTTCTCCCCATAAAAACAATGGAGCCTTTGCGTAAATTAACATCGTTTGAGCAGCTTCCATAAGTGTGCGATTTCGCCTTTCAACGACACCATTTTGTTGTGGAGTGCGTGCAACGGATGTTTCATGAGATATGCCAACTTCTTCATAATAATCACGCAAGATTTGATTCACAAATTCGGTTCCTTTATCTGTACGAATGCGTCGGACAGTAGTGTTGAGACGCACTTGAATCATCTTGAGAAATCCGATGATGAATTTAGGTGCCTCATTTTTTGCTTTAAGAAATTTCACCCATGTAAACCGAGAGTAATCATCGATAATGACGAGGATGTACTTTTTGCCACTAAGACTTTCAACATGCATGGGGCCACAAAGATCCATATGCAAAAGATAAAGTTTCTCTTGGTTGGTGTCTTCAGTCTTGGGTTTGTATGACTTCTTAGTGCTTTTCCCCATTGTACACGTGGAACATAAATGATCCTTGTGAAATGATAGTTTAGGAAGACCACAAACAAGTTCGTTTTTGGCCAAGTGATTAATAGCGTCAAAGTTAAGATGAGATAACCGTCGATGCCATAACCATGACTTAGTCTTCGAAGCTTTGGAGAGAAGACATACGGGAGAAGCGGCCATCATGTCTTGTAGAGACAAAGTATACAAATTATTCCCTCGAGTACCTTTCAATAAATCAACCCCTTCCAAATTACGAATGAAGCAAGTATGCTCTCGAAAAGCAACTTCTAGGTTTGCATCACAAAATTGTCCCACAGAAAATAAGTTGTGGCCGAGACCTTCCACGTAATACACTCTCGAAATTATAACATTCCCAATATGATATTCACCATAACCCATTATCTTTGCAATATGATCATTTCCAAATCGAACCGTACCAAGAAACTTCCTGACGAAATTTCTGAGCTGAGAGCGATCTCCGGTCATATGCTTGGAGCAACCAGAGTCCAAATACCAGAGAACAATTTGGACCACCTGTTTTCAACAACAACAGTAGACAATGCATTGGAAACTATTGGTTCCAGAGTGTTAGCAGATACAGATAAAATATTATCAGAATTGCTAACATTTTTGTGACCCTTAGATTTCCTGCGTTTTCTAATGTGAGTTTTAGCACTAACAGGTTTTACAGTTCCAACTTTCTTAGGTTTTGGATTATTCGCGGGCACTACAGTGGGAGTAGACCTATTTAAAGGGCACTTGGTTCCTACAGTAGTGTCAGTGTTCCTAGTTAAAGGACACGCTTGTGTCTCGGTAGCCTTGGTACTCCTAGTTAAAGGGCACGCTTTCTTCGCTGTAGTGGGAGTGATCCTAGTCAAAGGGTACATATTTCCTACTATAGTGAAAGTTCTACCAGTGGGGCGCCATATCCAACCAACTTGGGTTAACTTTTTCCCAGTCGGTTTCCATTCTAATCCATTTTTCCGGGCATGCATCTCATTCACATGGTCAATAAGGCAAGAATCATGACGACTAGAAAACATACATTCATTGCAATTCCAACATTTTAAATTAGAATTCACAGTAGGCTTAGAACGCTGCACAATCGCAGAGCCTTTTGGTTTAGCTACATGATTCTTTTTATTCAAAACAGAAATAACATTCCTAGGATGGGCTTCTACTTTCTTCTTCACTTGACTACTAGATGGGGGCAAGATCCTATCATTCTTCTTGTTTCGGCTAAGCTTAGATCTTTGAGACTTAGTAGTGGTGCTTACTCCTGTAGAAGGCAACACGGGAATATTAGAAGCTGGTTTTGATTCCGCCTTATCTTTAGTGACCAAAGTTTGAGATGGTTTAGTCCTAGGGCCCTTATTAAGTGGTGTGACGGCTATAAGGTTCCTTTTGATTGCACTAGAGGACGAGGCTGAGACAGTGGATGCGTTATCCACAACATTCTTACCTTTTAGGGTACGAAGTGTTTCCTTTAACTCAGCCAAGACCAGATTCTTATCACAAATTTGTTCCCTCAAATCAGATATTTCCATCGACTTTCGATTCAACTGTTCAATCAATGATTGATTCTGTGAAGTGGTATCAACACATGCGGGCTGTACTGAATCGAAGAGTCGTGTATTTTTCTGTTTTAAGTTATCAACTTTGGACAAAATCTTGGAAACTTGATTATCTAGATCAAGTCTAAAATTCTCAGCGGCCTCAAGTACGTTCACACAGTTAAGCTCCTTAGATTTCTCTATGTCTATCGGCAAAGAGTTAGCAACTTTGTCACTTGGCTGACGCTGTTTTGATTGTAAATTCAATCGAAAATTCTTTTCAAAATTTGCATCATCGATATTAACACCTTCGAATGACGTTTCAAAGATTTCTTGAATAAATTGTTGCTTGCATTCAAGCGAAATACAATGTGTTTGAATCTCATCAAAACGTTTTGAAAGCAAAGAATATGAATCTTGAAGCTTTAAAAATTCAGCGTCAGATTCGTGACAAGTACTATCTACCACATTATCCACAGATTCAACATTATGCACAATAGAATCATTATCAACACTGTTATTCACACAGACGGAAACTAGATCATGAGACATCACTTGATTCAGAAGCAGATCATTATGGCGTGAAACCCGTTCTATTTCAAGTAAACTGTTTTCATAAGCATCTTCCATTTCATTGAAAACACGTCTAACTTCTTCTATTTCCAAAAACAAATCTTGATCAATATTACGAAGACAAGCTTTAACATTGTTTACAAACAGAACAATTTCATCTCGAAACGCAGCTCTAGTGTGCTCAAAGTTCCATTCACCTTCCGTTATGGCCGTGGCCGTCGTACGTTCCAAAATGACCTTGTCAAAATCGGCTAAGTTTTGGTGAACCGTATTTAAGTTAACGGACGCCTTACTTACCGGTGGAATTAACTTCGTTAAATCCTTTTTGACGAGTGTAGGAGACGTACTAGGAAGGTTTTCATTTGACAAACTTTGGGGCACAAGAACTGTTAATTCTGCTAATTCCTTTTGTAAGCGAATGCGTGTCTTTTTCAAAAATTGATCTTTGTTATGTTGATCATAATCAATTGTATGGAATTTTGAAACCATTTTAGAATGAGTTTCATCCCCAAGTGATTGTGTCTTCTCAGTACTACGAACAAAAGGTGCTTCTTTTGATTTTCCAATTATGGTCATATCATAAAGACCGGGAATATATTCCTGAGCTTGTTTTGCATAACCGGGATTAGGTGGTAAATCTTGAAGACGTTTAAGTTCGAGTTCTTTAAATGATTTAGTTAAAAGATGAACCTTTTCTGTGGAAGAGTATTGTTTTAAAAGCTGTTGTTCTTTGAATTTAAGAAGTTTGGTAGCATTAATTTCTGATTCAACCTTTTTAGACTCGAGAGTTTTGAAATCTATTTTAAGTTTCTGAAAATCATGACAACCGACTCTTTTTCTTTTAATTCATTGGAAAGATTAGCTTTTAATGATTCTATTTCTTTCAAGTGTTCAATCTTTTCAAAACGAAATTGGTCAAATTCAGAACATGTTATTTTCTCTTCTTGAGGGGCCATTTCAAAAGTTTTGACCTTTTCTTTATGCAACGCAAGCTCAGCAGTTAGGGTGGAATTGGTATCTACGGATTGTCTGAGGGCCATATGCATTTGATCAATAATATGTTTAGGCACCATGACCAACTCATGTTGAGCATAAGATTTCATACCCGTCGTAGCATTTGGTTGAGGTTCACTCAAATGTGTTGGATTGGGTACCACTTTATTTGAGTTACTAGTTCCCGAATGCTGTTCGAGGTTGTCATTTTCATGCCCAACTTGATGTTGGTTATCATCAATATTATTAGATGTCGTTGGTACCTCACTGATGACACCAGAACCATAGTGAGAGAGATTAGCAACGAGAGCAGCTTGGGCAGAGTGAATGTCATCACAATCCGAATCGTATGCATCAAGATCATCCGCTTGATAAGCTGCATTAGCAGTAGAAACAACTGCAATGCCTTCAGTATCTGCTGCCCCTGGGTCTGCAAGAAATGCTAACTCCTCTGAATCCAAAATCTTCCCCTTAGACTGAGCATCAACAAAATACATCTTCTCATGAAACCATGCATCATCCCTTCTCCTTTTCGACTGAGTGCATTCCCTAGCCATATGAACTTGTCCTCGGCAATTGTAGCAAGTCACAACCTTTTTAGGACCAATGGGACTTCCATTTCCACAAGCTTGAGAATTCACAGCTTGATTGTTCCCAGTCCTTGTAGGAGGTCCATATGAATTTTTCCTTCCCTGAATAGGTTGCACTGTTACTTGACCATCTTGAACAGTAGCTTGTTGTCGAGGATTTGATGAGGTACGGAGCTGATTGTTTGTTGGTGGAAATCCTCTAGTTGCAACAAGTTTTGACAAATAGGCTGTGAGATGGTTTAGAACATCAGCTGGCGTATCATTTGGAGTAAAGACCGGTGCTTGGATTGGTGGAAGTTCATTAGAGTAGAAAGCTTGTTCTGGTTATGCTTCTATAGGAAAATATCCTTGCTGAGGAGTATAGCCCATTGGAGAAGTGTTGGCTTGTGATGGTGATGTCTGATATTGTGGTTGCTGTGGAAAAGATTGTTGATGAACACTTTGTTGATATTCTTGTTGTGGCATCATTGGTGGTTGATAAGATGGTTGCTGATAGATGTGTGGTGGTGGCTGCTGCAAGTATGATGGTTGTTGATAAGTATAAGCCATGTTGTGTTGAGAAGCATACATTGCAAGTGGATCATGAACTTGAGGTGTAGACAACCGAGCCTCGATCACATGGCATTCGTGTTGTTAAAGAAAAGCTTGAAGTTTATCCACATTGGTGTTATGCAAGTCCTTAGCTAATTTAACATCCGTCACGTATTTTTTCCATTCTGAAGGAAGAGTGTTCAAATACTTGGTGTTCAATTGAAAGGTAGGAATTGTCATGCCATAGATATTGAGCTCATTCAACAATAGGGTAAATCTCATATAGTAATCATTGAGAGTCTCCCCTGGCACATAGGCAAACTTATCAAAAGTATCATAAAGCTTACACTCTCGTTCTTGTTTAGTTAACGAGGTGCCTTGCATTAGAACCCGAATTCTATCCCATAACTCTTTGGCAACTTTGTGTTTGCTGACGAGTTTGTAGACATCTGGAGGAAGGGCTTGGAGAATGATGTTTGTAGCATACTTATCACATTTATCTTGAATCTTCATATCTCCAGTCAACTCACCCGTTGTGCGAGGACGAGTAGTCGTACCTTCTGTCACTATACCATAAACTAATGGTCCATTGAGCACCGATGCCCAAATTAAATGTCCATTCTCCTTGTTCAACATATAAAGTTCCATTCGGGAAGCCCATTCCTCATACATAGTCTTCACCAACATTGGTGGACGATTATCCGTACCCGAGAGGATGGACTTATCCGTAAGAGATGTGTACTCCATTTCAATAAGTTAAGATTTACAAACTTTGATCGATCAATGAAAGAAAGTAAATGTGTTTGTTGTTGTGAGTTGAAGTCGAGAAACAATGTTAAAATCCCCTAAAATATGTTCTCAATAAACCAAAAATTCCAAGTCGAAATTTTTTTAAGGAATAATTTTGTTATCGGAATGTTGATCGAAATAGTGATCGGAATATCAGTCGGAATAGTGATCGGAATATCAGTCGAAATCTCCCAAATCAGAATACCTTGATCGGAATACCAAATCTGAATGCCAATCGGAATGTACCTAATCGGAATGCCTAATCGGAATACCTAATCGGAATACCTTGATCGGAATACCAAATCTAAATACCAATCGGAATGTACCTAATCGGAATGCCTAATCGGAATACCTAATCGGAATACCTGATCGGAATGTACCCAAAATCGGAATCCCTAAACCCTATTCCGATTACACTGATCGGAATGTCCTATAAACCCTTTTCTGATGACCTGTTCGGAATAATTCCCACTTTTCTCGGACAAAACTCAACCAATTCGTGATTTTAAGCCAAAAAATGATCAAAACACCTAAAAATTTTGTGTTTTTATCCAAAGTAACTATACCAAATCCCTACCACAACTATGTAGAAGATTTGTATCAAGAAAAAACCATCAAAAACACAAAAAAAAAAAATTGGACGTGTGAAAATGGATCAAAAATGGCGTATGAATCAAGAACACAAACACATGAACAATACAATCATCCCATGACTCTTGATACCATTTGTAGGATTGGAAATCTTGCTTATGTTTTAGAGAGATAAAGAGATAGAGAGATGGTGAGAACACATACACTTATAGAGAGAAAGTGAAAGAAAACACTTTTTCTACTATGTGTAAAAATGAGGAACACACCACCCTCTCCATCTAAGGAGAGGGTTTATATACCCAAGCCCTTGTCATGGGCTTGGGCTTACATTTTGGCCGGCCTACACATGTTGTAGGCTAGGCTTGTTCTTGTTTAATAAATAAAGAAAGTTAACTAAACTACGAGCTATTACCTGGACTATTAATGGAGTGACCGATCCTTCTTAATACGTAAAACGTATTTCCAACATTCCACACCTACAATCTACATTTACAAATGAGCTATATATGTCCTATTTATAGAGTGAAGATGAAGGTCAGTTGGGGTGGATGACGTGTTATGTCCAATCTATGAGCTCCATGTGTACAAATTTGCTAAATTGAAAATCTTGAGTGAGGAACTCCTTTGGGGTTTTTTGATGTGATGACTTTTAGTCTAATTAAGTGATGAGGTTGTCTTTGTCTCTTCATTTGGAGCAAGATTGATGTAGAAAACTTGTCTTGATATGCATTCTAGCTCAAGATCAGTTCTGGGCTCGTTGTTATGTTTGAGTTGCCACATGGAATGATGTTATTGGTGGAGAATTTGTCACACGGATCATATCCATTAACTCTGAATTCTATTGGTGGAAAAGGGAGTAGTGGGATTCCATTGTTGAGATACACGTATTAAATGTGGAGGCTGAGTGGGGTGATATGGCTGCATAGCTGGTGATCCACTCCTCTTCTTTCTTGCATTCTTATTGGCTAAAATGTTTATATCTGGATCAAGCATAAAATAATCTTATAAACTTGGCAGTTTAGGTCCCTCATGTTGGCAGCTTTATGATTTGAGCTCTAGTCTTCATTTCTTTGGCAAAATTAGTCCTTTGACCTTCATTCTTTATCATTTGAGCCCTTTTACTTGGTTGGCTTGAGATTTGACCAGGTTTGGCTTTGATCTTGACTTTATCAAAATTTGCAATTTAGTCCCTCATCTTTTGAATGTTGTCAAGATAGGTCCTTTATCTTCAAATGGCATGTCATGTAGCATCCTTCTTGTCTTTTCTTCATAAATGAGCTTGATTTCACTTGTTTGCTATAAATTTGTATCCTTGTTACCTAAACAAGCACAAACACAAAACATACCATATAATACTGCTTTATTGTATAAAAGTTAGGTATTTGCTATGTGTTTTAGGGTGATTTGTTAACTTATTGATATGAGATTTTGCTCATATAAAAAACAGTAAGCTTGTTATCATAGAAACTTGCAAATGGACTAGTGCTTATTAATAAGCTAATTACACACTCAAAACTGAATACTGTATGATTTCCTTGCTAGCAATGAAAGCTTGTATATTAAGCTACAAACTAGAACAGGTTTCAGCTCAATCCATCAACAAACAAAGAATGATATGGAATCAAAATTGACTAGTTTTTACTGAAATCCTTTTTCAAGTTATGACCCAAACTTTTTAAAGGTCAATTGCCTGTTTGACCTTTTATTTGACTACAAAACTTGACCAAAAGACTTACACTCACTTTTTGAGTCTAAGTGAACTCAAATCAACAGTTTTTTCAAACTGTCTTACCAAAATGATCTAAATCCAAACACTGGTTTACAATCTGATTATGAACTTTTGTGAAAGATTTTTGAGCAAAAGTATTTGATAGCTATGAGACTTAATAAAACTTGTAAGTTGACTGAAATGAATCAGTATGAACTCAAAACCCAACAGGTTTTCTTGAAAGAACAAAAAGTGAGTGACTGATGACTATTGACTGATAAAAACCAAATTTTAAGAAGCTTAAACTGAATGAAAAGCTATCACACTACAAGTAGACAATCAAAACATCAAGATCACACTACAAGATTGCTAACACATCCACAATTCAACAGTTAAGATCTATAACTAGGAATTTAGCATGCAAGACTTTTTTGAGGAATTTAAACAAGAAAATGAGTTACTTTTAGCTTTGATGCTTCCTTTGATGGAGTAATAAGCGCTGAGCTTACTAGAATCTATAAGACCACCATTAATTAACCACCAAACACCATCATAACATCATCATCTACTGGTATTGATCTCCCCTGCTACAATCTATAATTCTGGCTATGAAATGAATTGGTAATGCTTCTGAATCAGCTACAAGTCTCCAAATGACATGAATCAAGTTCCATTGATCAAGGATGATCAAAAGAACCAAACTGTAACACTAGGAGTATGATTATGCAGGAATTGAGAAGTAGAATGAGTGAAAGTGAAAGTGGAATTTCATTAATGGAGGAAAAGTTGGTTACAAAACAGTTATAGCTAACTAACTAACTCTTAAGTGATTGTCAGTCACTTAATCACTTAAGAGTAGTTTTAACTAATTTGCTATGTGAAAAGGAGATAATTCTACAAGTGTGTGAAAAAACACACACTAACTACATGTACAAAATAAGGACCTAGCTGGGTATTTAAAGAGGTTGGGATGTTGTCAGTTGGAGGTTGGTGACGTGTTCTGATAACGCCTAAATCCAACATGTTTTTAGGAGTGTTATCCGTACTTTTGTACATGTATATTGGTTAATAATATGATACTTTTGTGCATACTTGTGCCCAATTGTATTTGCAAGTCTTTGTTTAGCCAATTGCAGGAATGGAGTATAAAACAACATAAAAGTAAAGAATTGTACGAGTACGAAGAATCCTAGTCAAGTTCAAGACCCGTGTACAAATTACTAGCCTTTGAAGATTAATTTCGGGTGCAAGAACAAGTATTTCCAAGGAGCAAAAAAAGATATTCAGCATGAAAGTTGCCACCATCAACACACATCCAACTTGCCACTGGCAAGAGTGAAGTTGCCACCATCACATGGGAGTTGATTTTCCTCCATCATAGCTCATGTTGCCTCCATCATGAGTGAAGTTGCCACCAACATTTGTCTAGGCATAAATGTGTCCACATTCATGCAAGCTCAAGGAACTCCATGCAAGAACATTCTAGACTTTCTTTATCTCCAAGCCAACCATTGAAGTCTAGGGCCTTAACTAGCTTATAAATAAGTCCCTTGGGGTCATGTAACAACATATCTTTTCACAACTCAAATATCTCTTCACATCATCTCAGAAATAACTCTCTCATCCTTGTCCAAACTCCCATTCCCGGATTTGAACAAGGTGGTGCTAGAAAAGTCAGTTTTTGAGTCCAATAAGTAAAGTTATCATCACGAAACTCTTAGGGATCATTACCCTAATAATTAGTAATATTTTTCCACTTTGTAAGACTCTTGATTATGACTTATAATACCTTTATTTCTGAGTTTATTTCATCATTTGTTATGAGTAGCTAAGTTTCATTCTACACTTGGTAGGATGATGTTTGTGGTATGAAGTAGTGGTTGTGATTGTGTGTGACAATCCGTCAATTTATGGTCAATATTTTATTCTCCAATATTATTTGAAAATATTATTTTAATGATACAATATGAACTCACTTATTTTTGGGAAGAAATTTGGATTTACGTCTTGGATTAGCATCGACTACGTCTAAACCGGAGGATTCAACGTTACGTGCTTACGTTTACATACACCGTCTTTGGTGACAGTCCGACATTTCAGAAAATAAATTTTGTCCATGAATATTATTTTGGAGTTTTAAATTTGTGTTGGTTCATAAACTCACAAATTTACGAGAAGAGATTAGGACTTACGATTTTATTTTAACGTCCTTTACGACTAAACCGGAAACCTTAGGATTACGTATTTACGTGTTCGAACTCCGTTTTTGATGAGACAATTTTTATTAGATTCGTTTTGTGTCGTTGATTCATAATTTATAAAAACGTTTTTCGTAAAACGACCCGAGGGCACGCAAATCGAGGAAACTAGAATCGAGGAATACCCGTAAACTAGTGAGATGGGACAAAACACTTTGTCCCACCCCACTATCTTACATGGGATGGCACAATGTGTACACCACACCACCTTTGGCTTACTAGTTAGACACTTGTCTAACTAGCTTCACAATGAAGCTTTCTACTCCTCAAAACCATTAGCAAAACCACACACTCTCATTTACAACATGCAAAAACAACTCTCCTCTCTCTCTCACACTCATTTTGGCCGTCCCTCATCTCCACCAAAACACCCCTTTCATACAAATTTTAACCATAAACATATGTTATAATCAACATATGTTAATCTCCATTCAAAAAGATGAAGATTGGTGCAAGTTATAACATCCAAGGAGGAGTTTTCATGGAGTAGTAGGGCTGATTTTCCATAAGGTATTCATGAAGCATGGTGGTCATGAAGATGGTCTTGGCTATGCACAAGTTTCTCCATCAAAATCCATGTTTTGATCACAACTTACATCATCATGGTGGTATAAAGATTGTCCTCCTCATCTTCTTGTTATTTTGATTATGTAAACATGTATTTTATTTCCTATTGTATATATTTATGATGATTATATGATGATAAAAATGTTATGTGGGGATTTGTTGTTGATAAACATGATTAAAAAGGTGAAAAACCATAAGAAACAAGGTTAAAATCTTGGTTAAATTTGATGGCTGTATAAAACAGTAAAAAACCATATGGTAAACTGATAAAATGATGAAGTAGAATGTATTTACAGTAAGCTAAATGTCTTGTACACATGTGAGAGTTGGCCATGCAATGGAATCTAAATAATGAGTGAGATATGATCAAAACAAGTTTAGGGTATAAATCTGAGGTTACTGTTTTGGACGATTTTTAGAAAATATTTAGAAGATGATTCAACAGTAGCTATAGAAGAGTTAAATGTAGCACATATCATGTTAAATAAACATATTGGACTAATAAATGGACTAAATAGGATAAAAACTTGTAAAAAGAATCTATTGGGCTTAACCCATTTAGGCCCAACTTGGAAAGTATACATACTGATAATATAGGTACAAAATGGATTAAAATAAGTTAAATAAGTTATAATAAGCTTATTGGACTTAAGACACGTAAACGGGTAAAACTAGTAAACTAATATAAAAGTTATCGACATATAACACTAAAAGGAGTAAACGAGAATATGTAAACCCACTTGATCATCATATATATATAATCATCATATGTATACATACTTGTTATTTTTATAAAGTCATTGGACATGAGTCTAAGACCGAGTATTATTTGTCTAGGTTTCCGTGATTGAAGCACGTACCGTACGTCCGAATTGCCGATAACCCGCCTTCCCATATCAATGTGAGTTCATAGCCTCGCACTCTTTTAAATGTTTTATAAATGTTTTATAAACCCGCGAGGGAGGTAACATGTTAGTTTTTATAAAATAGGACACCATTTGTCCCGATTGTTTGTTTATTGATTTGGACCCGAATGATTGAATGACCCGATTGTATGACCGATAAATGATTAATGGACCCGATAGATGAAATAAAATGGATTATTAAAGTTAGTTTATGTCACTAAAAGTCCCATTAGCATGAATTGTGAACTACCGGGAGTTGGTAGACGCTTATGCATTTGATAGTACTATTTGGGGACGATCACCCCAGTTCGCGCTTTGACGGTTGATCCACGTCGTGCCACATTGATTGGTAAGAGAATTTATGTATGAGAAGATTTCCATAGCGTGACCTTTGTGACGACACGCTACTTTAGATGGGCAAAATTGGTATCGGGTTAGCTACCCGTTGTTGGTTTAGTAAGGTAACAATGTCATGCGGCTTATAATAATCCAAAATTAACGAAATACTTATAGACGCTCCGAATTACGATGTATTGCCTGACTAGCAATACAGGGTCATACTATTGATGTTATGTTTGTGTTTTGGTTTTCATAACCATATTCATATAACGGTTTTTATTTGATTTTATACAACGTCATAAGACGTATTGTATGATGTTTTTACGACATTGGCTCGTATAATGATTTTTAAGGCAAATGCCTATATTATGATTTTCGATAAGGATTTGTATAAAATGACTTTGGCTATTTTATGGCCTATTACAAAGATTTGTATAAAATGTTTTTGGCTATTTTACGGCCTATTACAATGATTTGTACGAATTGATTTTTGGTACTAATTTTATACCAAAGTTATATTGATGGAATTTATTAAACTCTATGAATTCACTCGGCGTTATCGCTGACCTTTTCTTTTAACATGTTTTATCTCAGGTACTTGAAGGTAATTCTCGGGAAGACGACAAGAATTCATGGCCCGCACTTAAACAATATTTTCCATTCAAATACTTTGTAAAACTTTGTATGAAATATAATGACTTGGGACCGATGTAACTTTGATATTATTGAATGGAAATGCTTTATAAATAAACGACGCGATTTTTATGCGTTGTCTATGATGTGAGTAATGTGCAATCCCGTAACACCAACTAGTCTTCCGCTGTATCAAGTTGTATAAAATTTGGGGGTGTTACAGTTTGGTACCAGAGCTCTCGTTATAGAGAACGAAAGATTTTTAAAACCAAGGTTTTGAATAAAACATTTCAAAATCTTTTAACTAAAAACATTTTTCTAAAAATGTCTAAAAATCTTTTGACTATAACGGTGCCGAAGAATTCCCGAGTTACCGACAAGGCCAGACTGAGAAGTGTTATTTTAATATATATATAACTTGGATTATATATATATACATATATGATGTAATTTTATTACATGATTGTTTGATGATTATTTTGATTTTTATACGAGGTATTTATACGACGTCGATTGTCACAAGAAACCCTAAATCCCATAGTAAATTAATCGAAGCTATTCTCGTAGGAATTCTATCTATCCTAGATCTAAACCAAGTTGTGGATATTTATGATCCCAACAAATGGTTGATATTCGTAGGAATGTAGATATTAGTTGATTGTGATATCGAAGAAGAATTGGCGAGATTAAATATGATATCGATGTCATGACGATCTTTCCTTATAGAGTGGAGTTTGACAAAACGTTATCACCTGGAAAGATGTCATCTGATTCGTTGTCATCCAATTCTTAAATTGAAATCGAAAGGGTGAATGTTGCACTTGAGGCTGTTATTGGAACCATTACCCAAAAGCCTCATGCCACTAATACCTTTCCGAGAAGTCTAAGTTGAATGATCAAGTCATTTCATATTAATGACTCATTTGATAATTGTTGTTGTAAGAGCTAATAAGATTGGAAATTAAGTGTTGATCATATTGAGATTGTATTGCCTTTACAAGGCCGAAGAATAAGGTTATAAGTATTGGAGAATGAGGTAGGATATCGAATTGAGTATAAAATTGATTGAAACTTGAATAAAGTAAAATTTAACTTGTATGGGATATAAGATTGTTAAGAGGAAGTCGTTAAGTTTTGTGATTGAATTATAAGGATTTAAATGATTGTTAGTTTGTGTTAAGGGTTGTTCCTAGTCCATTGTCCACTAACGAGGATGCCCAGTGTCCAAGAAATAAATTGAAGAAATCTTCTTCTGAATTGAGACCGATGGATCTTCTGGGACATGTGGAACACCTAATGAATCTTGTAGATTAGTATTCATTAAGGTATCTTTGAAAATAATCCCTAACTTAACTGAGACATCCGTTGGTAGGATGAGATATTGGAATTGTATGACATAGTGACACATAATGTGTTACGGTACAATTTGACTTGTTCGTGATTAATGAAAAGACTACCTTTGATTGCTAAATTCTACATGTATTGATGTTATCTATCTCTTATTGCTTCATCCTAATGTTCGCATTAGTGATGCAACCATTGAACAAGTACTCATCTTGATTTGAGTTACGTTGTGGATTATTCTTTCTGAGTGCCATCGAGGTCATTAATCTCATGATTATCTGGCTAAGCTCATTTCCTATCGTATTGTAGTTAGTTCTTGGTGAACAGGCTTTCATCACTCTTTTGCAGATTACTCACTGTTTTTATAAAGTTAAAACGGTATCCTTTGAGAAAATTTAATTTTCATCACAATAAGGATTATTCAAAGTGAGAATTATAAGTGATTGATATCAAAATGAAGTTGTTTATGAAAAGCTTTGGAAAACTTAACTGTTTTCATAACAAAGAAAATCTTTGTAAATTTATTTTTGATTCTTATATAAGAATTAAGCATGAAAATGTTTTTATTATAGACATGATGATAACATTTTGACGAACTGAGTATTGCATCGTTGATCTTGAAATTGTATATAGTTGCGCTCCTACATACAATTTGGAATGGACTATGCAAGACTGATTAGTAGTCACCATAAAACTAATGAATAAACACTACATTTTCTTTGAGGATTGTGAAAGATTAAATTTTATGAGATCTGCAAAAAGTGAAAAATAGGGACATAATGTTAGGGACACCTACATATGTGCCTGTAGCATCTATTCTTCTGAGTCGAATTTACTCATCTATGGAATTTGTCCTATTTGACAATTGACAATTCTTTCTTGTCCAATTCTCCCGTAGTGAGATTCTTAGGAAAAGTATATGATTACCGAATGTTGATACCCGACTGGATGTATCGACGTTCCTATCATTTCTTTTGATTTGGTTTCATTTGAATGACCTGGGTAACGATCCGAGGAGCTTTCGAATGCGTACTCAAATTATGAAAACATGGGATATATTCATATTCATTAAATGTTTTCGTCTGTATCTGATTTGAAATTCTCTCGCATAAAGTATGCGTTGACCTTACTCTTTTAATAGTAGTTGTGTCTCCATATATCCTTGAATTTGTGAAGGATTATGAGTTATTACTAGACTTTTGAGAAGTTCACATCTTGTCAACGGCAATAAAACTGAAAGGTTGGTAATGCCAGTAGAATGGATTGATTGATTATGATATGACGACATTGTCTTAATTGATGGGAACTCGAGTAGAATTCCCCTAAATGATAAGATGTTGATTATCAAAAGTGATCTAAATAATTCTTGATGGATGATTATCCTGTATTTAGACTTAAAATTATACCGTGAATGGTTGTGAATTAGTCATAGATATTATAATCTAGAAAGAACTTAAAAATGAAAGTATTAAAAAGATAATTCTGTTATTTGAAATTTTAGTAAGTATTTGTTGGTAAATTACCTAGACTTTTGCCATTAAGGTAAGTTGAATTTGGTATTGATTATATTCCCGGTGTTGCACTTGTGGCTTGTGCACTGTATGTCAGCACCATCTGAATTTAAGGAATTACCGTACAACTGAAAGAGTTGTCGGAGAAAGATATCATTATACCAAGCCTGTCATCATGAAGAGCTATGGTGTTATCATTCCTTATATTTATAGATTACTGTGAACTGAGTAAATTAACAATCAAAAACGATATCCATAACTCGAAATGGAAGATTTGTTCGATCATTTACAAGGTTCTTGCGTATGTTCTAAAGATTTGATCCACGACATGGTTATCATCAACTTCGCATCTGCGAAAAAGATTATCTATTCCAATCACTACATCCGGTACTTGTAATGAACATTATGAGTTTCACATGATGTCGTTTGATTGACTAATGCACATGTAGTATTCATAAATTTGGTGAATCACGTGTGTAGGCTGTAATTTGATAAATTCATGCTCGTGATCACTAATGACTATTTATTTGTTTATAAGAATAAGAATGAGTTAATAATTATTTATAGATTGCCCTGAATTGGCCGAACAATGAAAACATGTACCTTAAATATTTAACATAAGACTTAAGACTTAATTCTTTACATGATTTAACCATGTGATTAATAGATGATGGAATATATTGACTCTTTAAAGATTAAGAGCCCTTTTAAGACTTTGAGTATTACTAAAAATAAAATGGAAATATGTTTTGACAAATGTTTTAACAAAGGATTTTAAAGGGATTATTCCCTTATACACAAACCATTTAACTAAACTTCTGTTTAGGGGTAAATGTTTGTGTATACTTCTAGACAACTTAAGAAGGATTGAGGAAACCATTTAAACCATGACTTGAAATTTGAAACGATACATTTTTGCTTTTCAAACTAAGAAAATTTTGACCACAGTATAACCAAAGATTTTTCGAACATTTACGAATCCTATTAATTATTTTTGATAAATCAACAAAATCGTGTTAATTTAATTTAAATTTATTTTTGAACATTTTATATAATTGGTCGAACAAAGAAATTTAAAACTTTTACGTTTACACTTCATAAAAATTAAATAATAATTATTTAATTAATTATAATAATTATCGACGCTTTAGACGACGGATTGAGTAAAACGGATAAAAATGATAGATGAGACGAAACTGAAACTTAGAAAATATGAAGAAAAGTGAACATGATTACTGACGCATAATATAGAAAGAATATCTGAGTGAATTGTGGACATGATAATTATATCATCATGAGAAGTGAATATAGATACCGACGCATTATGTATAAAAGATGAAGAACCAATTAGGATATATTTCTTAATAATGAAGGTACAAAATAATTTGCCGAACGATATAAAAACAAACAATGTTTGTAAAAAGGATAATATAGATAATAAAAAGAGTTCGCGGCTAATGTGAACCATTAGAGTTGAGAAGCCGATAGCGTTAAATATTTTAAAGTCCATTTGTGACTATCTAAATATGGAGATTATGAGATATAGATATGTTGGAATTTGTAAGTATAAGTATAAGTATTCTATTTATGTCATTTATGACTAAAAGTATCTTTGTCTGAAGAAGTTGTAATTATGAAGGCAGACATCGCCTCATACATTAGTAAACGCCTAGCTATTTCAAAGGTTATCATCTGAATTTGATTTGATTTGGGTCATCGTCGACAGACTGACCAAATCTGCTAATATCATTCCCGTTAATGATAAATGCAAAAGAGTTATGTAAACATAGTGTGCTTGTATCAAACATCTATATCAAGATCCTCGCTTCGCATCGAATTTCTAGAGATTTGCTCAGAAATCATTGAGAACGAACCTTGATGAGAGTACTATATACCACCCCAAATCGAAGGGACGAGGTAAAGTAACGATACAAAGTAATATAAATGTTTTTTTATGTTTGAATGATTGACCTTTGGTAATAGACCGTATAATCGTTTTCCTTTGGAGAGATTATCATTGATAATCATCTTGTTAGGATTGAGATCGAATCTTGTTAGGATCTAAATATTAGAGCATTTGTAAGCTGGAATTGAGATGAGGACATCCGACATACACCCATTGTGAGTTGGACATGTCTTTCAAGTTTAAGGTTTCCTATGATGGCGAACCTATCCTTTCAAAATACCCGACCCGCGAGATCTGAAATGATTGTTGAAATTAGGATTTGATTATTGACAGCCGGTAGTGGGCAAGAGGTTATATGAATATGAAATATAGATCTTGAGGTGCCAAATGGGTAGCGAAGTTATGCCACGATTTTTAACCTTAGAAAGATGAATTCATGATCTGACAAATCATGGGATATAAGTCCTCGTTGTATGGGACCATTGAAACGATGTAAAAGTTGGGATTGAAAGGCATAAAAGCTGGATCTACCCTAGGACTTCAAGGACTGCGTAAATTATGTTTCGTAAATCGAACTTGATGGAATATCTATCAAGTGAAAATCTGATTGTTCTTAGTAGAGCTTAGATCGGCGAAAAGTTGCATTCATCAAAAACCCGTGAACATCATGGATAGAGAAACTAAGTCAACATTAAGCCTGATCTTATTCCCGTAGTTATGTTTGATGAAACTCGCGTATTATAATGGATTACACTTGTGAGAAAAGACCGAATGTGGAGGAAATACTCACATGGCTTTAACTCTATAAGAAGCGAGTAGTAAGGTAAGATGATCTTTGAGGACAAAGATCCTGTTTAGGGGTAAATGCTGTGACAATCCATCAATTTATGGTCAATATTTTATTCTCCAATATTATTTGAAAATATTATTTTAATGATACAATATGAACTCACTTATTTTTTGGAAGAAATTTGGATTTACGTCTTGGAGTAGCATCGACTACGTCTAAACCGGAGGATTCAACGTTACGTGCTTACGTTTACATACACCGTCTTTGGTGACAGTCCGACATTTCAGAAAATAAATTTGTCCATGAATATTATTTTGGAGTTTTAAATTTGTGTTGGTTCATAAACTCACAAATTTACGAGAAGAGATTAGGACTTACGATTTTATTTTAACGTCCTTTACGACTAAACCGGAAACCTTAGGATTACGTATTTACGTTTTCGAACTCCGTTTTTGATGAGACAATTTTTATTAGATTCGTTTTGTGCCGTTGATTCATAATTTATAAAAACGTTTTTCGTAAAACGACCCGAGGGCACGCAAATCGAGGAAACTAGAATCGAGGAATACCCGTAAACTAGTGAGATGGGACAAAACACTTTGTCCCACCCCACTAGCTTACATGGGATGGCACAATGTGTACACCACACCACCTTTGGCTTACTAGTTAGACACTTGTCTAACTAGCTTCACAATGAAGCTTTCTACTCCTCAAAACCATTAGCAAAACCACACACTCTCATTTACAACATGCAAAAACAACTCTCCTCTCTCTCTCACACTCATTTTGGCCGTCCCTCATCTCCACCAAAACACCCCTTTCATACAAATTTTAACCATAAACATATGTTATAATCAACATATGTTAACCTCCATTCAAAAAGATGAAGATTGGTGCAAGTTATAACATCCAAGGAGGAGTTTTCATGGAGTAGTAGGGCTGATTTTCCATAAGGTATTCATGAATCATGGTGGTCATGAAGATGGTCTTGGCTATGCACAAGTTTCTCCATCAAAATCCATGTTTTGATCACAACTTACATCATCATGGTGGTATAAAGATTGTCCTCCTCATCTTCTTGTTATTTTGATTATGTAAACATGTATTTTATTTCCTATTGTATATATTTATGATGATTACATGATGATAAAAATGTTATGTGGGGATTTGTTGTTGATAAACATGATTAAAAAGGTGAAAAACCATAAGAAACAAGGTTAAAATCTTGGTTAAATTTGATGGCTGTATAAAACCGTAAAGAACCATATGGTAAACTGATAAAATGATGAAGTATAATGGATTTACAGTAAGCTAAATATCTTGTACACATGTGAGAGTTGGCCATGCAATGGAATCTAAATAATGAGTGAGATATGATCAAAACAAGTTTAGGGTATAAATCTGAGGTTACTGTTTTGGACGATTTTTAGAAAATATTTAGAAGATGATTCAACAGTAGCTATATACGAGTTAAATGTAGCACATATCATGTAGTTTATGTGATAAAAATTTGAGCTTCTATCTCCATATATAACTCAAGATATGGCAGTTTTGGTGAAGATGAAGTTAAAAATCAGATTTTTGGAAATTAAAGAATAATACTATTATATAAGCACTCACATTTTAATATATAAAATGTAAAATAAAAACCCACTAACTTATAAAACTTATTTATATAAATATATATAAAAGGTTAATCAAATGGATAAATTATATAAATGGTGGTGAAATAATGTTTATAAGTAATAAAAACTATAAACATGACTTTTACGACTTTTTCGGCTATTGCCGTAAAATTAACGTTTTTGTTAAATAAAACTTAGATGGTTGGACCCGTCTAATGAAAACTTTATAAAACTTATATACTGATATATAGACATGTATGACAAGTAAAAACCGATAAAACCCGAACTATAGGGCATACGGACATTAACAAGTTAAATAAACATATTGGACTAATAAATGGACTAAATAGGATAAAAACTTGTAAAAAGAATCTATTGGGCTTAACCCATTTAGGCCCAACTTGGAAAGTATACATACTGATAATATAGGTACAAAATGGATTAAAATAAGTTAAATAACTTATAATAAGCTTATTGGACTTAAGACACGTAAACGGGTAAAACTAGTAAACTAATATAAAAGTTATCGACATATAACACTAAAAGGAGTAAACGAGAATATGTAAACCCACTTGATCATCATATATATAGAATCATCATATGTATACATACTTGTTATTTTTATAAAGTCATTGGACATGAGTCTAAGACCGAGTATTATTTGTCTAGGTTTCCGTGATTGAAGCACGTACCGTACGTCCGAATTGCCGATAACCCGCCTTCCCATATCAATGTGAGTTCATAGCCTCACACTCTTTTAAATGTTTTATAAATGTTTTATAAATGTTTTATAAACCCGCGAGGGAGGTAACATGTTAGTTTTTATAAAATAGGACACCATTTGTCCCGATTGTTTGTTTATTGATTTGGACCCGAATGATTGAATGACCCGATTGTATGACCCGATAAATGATTAATGGACCCGATAGATGAAATAAAATGGATTATTAAAGTTAGGTTATGTCACTAAAAGTCCCATTAGCATGAATTGTGAACTACCGGGAGTTGGTAGATGCTTATGCATTTGATAGTACTATTTGGGGACGATCACCCCAGTTCGCGCCTTGACGGTTGATCCCCGTCGTGCCACATTGATTGGTAAGCGAATTTATGTATGAGAAGATTTCCATAGCGTGACCTTTGTGACGACACGCTACTTTAGATGGGCAAAATTGGTATCGGGTTAGCTACCCGTTGTTGGTTTAGTAAGGTAACAATGTCATGCGACTTATAATAATCCAAAATTAACGAAATACTTATAGACGCTCCGAATTACGATGTATTGCCTGACTAGCAATACAGGGTCATACTATTGATGTTATGTTTGTGTTTTGGTTTTCATAACCATATTCATATAACGGTTTTTATTTGATTTTATACAACGTCATAAGACGTATTGTATGATGTTTTTACGACATTGGCTCGTATAATGATTTTTAAGGCAAATGCCTATATTATGATTTTCGATAAGGATTTGTATAAAATGACTTTGGCTATTTTATGTCCTATTACAAAGATTTGTATAAAATGTTTTTGGCTATTTTACGGCCTATTACAATGATTTGTACGAATTGATTTTTGGTACTAATTTTATACCAAAGTTATATTGATGGAATTTATTAAACTCTATGAATTCACTCGGCGTTATCGATGACCTTTTCTTTTAACATGTTTTATCTCAGGTACTTGAAGGTAATTCTCGGGAAGACGACAAGAATTCATGGCCCTCACTTAAACAATATTTTCCATTCAAATACTTTGTAAAACTTTGTATGAAATATAATAACTTGGGACCGATGTAACTTTGATATTATTGAATGGAAATGCTTTATAAATAAACGACGCGATTTTTATGCGTTGTCTATGATGTGAGTAATGTGCTATCCCGTAACACCAACTAGTCTTCCGCTGTATCAAGTTGTATAAAATTTGGGGGTGTTACATTGTGATTTATGTTTAATTCAGTTTCAAGCTTTCCTATGATCCATCGATATTTATGTTTCATGTGAAAATTGCTATCAAAACATAATTTGTTGGTAAAGATTTCATAGGTCAAGAGGGTTATTTTCTATCAATAAGTCATAGCTGGTTTGTCTATGATTGGCTATCTTTTCTATTGATCATTTCTTAAGAAGTTTTGATTATCAAGAAACATAATTATAAGTGTTAGCAAATTCGTGAAACGACCGTGAATCGAATGTGTTGAAATTAGATTAAGTCTTGAATTGAGTGATTGAGTCTAATGCTTGTTTTCTTTAACCAAAGTCTTGAGGAAGATTAAAGCTTTTGAAAACAATAGATTGGATTATCCATCTAATTATCATAATCATATATGTTAACGTGTCATCACAATCATACCACTACGAATGATCAAACTAGTCTTTACCAAGTGTACCTTTAATCATATTATTAATCTCATCATTTTACTTGTTATTTGCTTGTTTACAATTGCTACAATCAACGATTATAGTTTCATTTTAGAATAATCATAGGTTTTCCAGATCCCCTTGAACGATCTCGGTATTACCACATAAAAGCTATACACAAACGAAAGGGTTATACTTGCCCGTGCATTTTTAGTCAATCCGGTAATTCGTGTTTATAAATTTAAAACTTGTTACTAACCCCACGCATCAAGTTTTTGGCGCCGCTGCCGGGGATTTGATTTTGTTCTTAGTTCTAAAATCATCCTATAATCAAACCTATTGTAGTGTCCTCATTGCAAACAAACCCACAAAAAAAAACAGTAAAAAAAATATAATTTTCTGACAGGAGAGTATTGCCGCCGGCAACACCCTCCTGCCACCGGCAACACCACCACAGAACCACCTTTGTTGCCCGGAAAGGTAGTCCTGTCGTGGGAAAGCTTCAAACAGAAGGTATTTTGCCGCCTGACAACCCCTGTTTGCCGCCGGCAAGCTTACAGATTTAAAACAAATAATTATAATTTTTTTATGTTCTTATTTTGTTTGGTTTATTTAATTTCTTATTTACTTATTTTATTATTAGTTATATTTTGTAACACCCCCAAGTTTATACAATTTAATACAGCGGAAGACTCGTTGGTGTTACGGGATAGCACATTACTCACATCATAGACAACGCTTAAAAATCGTGTCGTTTAATAATAAAGCATTTCCATTCATAAATATCAAGTTTACATGGACCCAAGTCATATTATTTCATACAAATTTTACAAGGCATTTGAATGGAAATTGTTATTTAAGTGCGGGCCATGAATTCTTCTCGTCTTCCCGAGAATTACCTTCAAGTACCTGAGATAAAACATGTTAAAAGAAAAGGTCAGCGATAACGCCGAGTGAATTCATAGAATTCAATAAAACCATTAATATATCATCGATATATAATTATTACCGAAAATCATTTTTGTACAAATCATTGTAATAGGTCATAAAATAGCCAAAGTCATTTTATACAAATCCTTATCAAAAATCATAATATAGGCTTTTGCCTTCAAAATCATTATACGAACCAAAGTCGTAAAAACATCATACAATACGTTTTATAACGTTGTATAAAGTTATATAAAAACCGTTATATGAATATGGTTATGTAAAACCAAAACACGAACATAAAATCAATAATAAGACCCCGTATTGCTAGTCAGGCAATTCATTGTAATTCAATGCGTATAGCAGTATTTCGTTATTTGGATTATTATAAGCCGCATGACATTGTTACCTTACTACAACAAACAACGGGTAGCTAACCCGAAACTCATTTTCCCATCTAAATTAGCGTGTCATCACAATAATCACGCTTGTGTAAATCTTCTCATACATAAATTCGCTTACCAATCAATGTGGCACGACGGGGATCAACCGTCAAGGCGCGAACTGGGGTGATCATCTCCAAATAATACTATTATATGCATAAGAGTCTACCAAAACCCGGTAGTTCACAATTCATGCTAATGGGACTTTTAGTGATATAACCTAACTTTAATAATCCATTTCAATTCATCTATCGGGTCATATAATCATACATCGGGTCATACAATCATTCGGGTCCAAATCAATAAACAAACAATCGGGACAAATGGTGTCCTATTTTAGTAAAACTAACATGTTATCTCCCTCGCGGGTTTATAAAATATTTCACAAAAACATTTAAAAGAGTGCGAGGCTATGAACTCACGTTGATGTGGGAAAGCGGGTTATCGGCAATTCGGATGTACGGTACGTGTTTCAGTCACGGAAACCTAGACAAATAATACTCGTCTTAGACTCTTGTCCAATGACTTTATCAAAATAACAATTATATATACATATGATGATTTTATATATACATGATGATGATCAAGTGGGTTTATACATCTTTACTCATTCGTTATAGTGTTTATGTGTTGGTAATTTTCAATGCTAGTTACATTAGTTCAACTTGTTTACATTTTGAAGCCCAATGGGTCTATTACAAGCCCAATACTATTCATTAGCCCAATTATACTTTTATTATAAGTATTATACTTTATATGTTGGGCCCAAATGGGTTAAGCCCAATAATTAATTTTTATAAGTGTTTAACTTATTTAGTTAAATTATTAGTCCAATATGCTAACTTAGCTCGTTAATGTCCGTATGTCCTATAGTTCGGGTTTTATCGGTTTTTACTTGTATTAGGTAGTTATATATCGGTATATGACTTTTAAAAACTTTACATTAGACGGGTTTGATCGTCTAAGTTTTAATTGGCGAAAAACGTTAATTTTACGGTAATAGCCGAAAAAGTCGTAAAAATCATGTTTATAGTTTTTATACTTATAAATCTTATTCAACTACCATTTTTATAAAGTGTCCATTTATTTAACCTTATACATATTTATATAAACGAAATTTATAAGTTAGTGGGTTTTAATTCACATTTAATACTATATTAGTTTGAGTGCTTATATAATGCTATTAAACATTAATTCTTCAAAATCTGGTTTTTAGTTTCATCTTCACCATTTTTGTGACAATTCGTCAATTTATGGTTGATATTTTATTCTCGAATATTATTTAAAAACATTATTTTAATGTTACAATATGAACTCACATATTTTTGGGAAGAAATTTGGATTTACGTCTTGAAGTAGAATCGACTACGTCTAAACCGGAGGATTCAACGTTACGTGCTTACGTTTACATACACCGTCCTTGGTGACAGTCCGACATTTCAGAAAATAAATTTGTCCATGAATATTATTTTGGAGTTTTAAATTTGAGTTAGTTCATAAACTCACAAATTTACGAGAAGAGATTAGGACTTATGATTTTATTTTTAACATCCTTTACGACTAAACCGGAAACCTTAGGATTACGTATTTACGTTTTCGAACTCTGTTTTTGATGAGACAATTTTTATTGGATTCGTTTTGTGACGTTGATTCATAATTTATAAAAACGTTTTTCGTAAAACCACCTGAGGGCACGCAAATCGAGAAAACTAGAATCGAGAAATACCCGTAAACTAGTGAGATGGGACAAAACACATTGTCCCACCCCACTAGCTTAGGTTGGACGGCAACTTGACACCACACCATGAAGGTGGCATCAAGTTAGCTAACTTACAACAAGTGTAAGCTTAGCTTACACCTTAAGCACTACTTTCCCCACTAACTCTCAAAACTAGCTACTAGTTTTCACTTCCACCATTTCATACATTCAAACCAACATCAAACTCTCTCAAACCACTCCCCCTTGCCGTCCAAAATTAAGCAACAAACACCCTCTTTGATCTCTTCTAGCCATGAACCACATGTTTACTAGCTCTATTAAGGAGTTCTCTTGAAGCCTTGCTCATTTGGTGGCCATATTAACATCTTTGGAGGTGATTTGCTTGTGTCCTAGGGCTGATTTTCCAACATATGTTCTTGATATTTGATGGTCTTGGAGATACTTGTTGTATTCATCAAGTCCTTGTCTTCCAAAAACAAGGAAAACACTTGGTTGGTAAAGAAGATCATCCTCTCCATTTTCCTCTTGTTATTTTGTAAAGAAAAAATGTATTTTCTTTCATTTTGTATATGTATATGATGTATATATGATGATAAAAATGTTGTGTGGGGATCAAGTGTTGATAGATATGCTTAAAAATGATAATAACTATAAGAAATGAGGTTAAAATCTTGATTATTTAGTTGGCTGTATAAAAACAGTATATAACTAAAACAATAACTGATAAAATTGCATGGTATGATCCATTTACAGTAAGTAAAAGATGTTATACACATGTGAGAGTTGGTCATGCAATGGAATCAAAATAATGAGTGAGATATGATCAAAACAAGTTAGGTGGTCTAATCTGAATAAGCAGTTTTTGTAAGGACTGTTAAGGCATGATAAACTTAAAATGGGCAGTAGCTATAACTAAGTTAAATGTAGCACATAATATGAAGAACATGTCACCAAAAAATGAGCTTCTAATTCATTATATAACTCTAGATATGGTAAAAATGGTGAACATGAAGATAAAAATCAGATTTTTGGAAATAATGTTTATTATTATTATATAAGCACTCACATTTTAATGTATAAAATGTAAAAATAAAAACCCACTAACTTATAAAACTTATTTATATAAATATATAAAAGGTTAATTAAATGGATCAATATTATATAAATGGTGGTGAAATAGTATTTATAAGTAATAAAAACTATAAACTTGATTTTTACGACTTTTTCGGCTATCGCCGTAAAATTAACGTTTTTCGCCAAATGAAACTTAGACGACCAAACCCGTCTAATGTAAAGTTTATAAAAGTCATATACTGATATATAAGTATCTAATACAAGTAAAAACCGATAAAACCCGAACTATAAGAAATACGGACATTTACGAGCTAATTAAGCATATTGGACTAATAATTGGACTAAATAAGATAAAAACTTGTAAAAAGAACTTATTGGGCTTAACCCATTTAGGCCCAACTTGTAAAGTGTAGATACTGATAATATAAGTATAACATGGACTAAAACAAGTTAAAGAACTTATAATAAGTTTATTGGACTTAAAACACGAAAATAGGTGAAACTAGTAAACTAGTATAAAAGTTATCGACACTTAACTCTAAAATGAGTAAATGAGAATATGTAAACCCACTTGATCATCATATATATATAATCATCATATGTATACATAATTGTTATTTTTATAAAGTCATTGGACAAACGTCTAAGACCGAGTATTATTTGTCTAGGTTTCCGTGATTGAAGCACGTACCGTACGTCCGAAGCCGATAACCCGCCTTCCCACAACAACGTGAATTCATAGCCTCGCACTCTTTTAAATGTTTTTATAAATGTTTTATAAACCCGCGAGGTAGATAACATGTTAGTTTTTATAAAATAGGACGCCATTTGTCCCGATTGTTTGTTTATTGATTTGGACCTGAATGATTGTATGACCCGATTGTATGACCCGATTAATGATTAAAGGACCCGATAGATGAAACTAAATGGATTATTAAAAGTTAGGTTATGTCACTAAAAGTCCCATTAGCATGATTTGTGAAATACCGGGATTTGGTAGACGCTTATGCATTTAATAGTACTATTTGGGGACGATCACCCCAGTTCGCGCCTTGACGGTTGATCCCCGTCGTGCCACATTGATTGGTAAGCGAATTTATGTATGAGAAGATTTCCATAGCGTGACCTTTGTGACGACACGCTACTTTAGATGGGCAAAATTGGTATCGGTTTAGCTACCCGTTGTTGGTTTAGTAAGGTAACAATGTCATGCGGCTTATAATAATCCAAAACTAACGAAATACTACTTGACGCTCCGAATTACGATGTATTGCCTGACTAGCAATACTGGGTCATACTATTGATATTATGTTTGTGTTTTGGTTTTCATAACCATATTCATATAACGGTTTTTATTTCCATACAACGTCGTAAGACGTATTGTATGATTGTTTTTATGACATTGGCTCGTATAATGATTTTTAAGGCAAATGCCTATATTATGATTTTCGATAAGGATTTGTATAAAATGACTTTGGCTATTTTATGGCCTATTAAAATGATTTGTACAAAATGATTTGTACAAAATGATTTTCAGTAATAATTTTATACTGATATTATACTGATGGATTTTATTAAACTCTATGAATTCACTCGGTCTTATCACTGACCTTTTCTTTTAACATGTTTTATCTCAGGTACTTGAAGGTAATTCTCGGGAAGACGACAAAGAATTCATGGCCCGCACTCAAATATTAATTTCCATTCAAATGCTTTGTAAATCCTGTATAAAATAAAATGACTTGGGACCGATGTAACATTGATATTTATGAATGGAAATGCTTTATTATTAAACGACGCGATTTTTAAGCGTTGTCTATGATGTGAGTAATGTGCTATCCCGTAACACCAACGAGTCTTCCGCTGTATTGAGTTGTATATATTTGGGGGTGTTACAATTTTTATCATATCTAGAGTTATACAATGAGTTAGAAGCTCATTTTTGGATGGCATGAACTTGATATTATGTTCTACAATTAAGTTAGTTATAGCTACTGCTCATTCTATGTCTAACTATCCTTAACAGTCCCTACAAAACAGACTATTCAGATTAGCACACTCATCTTGTTTTGATCATATCTCACTCATTTTGATGATTCTATTGCATGGCCAACTCTCACATGTGTATGACATCTTATACTTACTGTAAATGGATTCCACCATGCAAATTTATCAGTTTAATTCTTGGTTACTTACTGTTTTTATACAGCCAATAATTTAAGCATGATTTTATCCTTGTTTCTTATGGTTATTCATCTTTTTAAGCATATTTATCAACACTTGATCCCCACACAACATTTTTATCATCATATATTCATCATATACATATACAAAAAGAAAGAAAATACATTTGATCTTTACAAAAATAACAAGAGAAATGGAAAGGATGATCTTCTTTACCAACCAAGATTATATCTTGTTTTTGGAAGACAACAACTTGATGAACACCAAATATATCTCCAAGATCATCAATCACCAAGAAAGTTTGTTGAGAAATTAGTCCTAGGACACAAGAAAATCACCTCCTTTGTTGTTTAAATGGCCACCAATCAATCAAGGCTTCAAGGTTTCTCCATAATATGGCTAGATAACAAGTATGTTGTGGCTAGAAAAGATCAAATGGTGGTGTATGGTGGTGGAGTGGGATGACAATGTAGAGAGAGTGAGAGAGTTTGTAGGTTGTTTTGCATGTATGAATTGGATGTAATGGTTTAGCTAGTGGTTTTGTGGGATGAGTGGCTTCATATTGAAGCTAAGATTACATGTGTAAGCTTATAGCTTACAAGGGTGCCACATCTTTGATGTGGTGTCCCTTTTGGCCGTCCCTTAAGTTAGTGGGGTGGGATAAATTAGTTTGTCCCATCCCACTAATTTACGGGTATTTCTCGATTCTAGTTTCCTTGATTTGCGTGCCCTCGGGTCGTTTTACGAAAAACGTTTTTATAAATTATGAATCAACGGCACAAAACGAATCTAATAAAAATTGTCTCATCAAAAACGGAGTTCGAAAACATAAATACGTAATCCTAAGGTTTCCGGTTTAGTCGTAAAGGACGTTAAATTAAAATCGTAAGTCCTAATCTCTTCTCGTAAATTTGTGAGTTTATGAACTGTTAGGACCATTGGTATAGTTAAATGTAATAGGTAGACTAGGAGGTATGTAGTTCCTCCTGGTCCTAGTAGTGGTAGGAGCAAGTCGTGCTCCTGGTCCTAGTCAAAGTCAAACTTTATTATTTATTTATTATTCTGTTAGGATATGCATGAGATATGTTAGGAAAGGATATGCATATCAGTTTTACACGTTTTGTTTAATGCTGTATTAGGGTTTCCTTGTAGTATAAAAGGAACCTTAGGCAGAAGGGTTATGGATACCTTTATCAAACATAGTTCTAGTCATTATCAATATTAGAAATCCTTAGAAAGGATCAAGTCTTTATAGTTATTCTGTTCTTCTTTATTATATTTGTATTCTGCATTTATATTGTGTATAGTGTCTCTCTGTGAATTGACTTGTGATTATAGAAGTCGTTCACCGTTCCTGACAGGCTGCAAGATCTACATCTAGTAGACCCAACAAGTGGTATCAGAGCCTGGGAGGGTCTCTATACAAGAAGAATCAAGTTTTCTTATTACTGACATTTTTGTTTTATCATGTCTGCCTCAACTTCTACTCAAACAGGAGAAGATAGCACTCCTAAAATTATGCAACCTCAGCAGATCGTTGCTACGGTTTCCAACACGAATGGTAAATTCCCTCTTCTGAAAAATGATGAATATGATAGTTGGGCAATGAAGATGGAATGGTGGATCACCAATACTGATCAAGACCTTTGGAAGATTATTCTGAATGGGAACAGCAGGAAGCTAACTGGAAGAGACAAGAATGGTAATATTACTCTTGTTAACCCTAAATCTCATGAAGAAATCATAGCTATTCAGAAGGAGGTCAAAGCAAAAACGATTTTGCTTCAATCTCTTCCTGATGATCACATGGGTGACTTCTACCATTTGGATGATGCCAAAGAGATCTGGAATGGTATAAAAGCAAGGATTGGTGGGAATGAGGAGTCAAAGAAAATGCGAAGATCCATGCTGAGAGATGAATTCACATAATTCAAAATCTCAGAAACTGAAGGTTTACATCAAGGGTATGACAGGTTCCAGAAGATATTGAGCCAATTAAATCAACTTCGTTCAAAGCCTGACGATGGTGATATTAATGCAAGGTTTCTTAAAGCCTTACCCTACTCCTGGAATCAGGTGGTGATCTCTCTCAAAGCCAAAGGTGGGCTTGACTATCTCAATTTTGATGATTTATTTCATAAGCTCAGAACTTTTGAACCTCATGTGAGAGGATATTCAAGTGACTCTTTTCCCACTCCTGCTAATTTTGCCTTTGTGAGTTCTATGGCATCCAGTCCCATGTCATATGCTAGTAGCCCAAGCAATACTGTGTCTTCTCAACATACTTTTCAGCATACTTCTGCTCCTGATCCTACTGCCAAGCCTGGTAGTATGGTAGAAGCCGTTCTTCATTCTTTTGTGGCTGATGTTGATGCTCAACAACAACTTGCTTTTGATGACTTCAAACAGGTCGATAAACTTGACCTGGATGAAATGGATCTTAAATGGCAGATGGCCATGCTCACTCTTAGGGTTCACAAGTTTGAGAAGAAAGCAAGTCGAAAATTCAATTACAACCCACGGGAGCCAGCAAGATTCGACAGAAGCAAGGTTCGATGCTATAACTGCCAGCAACAAGGTCACTTTGCAAGGGAATGCCCTAGCAATAATGACCAGGAGAAGAGCAGGTACTCAGCTTTTAAGGTTCAGGAGGTAAAAGATGACAAGAAGGCACTGGTATCTGTTGACTCTACGGTCAACTGGAATGATCATCAGTCTACCACTTTGGAATCCGCTGAATCCTCGACTAACGTATTTGCAATGATTGCTGGGAATCTCTCTGATGCAGAAGAAGCAGACGAGTTTGCTCTTATGGGCATCTCACCTCAGGTACTACATTGTCCTCTTGGTTGTCATGATAAATACTCAGAATTGTTGTCCCAATTTAATGAAGTAAATGATCAAAATGACAAGTATTTTTTAGAGGTTCAAGCCTATAAGGCTTCTTTAAACACATTGGAACAACAAAAGAGGTGGCTACAAGATACTCAACGTGAGTATGAGGATAAAATTAGGATACTGAGCATCGATTTAGAAAACACAACTAATATGCTTAAATATACTGAAAAGGTAAGAGATGCCAGTATCAAAGAAAAACAGGAGATGCAAGGAAAATTAGATGCTACAATGTTGAGATTTGAAAAATGGAAAAAGGCACCTAAAAATCTTTCAAAATTAATTGATAGTAGCATGTCTGGTAGGACTAAAAGAGGATTAGGATTTGATAAATATATTGATTCAGAAGATGTGTTTGATTTATCTTTTTCGAGTGTGTTTGATGCCGACAAAGAGGAAGAGGGAGAACCTAGGTACAATAGGTTTAAACCAGCAGCAGAAATGCATGCTGTCCCTCCCCCTCTTACTGGAACTTTTATGCCCACTTCTAGGCATATTGACTTGGATGGATCACAGATGCATGAGTCCCCAAAAAGTTCTACTAATTCTAATGACTTTGTCTCGTGTACTTTCAGTGACAAAGCCAGTGACTCTGCATCAAGTGGTTCAAGTGAAGAGTAAAGACCTACAAGTTCCAAGAAGAATGATCATGCTGCTACTAGTGCTAGGAAGTATGAAGAGAAAGTTACTTTTAAGTCAACTGTGTATGGTCCTGGTGTATTGAGTCCTAGGAAGTTTGATTTTCCTAGAATTATGTGTAATAATGTTAGCAGTATGAAACAATTTCATTCTGATAAAAGGTCTATTAAAACATGTTTTGTTTGTGGAAGTGCATTTCATTTGATTAAAGATTGTGATTTTTATGACACACATGCTTCTGTTCATCAAGCATTTTCTGCTCCTGGTCCACCAGGAGCTGCCCCATATACTTCTAGAAGACTCAATCCTAGTGCTCAATCGTATTCTTCTTCTAGAAGGTCCTCTCCATTAACTTCTGATCATTGGAGAAACATTGGATTAACAACAAATAGAACCACAAGTAACTATTTTCAAAGTTTTAATCCAATTTATCCACAAAATTTTGACCATATGTATTTTGGTCTGGGAGGTTTGGGAATTGCTGTTAAGCCCTCAGCAGGTTTATCTTGGTCAAACAATAATACCCATATGATGCATAGGCAACCAAGGAACAATGGTGGATCTCATCAATCTTCTTGGCTCTCTACTAAAGATCCACAAGGCAGGCTCAAACCTGAAAAGGTTTGGGTCCCCTTAAGACACTAACTTTTGCATTTTTATTATCTTGTTGTTGTAGGTTACTCCATACCAAGATCCTAGTTTAGGCATTGTTGATAGTGGTTGCTCCAGGAGCATGACAGGAAATAAAATTCTTCTCTCTAACTTTGTACCATTTCAAGGCGGCAAGATCTATTTTGGTGGAGGTGAAGGCAAGATCACTGGCAAAGGAACAATTAACACGCCTAATCTAAATTTTGAGCAGGTCTACTATGTGGAAGCACATCAACACTTCAACTTGATATCTGTCTCTCAGATTTGTGACAAGAAGCAGTTTGTTCTCTTCATGGATACTGATGCACTTGTGCTCTCCAAAGACTTTCAGCTTCCGGATGACTCACAGGTTCTGCTCAGAATTCCTAGAAGACACAATCTCTATAGCATCAAGCTCAATGAAGTCAACCCTACTGGTCAACTAGCATGTCTGGTTGCTAAAGCCTCAGAAGATGAAGCCACTCAATGGCACAGAAGGATGGGGCATGTGAACTTCAAGACCATTCACAAACTTGCAAATCTGAATCTGGTCTCTGGTTTACCTCCCAAGTCATTTGGAAATGATATAAATTGTATTGCTTGCAGCAAAGGCAAACAACATAAAGCATCCTTAAAAGCCATTACTGCTCTTAGTCTTATTACTGAACCATTGCAGCTATTACACATGGATTTATTTGGTCCTACCTCCATTAGGAGCATTGACCACAAACAATTCTGTCTGGTGGTAACTGATGGATATAGCAGGTTTACGTGGGTGTTCTTCATGGCTGCCAAGAGTGAGACCTACTCAATTCTTAGAGATTTTCTTACCCTTATAGAGAACCAGTTGTCCAATAAAGTTAAAGGTATTCGTTGTGATAATGGAACCGAGTTCAAAAATAAAGACCTCGTAGCACTTTGTAATGCTAAGGGCATCAAAAGAGATTATAGTGCAACAAGAACTCCTCAACAGAATGGCGTGGCAGAGAGAAAGAACATGACACTAATAGAAGCAGCAAGAACAATGCTTGCCGATTCCAAGCTTCCAACCATGTTCTGGACAGAAGCCGTTAATACTTCAAGTTATGTTTTGAATAGGGTTTATATTACCAATCCTCACAAGAAGACTCCTTATGAGCTTCTAACGGGCAAAGTTCCAAATATATCTCATTTGAAGCCTTTTGGGTGTCCAGTAACCATTCTAAATACTAGTGACTATTTGGGGAAGTTTGATGGCAAGGCAGATGAATGATACATTGTGGGATATTCAGCTCACTCTCGGGCTTATCGTGTCTACAATCTCCAAGCCAAGCGGATCATTGAAACTATAAATCTCAGGTATTTTGAAGAGAAGTCAAACATCCAAGGCAAGGGTCCTGAATGGTATTTTGATCTTGATTATCTTAGTGATTCGTTAGGATATTTTCGGTTCAAAACTAACCATGATGCAGGTCCACAATTGTTTGCAACTTCTAGTACAGGTGTTCCTTCTAGTCTCTCTGATTCAGATGACGAGGATGACATTTTTGTGGTTCCATCCTACTCCACCACAGTCTCTCCTACTCCTCCTAGTGATGCAACTCCATTGGATGTACTGGATTCCCAAGTAGCTCTTGACACTCTACTCAAACAACAACAAGAAGCTACTATAGCAGCTGCTCAAGGTGGTTTTGAGTTTCCCTTGAATACGCCTACTGACAAAGCTGCTCCTGGTACCTCAGCTTCTGCTCCTAGGGCTAGCTTATCACCTATTGGTACTCCAGCTAGTGAGTCTGCTTCAAATACTCGTTTCTCCAGTCCTTCTGATTTGGGGAACCATCAAAAGAAGTCTTCTACCAAGCTGGATGATATTCATAAACAACTAGTAGATGGGATTTTCAACGCTGCTTCATATGATGTTGACTTTGTTGGTGATCTCAATAACTTGGCACCAGAAGTGGAGGTAGCTTCCAATCCAGTCTTGCAATCACACAAAGATCACCCTACCACCCAAATCATTGGAGATCCTGGTTCTACTGTCAAGACACGCAGAATGCAGAAGAAGGCCTCGTCTGATCATCATGCTCTTGTGAGCTATATTGAAGATCAAAAGCGTAATAATCATACGGACTTTCAACACTGTTTGTTTTCTTGTTTTCTTTCACAGGTGGAACCTAGGTCATTCTCTCATGCTCTTGAGGATCAAAGTTGGGTGGAGGCTATGCAGGAGGAAATGCATCAATTCTTGTTTCAGAATGTTTGGGTTCTGGTTGACTTACCAGATGGAAAGACAGCAATCAATACCAAATGGATTCTCAAGAACAAGAAGGATGCACGGGGAATTGTCGTAAGGAATAAAGCTAGGCTTGTCGCACAGGGCCACACTCAAATTGAGGGCATTGACTACACTGAAGTTTTTGCTCCGGTTGCAAGGATTGAGGCCATTCGTCTGTTTTTGGATTTTGCTTCTTATGTGGGCTTTACGATGTTTCAGATGGATGTCAAGAGTGCATTTATCTATGGCAAAATTGATGAGGAGGTGTATGTCACTCAACCTAAGGGCTTTGTAGATCCACTTCATCCCAAGAAAGTTTACAAGGTGGTCAAGGCTCTTTATGGATTACATCAGGCTCCTAGAGCTTGGTATGAGCGTCTTTCAACTTTCTTGTTAAAGAATAGCTATAGAAGAGATACTATTGAAAAAACACTATTTCTTAGGAGGAATACCAAGGACATTATCCTTGTTCAGGTTTATGTGGACGACATTATCTTTGGTTCTACTAAGAAGGAATGGTGTGATGAGTTTGAACACTTGATGAAAGGCGAGTTTCAGATGAGTGCTATGGGAGAGCTTTCCTTCTTCCTTGGCCTACAAGTCAAGCAACAGTCAGATGGGATCTTCATCAGTCAAGATAAATATGTTCATGAGATTCTTCAGAAGTTTGACATGGATCCTCTTCGACCAACAGCAACTCCTTATGAAGTTGCTAAAGTCAAACTCAAGAATGAGCCAGACCCCCCGGTCAATGTTCACATGTAAAGGTCTATGATTGGCTCACTCATGTATTTGACTGCATCACGTCCGGATATCATGTTTGCAGTAAGTGCTTGTTCTAGACATCAGGTGACTCCAACGGTTTCGAACTTGAATGCAGTGAAGAAGATTTTCAAGTATATCAAGGTTCAACCTAAACTGGGCTTATGGTATCCTAGAGAATCACCTTTTGTTCTAGAAGCATATAGTGATAGTGACTATGCAGGTGCTAATAATGACATAAAGTCTACTACTGGTGGTTGTCAATTTTTGGGTCGTCAACTTATTTCATGGCAATGCAAGAAACAGACAATAGTAGCTACTTCTTTAACAGAAGCTGAATACGTTGCTGCTGCTAGTTGTTGTGGACATGTTTTGTGGATCCAAAATAAAATGTTGGATTATGGTTTCAATTTTATGAACACCAAAATTTTTATTGATAATCAAAGCACTATCTGCATTGTGAAGAATCCTGTTTTTCATCAGCGAACAAAGCATATTGAAATTAGGCACCATTTTATACGGATGCCAATGAGAAGAAGTTAATACAGGTTCTTAAAGTTCATACGGATGATAATGTTGCTGATTTGCTGACAAAAGCATTTGATGGTCCTCGGTTCAACCACTTAGTGGTTCACATTGGGATGGTCAATCCTTGAGGTCTAGGATTGAGGGGAGGCTAAGCCTAAGGGGAGGCTTTATGTACATATTACTTTGCACAGACTAACATATTGGTAGATTTTAACAACATATTGCATTGGTTCTGGTGGTGTGTGTTACTCCTGGTGGAGGATTTTGCTCACTTCTGGTGGTTATATTCTTTCATGATTGGCTTCTGGTCCTCATTGGTTAGCTTCTAGTCATTATTGGTTGGCTTCTGGTGGTTAAAAATCCTTCTTTGTCAAGTGATGATTGGCTTCTGGTACTGGTCTGGGCCACTGTTCATTCTTATTGACTTTTGTTGACCACATTTTGCTTCTAGTACTGACCAGTGTGCGCTTTGACTTTTAGTCAACGCTTCCAATTCTGGTATTTACACTCTTATTTAACTTTGGTAAATTGGAATTTGGAAATTGTGTTAAAAGGGGCAAGTGGTTACTATGTAATGATTGTCTAGTTTGAAAGGGAAACCCCCCATTAATAGGGGTCAATAAACAGTTACTACCTTCATTATTTATGGTCAATTAACCCCCCTTGACTCATTCATTCCACTCATAACACACACACACCCGATCCTACTCTCTCAACCCTAACACCAATCATCTTCCATTCAATTAATCAAGATCCATGGCTGCCCTAGTATACCAACCTGCTCACAACAAGGTCGCCTATCTAGGAGATGGTCCACATCGTGATGATTTTACTGACATTCTGGACTTCATTGAGGCTTCAAACCTAAGGTATGCTTTTACTGTATGTCCCACTATTTATGATAGTGTTATTCGTCAGTTTTGGGCATCTGCTCGTCTTGTGGTTGTGGTTGGTCGTCCACGTGAACTCCATGCTACCATAGATGGTCATTCATACGTGGTATCTGAGGCTTCTATTCGCTCTTCCCTTCATCTTCAAGATGAAGGTGGCGTTGTGTCCATCCCCAATGCGGAGGTGTTGGAGGGGATGGCTGCTATAGGGTACAATCATGAGGGGAAGTTTAACTTCCAGAAGAATAGGTTTCCCCCCAATGGAAGCTTCTGGTGCATTTTCTTATTCATTGTTTAAGTCCCAAGTCTGGGAGTTGGGATGCTTTCCCTACTCCTTTGGCTACTGGTCTCATTTGCTTAGCACAAGGTAGAGTTTTTAATTTCTCTCGTTATTTGTTTGAGGGGATGATTAGTAATTTGTCTATTGCTGGTTCTAGGAAGAAGTTTCTGATATATCCTAGGTTTTTACAACAGATCCTTGTTTGTATGCCTCGTGATAGGACTGAACATGTGCCTTCTAAGCTTACTGCCAAAGTATATTATAATATGGTTCATGGGTTTGCCGGGGAGTGGAGGACCCTTACTGAGGCCATGTTGGGGCTGGCTTAGGGTCCTTCTGATGTTGTTGTTCCTCCGGTTGAAAAAGCCGAGGAGGAACCTCATCTTGCTGATGACCCAATGGAGGATGAGGATCATGCTGGTGGTGGACCTCATGTGGTTGAGGAAGAGCTGGTTGAGGAAGTGGTGGTTGAAAGGACATCCACTTCCAAGGCTGCTCCTTCTTCTTTCCTACATGCGTCTCCATTTGTGGAGACTCCCCCTCCTAGTCCTGCTCCACACTCTTCTGATAAGCCTTTTGGTAGTAGTACTCCTAATGCTGGCCCATCTGTTGCTTCTGGCTCCAATGACGCCTTCCCTGATCCAAGTCCTCTTGGTGGGAAAGCGGAGGAGCCTATTACACTTACTTCTCTACTTGATCTTATGCACAGGTATCATGCGCGGATTCTTTCCTTGGAAGCAGATTTGAATCAACACCGGAAGCTTACTAGGGAGTTTGTTCTTCCCATGGCTGATCGCATCAAAGCTTTGGAGACTCAGCAAAGACGAAGAAAGAAGCATGTGGTTCAATCTGAGTCTGATGAGGAAGTTAAGGATCGTGTTGAGGATGGTTTGACTTTGTTGGCAAAGGCTGCCTTTACTGATAAATTGTATGATGATTTTCCGGTTCCTCCGACTTCCTCCAGTGTTCCTTCTCCTGCTGCTATTCCCACTCCTATGGATGGTGCTGCTGGTCCTACTACTGGTTCCAATGCTGGTCCATCCAATGATCCAAAGGGGAAGGCCCCAATGACTGATGCTCCCTCACCACCTCGCAAGCGTACACGCACACAACTTGAGGAGGATAGGTTGGGTGAGGAGGCTGCTCAACGGATGCAAGCCGAAATTGATGAAGCTGCTCGGGCTACGGAGGAAGCGTTTCAACAGCAGCGACGAGAACAGGTGCAGCATGATGCAATGCATTGGAATGAAAGTGATTGGATGCAGGTGTTGACTATTCTTACCAAGGATTATTCCCAGTTCACTGATCTTCTGGGTGCGGATGTGGATGAGCATAACTGTATTCCAAGAGCCATGGTGTTGATGCGCAAGCATCAGTTGGCGCTTGTTGCACAACTTCGTGAGAAATGTAAGAACAGACCTTTGTCGCGAAATGAGGAGCGACAGTTGATGCAGCGATATGTGAAGTATCAGTCGGCTGCTTATTTCCAAACTGGTTGGAAGTGGGACAGGGTTTGGGCTTTCTCTTTTGATGAACTTAAAGCACTATATGAAAGAATGGTCAAGCATCAAAGCACCCCAATTCCGGAACGATTTATCTATCGTCCTTCTCCACGTGTGGTGACTACTTCTTCACCTGTTGTTACTACTGGTCCTACATCTGCTCCTACTCTTGGTTCTGCTGTTATTCCATCGGTTTTTGTTGCTTCTACAGTTGGTACCACCACTACTCCTTTGGTTGCTCCTCTGGTTTCTTCTTCAGGTCCTGCTTCCACCACAACACATGCTACCACCACCACCTTTGCTACCACAACCACCACTACTCCTACACCTGATATGGCATCACCATCACCACCAGTTCTTGGTTCTCAACATATTCCTTCTTCTAGTGCAGCTCCTGTTGCTCCCTTGGGTGGGCAAACTCTTGAGTCTACTTCCCCTACTCCCACTGCTGCTGCTCAGGTAACGGTAAAGGTTGAACCCTCAACTAGTGATTCCACACCTCGTCGTTCGCTTCGCCAGAAATCGGCTCGACATGTTAGACGTGGCAAGACGGTCCCTTATGAGAAGCGTGCTTCTGAAAATCTTATTGATGCGGCTTCTGATAGTGACTCTGATTTGCCTTTGGGTAATGGTTATATTACTGGTTGGACGGTTTCGCATTCCACGACTCTTCCTGGTACGGTATCTCATCGGACTACTCTTAGTGATGGGTCTGTTAGGTTTGCTTCGGGTCTGCAGGGTATTTTGTCTTGGGATGATCGTAAGGATCTTATGTATTTATATGGGTTTGTGGATACTGGCATGCCTGTTGATCCTATGGCTGTGTCTTCCTGGCCTAGTCTGCGAGTATGGGCTGATCTTAAGATGATGCTTGATGCACCTCCTCATGATCCTGTTTCTGGTGTCTGGAAGGATCAGATGCAATGGGTTATTCAGCGCTGGAAGTTATATGCGGTATGTGGTGTGCATATGTTGGAGTTGGAATCTGGTCATATGGTCTTCATGCTCACAGACATGGTTTATCCGTTGACGATTGCTTCGACGGAGGCTATGTTGGCTTGTCACTTGCAGATTTCAAATGCTCCTTCAGGGAATGAGTCCTCTATGGCGACTGCGTTGGTGGAAGGGATCCAGGCTCGTTTGAAAGTAGATAAGAAGGTTGCTTCTGGTCTCTGAAATGGTTGGTTTGTAAGTGTTTACGTTTTGTGTTTTTGATAATTTGTTCATATTATCATTCTTTTCACCAATATGTAAAGTGATTGGTGAATTTCATTCTTTAAAGTTAAAAAAAAAAGAATACTTTTTATATAATATCTACTTATACTTTCAACACATCATGGATTTTAAACTTGTGAATATGATAACATTTGTTGATAAACTATGGATTCTGGTTGCTGACTTGTCCTTGTGTTGGTTACTGGTTTCATCTGGTGTTGGACTTGGTCCTCACAACAAATGGTCCTCAACTCACCATGTCTACTCGACAAGAAAGAGTTGATTCACCTTGAGGGTACTCCTGGTGCGATTCTCAAATCCGTTGATGGTTGCCAGGTTACCCAAAACTGGATGGTTTTCACTTGCCATGGTCCTAGACTGAAAAGTGGCTAATCCAAGGGGGTACGGCTCTTGGTAAAGATTTTATCAAATCCGTTGATAGCTGTAATAGCTTCCTTAAAGCAATAGGGTTTTCAACTCACCGATGCTTCATTGCTAAGAGTTGGCGAGTCCAGAGGGGTACGGCTTCTGGTAAAGACATATCAAATCCATTGACGGCTGTGATGGTTTGCCTAAAATCATCAGGGTACCCCCACTCACCATTGATTCACGTTCTAAGAGTTGGGTTGGGTTCTGGTCTCCTAGGGTGATGCTTATTCCACCAGAAAGACTGGCTAGCCCAAGAGCGAGCAGCAACTTGGTAAAGGCTCATCAAATCTGCTTATGTTGCTGTAAAGATTCAACACGATGCTGATTTGTTTCAAGCTTTAGAGAAGCTTCTAGTGTTCCATGTTGCGGCGGTTTTTCTGTTTCTTATCTTGCTGATGCTGCTATTACTTTTGCTGATTCAATCCTCGAGCTTTATTGCATGTTTTCCAGGAAACTTGAACTCAACAGGTCAAATTCAAGTTTAGGGGAGGATTGTTAGGACCATTGGTATAGTTAAATGTAATAGGTAGACTAGGAGGTATGTAGTTCCTCCTGGTCCTAGTAGTAGTAGGAGCAAGTCGTGCTCCTGGTCCTAGTCAAAGTCAAACTTTATTATTTATTTATTATTCTGTTAGGATATGCATGAGATATGTTAGGAAAGGATATGCATATCAATTTTACACGTTTTGTTTAATGCTGTATTAGGGTTTCCTTGTAGTATAAAAGGAACCTTAGGCAGAAGGGTTATGGATACCTTCATCAAACATAGTTCTAGTCATTATCAATATTAGAAATCCTTAGAAAGGATCAAGTCTTTATAGTTATTCTGTTCTTCTTTATTATATTTGTATTCTGCATTTATATTGTGTATAGAGTCTCTCTGTGAATTGACTTGTGATTACAGAAGTCGTTCACCATTCCTGACAGGCTGCAAGATCTACATCTAGTAGACCCAACATGAACCAACTCAAAATTAAAATCCCAAAATAATATTTACGAATAAATTTATTTCCTGAAATGTCGGACTGTCACCAAAGATGGTGTATGTAAACGTAAGCACGTAACGTTGAATCCTCCGGTTTAGACGTAGTCGATGCTACTTCAAGACGTAAATCCAAATTTCTTCCCAAAAATAAGTGAGTTCATATTATAACATTAAAATAATGTTTTCAATTAAATATTGAGAATAAAATATAAACCATAAATTGACGGATTGTCACATATATGTTTGTTTTTGTTTTTATTACTTGTAATCCTTTTCAAAAGTCGTTCAAGACTTGAATAAACACACGTTCTTCTGGTCAAGAATTTCTTAGTCCATACACCGATCCCGAACGTTATATTCACCAATCTCGAAAGAAAAACTGCAAGAAACACCCCTTTGTTTCTTTTGAAAACCAAATCTCAAAAACCAAAAACCCACCATTTGATAATCTCTTAGACGCATTTGTCGTCTACAACCCATTTAATGATCTACCATTCCCAATGGTCGATGATCAATCTATGTGGGCAACCAACCGAGTAGTAGCACCTACCCCCGAGGCTGCTATTGTTCAAGTTGAGCTTGGAGAAAAATTTACCGTGAAAGGTCATCACCTTTCAATGATCAAAGACCGCCAATTTGACGGCCGTACGCTAGCCGATCCGCATAAGCACATATCCGAATTCATAGAAATATGTGGCATGTTCCATTATGGAGCCTACGTCGATGTAGACGCCATAAAACTCAAACTCTTCCCATCATCTCTATCCAGAGATGCAAGAGTTTGGTACAACGAGTTGATGCCCGGTACCATTGAAACATGGGAACAAATGAGAACCGCTTTTGTTAGCCGTTTATTTCCACCCGCCATGTACGAAAGACTCATGGGAGAAATCCGAGGTTTCGCCCAACTTCCACAAGAAACACTCATTGATGCGTGGAACCGAATGAAAGACCTACTTCGTAGTTGTCATGGACATGGTTTATTAAAAGGAACCATCATCCAAATCTTTTATCATGGTCTCAATGAAACGACGCAAGCAATCCTTGACGCCGGTGGACTATTTCTTTATAAGACTCCCAACGAAGCATATCAATTGCTCGAGGACCGAGTTCTCTTAAAACTCGATTGGTCCAAAGATAACCGAACCAAACTTTTCAAGAAAACCGTTGCTTTCGGTGAAAGTGATGAAAATTCCAAACTCATGGAGAAGATGGACGCCCTCACATCTAAATTCGACTCGCGATTCAAAACCATCAAAGACAAAATGAAGGAGATGCGAGGCGAATGTACTCTTTGCGGAGGACCACACCCATCCACGGCGTGTGATGATACACCAATAAGAGAACCGCCACAAGAAGCAAACTACGACCAAGGAGGATACCGAGGAAGTGGTTATCGAGGCAACTACTACGGTAGAAATTCCGGCATATGGCGTGAGTATCCCAAAAACAAAAATCGTAGCTCACAACCCTGTGAGAACGATAATTCCGGTCCATCAAACGAAAAGAAACCCAAAGAGTCAACCCTAGAGAAAACGTTGTTAGCTTTCATAGAATCTCAAAAATCGACAAACACGTTCATTAAGAACCAATTCTTCGATCTCAAAGTGTGACAATCCGTCAATTTCAGGTCGTTATTTTAATCTCGACTATTAAGTATTATATGTTTACTTTAATGAGAACTTTAAATTATCGGCTAACCGAGAAGGTTATAGCTTGAAACTTAACGTAAGAAAGTCGTTTAGATGAAAACCGACAAGGAATACATTAAGTATCGATATTATATTCTCAAATTATCATATGAATGATTTTATTGTATTTATTTTTATTTCTCGTGTTTTACATTTTAACGAATGACGAGAACTACGAATGATCGCGATACCGACGGATGCCCAAAAATTTATGTTTTATTATCGATTGTCTCGATAGTTTATATTTTCCACGTTTTCAATTTACATACGTTTTAAGTCGTGTCGAAGCTTTATTACTATATTTATGAAGCGTTTTAACTTTCGAAAAGTATTTTTACGAAACCCGAGCCCCGTAAATATTTTCAAAATTTTCAATTTACATTTTCTACCTTGTAAACTATTTAATTGCATTTTGGACCAAAACTATACAAAATTGGCAAAATCTACCCATCCACCCCACTATATATTAATTCTCCACTATCTATTTTATAATAATAATTCATTTTTACAAAAAAAACAAAATCTCTCTCTTTCTTTCTCTGTAAACCGTCCACCCCCATCATCAACAATCCTTTGATTTTGATTTTCTACTTTGAATCTTCCAAATCCAATTCAAGACCCATCTTGGAAATTCAACAAGCTTCATTTTGGTATAAATTTTTCCAACATGCATTCACTTAATTTTTCTATTCAATTTTTGATGAAAAACATGTTGTTTGATCCATTTTTATGGTTAAACATGTTGTTATTATTATTATATTTGAGTGAGTGTTGTTGCATGTTTATTATTTTGAGTGGGTAAATTTTTGGATGATCATTCAAGGGTGTTAGGAGTTAGATATAGGTTTTATGATGATATTAGGGTAATATTAGGAGTATATGAATTGATAAAATGGGTTGAAACATTGATTTGGTAGGATTTTTAGATGACCATTTAACATCAGTGGGTAAAAGGGTATTTTTGAAAGTCTTAGGTCAGATTATAAAATGATATGATGTGATATTGTTGTATTAATCTTCAAGATGCTCGTTTTGCCGCTTGAATGAGCTTCTAGTTCATTACGAGTCAAAAGTTCTGCTAGTTTTAGTATTCGTGTACCGAGAGACGAGTATCGGCACAATCCAAAAATTGTTGTCGATATTTGGATCGAATCTCGGGGACTATAGAATGAGTTTTAAAAATGTTCAAGGACTGATGTTAAAGTCTAAACCTCAGGTCATGAGTCTATTTTCAAACCTGAGTGTCAGTTTTATAAATGGAGTTGTTTAGATATGTCAAAATGGTTTTACAAGTCAAAGGCGTAAATCTGTCCGGTTTTTATAACACGAAGGTGTGTCGGGAAGAAGGTCTTAGAAGTAATATTTTTGAATGAAATTTAAACTGAGTCTTATTCATATTATATGTGAGTTTGTGACCAAGTTTCGTCGAAATCAGACAAGTCTAGATAGGGTAGATTGGTGTGTACATTTGGAGTGTACATGCTGATTGGTATTTTGGACACGTAGTTCAATAAATATGTGGCGTGAGTTGAGTATTCGCCATTGGACACGGTGATTTACTCAAGTGTTAAGTCATTATATAAATGACTTAGTTACTGGTCCGAGGGAAGTAAAATGATAAGTTGACTTGGCGTCTTAAGACGGGTCAATATCGAGAGTGCAAGTGTTTAAAAGAATAATATTGGATAAAAGGATATAGTAATATCACTTGTATTGTTATATTTTTCGGGGTTGTCATGATTTTGTAATTTTGATTTTTATATTATTTAAGTAGGATTTATACTTAAGTCAATTATTAACGAACACGCCTTATTTGGTAGGTTGCGGTTTTCGTGTTTAAACGGCCATCACTAATCGTCGGTGATCGTCTCATTACCACAATTGGCTAAGGTGAGTCTATAGCCTCGCTTTTAACATGTTTACTTGTTTTATACAACCCACGAGGGGGATAACATGCTTGTTTTATTAAAAATGATGGGTACAACGAGAAGTTGTGGAAATCCCATTAATGGGTGCAACGAGAAGTTGTGGGAACCCTATTTACTTGAAAGTATTTATTGAAATTGAAAGGTACAAGTATAAGTTGTGGTAAACTCATGATTGTTTTAAAATTGAACAAAAGGAACTTAATTGTATGTTTAGATGAAAGTTATTACATAAGTTTGTTTAGCCTTAAAAGACCCATGAATCGTGAATTGTTAATCGAAGTAACGCTAATGCTATGGATAGATCTATCGGGGTGACGCCCAGTCCGGTCGCGACTAGCTATCGCGTGGTGTTGTGATGCTCTAGTAATGAAACATCGGATGCATTGTATAAGAGAAATATACGCACTTGGCTAGGTGTGTTGGGCTGAAATAATATATGTTAACGTTCAATGTCACGAGACTTATGTAATGACACGATAATTATGTCCGTACAACATAATTGTCTTTGATAAATTATTAACCATGGAAGGTTATTTTGAATACTTGTGTTCTCTTTATTTAATTTAAACTCTATTGATTCACTCGGCAAATTTTGCTGACTTTTTAGCATGTTTTATCTCAGGTCCATTGGGAAGGCACTCGAGGAAGGCGGTTTCGTGAAGCTTGCTTATTTGAAATGTTTTGGCCCGCTTTCATAAATTATATCCATTTAAAGAATCTTTTCTTATTTGTTGTGTTTGTAAACTTTAAATTACCTGGGACCGTGTGAAAAGTTTTATTGTTAAATGAAAATGAATGGATGTTTTTATTAAAACTACTCGTTTTGAGCCGTTTTCTATGATTATGAGATTGAACCATGGTAGTAACACCCAAGGACCCTTCTGCTGCTATGACCGAAATTGGGGGTGTTACACAAAGCCAACGTTGAAAAAGGACAAAGACACCACACCGCAACCATTAATGATCTCGAAACCAAACTCGGTCGAATCACCGATCAATTAGCCAATCGACCAAGTGGTTCGCTACCAAGCAACACTTAAACAAACCCAAAACCATCTATGGATAAACCATACCCCCCACCACCCGCCCGTAATGAACATGTGAATGGCGTATTCACAAGAAGTGGGCTGATTTATGATCCACCACAAAACCCGAACACCAATGCTCCCACTTTCACTAATGAAAGTGAAGACGAGGCCGATGAGCCCGTGAAGTAAGAAACCGTTCCTCCTTCCAAACCCAAACCAGAACAAACCACACCAATTCCAATACCAACACCAAAGGCGTATGAACCAAAAATTCCGTATCCTCAACGCCTACGAAAAGAAAAGATGGAGGCTCGTAATGCCAAATTCCTTAAGATGATCAAGGAAGTTAAGATCAACGTTTCACTTGTTGATATCTTAACCGGCATGCCCAACTATGGGAAATTCCTCAAAGATCTTGTGAGCAACCATAGTAAGACGGAGCAAATCTCTGCTGCGTTTCTAAATGAAGAATGTTCTACCGATTTGCAAAGCAAACTTCCACCAAAGCTCGGAGATCCGGGAAGCTTTCTCATACCATGCACCCTAAACAACAATGTCGAATGTCACGCCTTGGCCGATCTAGGCGCAAGTATCAATCTTATGCCATACTCATTATACAAGAATCTTTCAAACAATACTTTGAAACCTACGAGTATAAGTATACGTTTGGCTAACCACACATACCAATATCCCACTGGAGGAAGGCCATCAAGTTCCTCTTATTTTAGGACGACCATTCTTGCACACCGCCGATGCTATCATTCGTGTGAAGAATAAAGAACTCAACCTTGGAGTTGGTGACGATCGAGTCACATTCTTAGTCGATAAAGATATGCAACACTCCCATTCCAATGATGAGACATGCTTCCGCATGGATGTTATCGATGAAGTAACGGAAGAAGAGTTGGATGCATTGCTTGATGACAACGCACCATTCCAAACAACTTCGGAAAAGATTAGCGATATTGAACGTGATCGTGAATTCGAAGAATTCATGGCCCTTGATTCCGAAGTAACTCTCGAAGAAGAGGAAAACAAGCCGTTTGAAGTTTTGTCTTCGAAATCAAACTTTATAGTTCATAAATCTATTCATGATCCACTGACGGATCTTGAGTTGAAACCTCTTCCCGAACATCTCGAGTACGCTTATCTAGAGAAGGATTCACTCCTTCCGGTGATTATCTCTGCTAAGCTCGAGGAAGATGAGAAGGAACGTCTCGTTTCTATGCTCAAAAACCACAAAGAAGCGTTTGCTTGGAAAACATCCGATATACCGGGTATTAGCCCATATTTTTGCAAACACAAGATCAATCTCGAAGACGATGCCAAAACCGTTATTAAGAGGCAACGTCGACTTAACCCAAACATGAAGGAGATAGTAAAAGCCGAAATCATCAAACCCCTTGAGGCAGGAATCATCTATGCCATAGAGGATAGTCCTTGGGTTAGTCCTATTCATTGCGTTCCTAAAAAAGGAGGAATGTCTGTTGTGACCAACGAAAATAACGAACTTGTTCCTACAAGAACCGTTACCGGTTGGCGTGTGTGTATTGATTACCGCAAATTGAACGATGCCACACGAAAAGATCATTTTCCTCTACCATTCATGGACCAAATGTTGGAAAGACTAGCGGGGAACAAATTCTTTTGTTTTCTCGATGGCTTTTCCAGATATTTTCAAATATCTATCGAACCATCCGATCAAGACAAGACCACTTTTACGTGTCCTCATGGAACGTTCTCTTATAAGCGCATGCCTTTTGGTCTTTGCAATGCACCTGCGACTTTTCAAAGGTGTATGATCGCAATCTTTCAAGACATGATCGAAGTATCCATGGAAGTTTTCATGGATGATTTCTCAGTCTGCGGAAACTCATTTGAGTCTTGCCTTTTTAATCTAGAGCGCATGCTCATCTGATGCAAACAAGCTCATCTCGTGCTCAATTGGGAGAAACGTCACTTTATGGTGACTGAAGGAATTGTGCTTGGACACAAAGTCTCCGGAGCCGGATTGGAAGTAGACAAGGCAAAGATCAAAGTGATATCCAAATTACCACCACCCACTAACGTTAAAGCTGTTAGAAGATTTCTAGGTCATGCGGGATTCTTCCGTCGATTCATAAAAGATTTTCCAAAATCGCTAGACCGATGACCAAACTCCTTGAAAAAGACATAGTCTTTGATTTCAATGAAGAATGCATAGAGGCATTTGACAAGCTTAGAGACAAGTAAACGAATGCACCGATCATGGTTTCACCAGATTGGTCGCGACCGTTTGAACTTATGTGTGATGCAAGCGATTTCACTGTAGGAGCCGCATTAGGACAACGTGAAGGAAAACATTTCCGTTCAGCTGTTCACCGTTGGATCTCGCCAATACAGCCCCCTATAGTTTTCGTTACCGAGATATCTTTTTTTTGTTTTTTCATTGTTCCCAGGTATTTTTTGGGTAATCTGCTCCCATGCTGCAAACAGTCAAATCTGAACTTCACCTTGTCGCTCTTCTTTCTTTCCTCGCGAGCAGGAAGCACACCAGCAGCGTGCGTTGCGTGATTCTACTGTGTTTTTTTGCACTTGATTGGGTGGACAGTTGATCACTTACGCAATTCCGGCAAGCACTGAAAGTGCGATCTCTTTTGTTTTTAGCAGGGAGGCAACTAAAACCGTCGAACCCCACCGTAAGAGGGGGGTGAGACTATTCTACCGACCAACTTGGACTTGGGCGGTAGACGTGCCTGCAGGTACACTTTCAAGCTCCATCTTTCATACCTGCATCCCTTGCCCCGGACAAGCCCTGCTCTTTTTAGTCGTTTCCAGAAGAAAGAATTGAAAGATGTTCTAGATAACAGAGTTTCCGATCTGCCTGTGTCTTCATAAGAGCGAGGGTTTTGAATATTAGTCTTGCTGTCCGCTCTCTGAGCCTGAGAGGATTTCTGATCGTTTAGAGGATCCTGTTAGCAATGCTCCTCTAGCCTTCAACAGTCAGGGTGAGTTGTCAGCTTCTTCTTTGGGGGGGCGGTGCCACCCACTATTCTAGTTAGACTAGGAAATTTCCCCCTCCTCTGGTTAGTTAATTCTTATATAAGTATAAGCGGGTTTAAGCTTAGAAGAAAAGAAAGCACCAGGCTTAGAACGGGCATGGAACACAGGATTGGCTGCCAAGTGTGTAAGGCTAGCATTAGAACAGAGCCGGAGAAATTGATAGCGAAATGGCACCGCTAGATCGCCTAGCAAGTAAGAAATAAAAGTGCAACTGCTTTTAGCAACAACTGCTTTTGAAAAAACAGCAGGTATAACAATTATATATCAACACATGTTATAATAAATAGCACAATGAGATATCAACAACTGCTATCATTATTATATAGCAACCCCTGCTTGAATTATAGCTCCGTACCACAAAACCCATACAAGCATCAAAGACTGATTCAACTCCTTCATGCCATTGATTGATGCAAGTCTTTTTCCTTGTGTCAGAGATATTCCATCAAGTTTATAGAGACTGAAAGCTGCCTAAACTGGATCAATATTCAGCCAATCCCTTGCAGCTTTATCTCACTTCGACTTCTGGTGGGGCATTGCGAAAGGAAGGAATGCCTAGTATACTACTTGAGCCGAGTGATCACAGGTCCGGGGACTCCTAACAAAAGAAGTAAAAGATGTTTTAGTTACTGCAAGAGACTTCATTACAAGAGTTTCCGCTTTGAAAGTGAGGCATATCAGTGGTTTACGGATATCTTACTATAAGTTCTTTCTAATAAAGCAAAGTCTTTTGAAATCACTCGGAATGCTAAAGGACCCTTTCACTTTCTAGCGAATAGAATAGGAATCATCCTTTCGGGGCATCTGAGAATGATTCGAGCCGTATGAAGGGAAACTCTCACGTACAGTTTCTTTTTTGGGGGGGAAGGAGCCCGACAGGGTCTTTCTCAGTATGCTTAGGAAGTCAGGTTTTTAGGGCGGAGGAAAGGAGCAAAACCTACGTCTAATCACCTGCTTGGGTACTGATTCTCTTCCCCTAGGCTACCTGCACATCTTATGTGCGAATAAAAGGAAGCGAGCGACTCTTCGCTTAGTAGACGGCCGACGGACGACGACCCCTTCTTGTTCTCGCCCAGCCGCTTCTTTTTTTTTTTTAGAATCCTAGACTAAAGAAGAAGGCTCCTGAATCAGCGCAGGGAAAAATCCGCAAGCAGGAGAACTGTACTAACCTGCCGCCGGTTACTTTATCAGGGTGCAGGCACACAAAAGAAAGCCGACGGAGAGAGGGATCCTCGGGCGAGGATCACTCTTGGAGTGCAGAGGAGAGAGTGATCCTCGGGTGAGGAGCACTCTCGGATCGGAGTACAGAGGAGAGAGCCAACCTCGGGCAAGCAGGAAGCCAAGCCGGGTTCGGGCAGGAACCGACTAACTCTTCGATTTACAATCTCAGAGGGAAGCCGGGTTCCATATCTTCGCTAGGTGTTTATGGAATTATTATAGCAGGTCGGTCTAGTAATTAGGGGGCGGCCGTTCGGTCGCCTATGATACTAGGACCAATAGGTCAAAAATGGGTTTGTGCCGCAGGTGAGAAAAAAGAGTTACAAAGGCATCTTCCATTCATATCGATTTTGGTTTTTCCGCACCATATTTTGATCTCCCTTTTCTTCGATCCGGAATTCCCAACAAATCCTTGACTCCTCTAATACAATGGGATTTCACACCTGGCGAATCTTTCACTCTACCTCCTCTTATTAAGACTATAGAATGTTCCTGCGAATTATGGTCCCCCATAATACGCTCACTTGGGGACTTCTTACTCCAGCTGTTCCAAGAGTGTCCGCTAGTTGAACCGCGTCCAGTAGACTCCCTGTTCCGCTCATCCCCTTCGTCAGCTCTTTGATCGGCATACTATTACCTAGGTTCCTAAACTTGGAATGGATCGTTCTAAGACGGGTACTCTGATCTTTCCAACTGGTGAGTTTATAGGAGTCTACTATAGCGAGGAGTTGAAGTATGCAGTAGGCCTTGAGTACAAGGTGGTCCCTATCTCAGGCTACCTCTTTAAGAGGAAGGAAAGTCCTTTCAAAGACTTTGTTAGCTCGCTCTTTTCAAGCAGGTTAGAAGCAAGGAAAGAAGGAAATGATGCTTTGTCCTATGTGTACAAGATCCTTATGAATTCACTCTACGGTAGATTCGGGATTAACCCATGAAGCTCTAAAACTACAGTAGGTGATCTTGAGGAGCTCAAGAGATTAATACCATTTGTTCATTTTGATGTAGCTGATCTGGTAGGAGATAACACCTTTGTGATAAACTACAAAGAAAATGTAGGGCATTCTTCATTAGAACATTGGAGCCCACCTAGCAACGCTGCAGTCCAACTATCAGCTGCCATCACAGCCTCAACAAGGATCTATATGTACCCTTATATCTCAAGGGATGACTACTACTACACTGACACAGATTCAGTAGTGCTAGGTTCGCCCCTCCCTGATGAATTGATATCTTCTTCAATGGGTATGTTTAAACTGGAAGCAAAAGTGTTAAGGGGTTCGCTTTTAGCTCCTAAGCAGTATTTCCTGGAGTTGGATGATGAAGTAATAATGAGACTGAAGGGAGCTGCAAAGAAGTATGCGACAAAGGAGATGTATAAGCAGGGGTGGGGATGACGCTCGTATACCGTAACTTGTCAGTAGAGTCATTCATCCCTATCTTGGTTGCATTCTTTATCCTGGAAAGCTATACACTTTGTGAGCAAAACTCTAAATAGCGCGCAGCTCAACTACACAGTCACCGAGAAAGAACTACTTGCCGTAGTCTTTGCTTTCGACAAATTCTGATCCTATCTCGTGTTGTAAAAAATGATTGTATTCACCGATCACTCCGCGTTGAAATATCTATTCTCAAAACAAGATGCTAAGCCGCGTCTTATTAGATGGATTTTACTACTCAAAGAATTTGACATCGAAATCCAAAACAAGAAAGGAGCTGAAAACGTCGCAGGCGATCATTTGTCGCGACTTGAAAATCCAAACATGGAAGAGTTAAAGGATGAATATATCGACGATTATTTCCCCGATGAAACTCTTATGAAAATCTCTACGGATGAATCTCCGTGGTTTGCAGATTTTGCAAATTACCTTGTTGGAAGAATTCTAAGAAAAGGTTTAACCTATCACCAACGATGTAAATTCTTTTCCGACCTAAAACACTATTTCTGGGAAGATCCCTACCTTTTCAAAGTATGCCCCGATGGCATGATTAGGAGATGTGTTTACGGCACGAAAACAAGAAAGATCCTTGATGAATGTCATCAAGGCCCTACTGGGGGACATTATGGTCCTTCCACCACCACGAAAAAAGTCTCCGATGCTGGTTTCTATTGGCCAACAATTTTTAAAGAGGCCTATACTCTAGTCGAAAATTGTGATGCTTGCCAACGTACTGGTAGCCTCTCACGAAGAGAAGAAGTGCCTCAAAACAGCATCCAAGTTAGCGAAATATTTGACGTATGGGGAATTGATTTCATGGGACCCTTTCCCAAATCCCATAAGTTCGAATATATCTTAGTCGCTATCAATTACGTGTCCAAATGGGCCGAAGCCGAGGCTTTACCCACAAATGATTCATGAGTCGTAATCAACTTTCTGAAAAAACTCTTCTCTCGCTATGGAATGCCGAAAGCTTTAATTAGTGATCGAGGTTCCCATTTTTTGTAAGAAACAAATGGAGAGAATCTTAAAGCGTCATGGAGTCACCCATCGCTTTGCAACCGCGTATCATCCACAAACGAGTGTACAAGTTGAAAATACCAATAGAGCTTTAAAACGAATACTCGAAAAAACGGTTAAGGACAATCCTTCCGTTTGGTCAAGGAAACTTGACGACGCTCTATAGGCTTTCCGAACAGATTATAAGACACCAATTGGCATAAAACCTTATCGTTTATTATACGGTAAAACGTGCCATTTTCCCTTCGAAATCGAGCACCGTGCTTATTGGGCATTGTGAAGCTGCAATCCCGATCTCAAAATCGCCGGAGAAAACCGATTCTTGGAACTGCATGAACTCGATGAATTAAGACTCCAAGCTTACGAGAATTCGAAATTGTACAAAGAACGTACCAAAGCTTATCACGACAAGAAACTTCGAATATGAAAAGAATTCAAGAAAGGAGATAAAGTTCTCTTGTTTAATATGCGCTATAAATTCAAAGCCCTCAAGCTTAAACAAAAGTGGTACGGTCCTTTTATAGTAAAACATGGATATCCGTCCGGTTATGTTGAATTATATGACAAGAGTGGAGGAAGCTTCATTGTTAATAGACACCGTGTTAAACTATACCATGAAGAGTGGAGTGAACATTTCCCGCTCAAAGAAAATAAAGAAAACTAAAAAGAAATACGAGTCTGGCTGATGACTCAATAATAAAAAATAAGCGCTTCTCGGGAGGCAACCCGTGTGTTTTTAAAATTTTAAGTTTTTAAAGTGTGATTTTCCTTTTTAAAATAAAATCATGCTTACACCCCACAATTTTTAACCAATGTTTTGCCTAAGTGTGAGGGGGTGTAGCATGTGTCGCTTTTATAAAAAACCTATAAAAACCAAAAAATAGAGTGTTTTCCGTATTTTTTTGTGTTTTATTTTTTTGTAGGTACCGCAAGTTGAAGGCGAAAACAAAACTCTTGTATGATGCATGATATGCCAGTGATTCTGGTTTTTCTCTCATTCCCTTGCTTTTGTTCAGTTTTATCACATTAAGGACAATGATAAACTTAAGTGTGAGGGGGTTGTTGGGAAATCGAGAAAAAGATGCTTAATTGCCATATTTTTGGGCTATTTTAAAACTTTTGTTCTTGTTTTTCCCTCGTAAATAAAAATTTTCAAGCAATGTATATAAATAATTAAGAAATTATCCAATCGGTAATTTTTGAAATTTTTAGATGTATTTTTGTGTCAAACTTACCCAAGTCAAAGTCTCATATAATAGTAGAAGAAAAATCCAAAAAATAGGAGAAAGTTGCAAGTTCCATGTTTGTCAATACAACATGAACTTTGTAAGTATGTGATCCATGGCTAGGAGTTTTAGCAAGAAAAAAAGAGAAAAAGAAAAGAAAAAAGTCAAAAAGACAAATAAATAGCCAATGAGCTATAATGTTATGAAGTTGAAGGAAGAGGAATAAATAAAGGTATCAATTAGCCAATGTGCTAAGTCGTGATACATGTTGCTTCAATTTATATGTCATTAGTATAGTATAGTTAGAAATAAAAGACTTTCTAGATTTTTTATGGGTATTGACTTTATATCTCAATTTTTCAACCTTAAAAACTTAAGTCGATGAGTTTTATCTTGTACTTGTACTTGGTAGACTTGCATCGAATTTCTGTAAAAGATACATGTAACTTTGGATTTAATTTTCTTTTCTTCCTGCTTGAGGGCAAGCAAAACTTAAGTGTGAGGGGATTTGATAACGCCTAAATCCAACATGTTTTTAGGAGCATTATCCGTACTTTTGTACATGTATATTGGTTAATTATATGATACGTTGTGCATACTTGTGCCCAATTATGTTTGCAAGTCTTTGTGTAGCCAATTGCAGGAATGGAGTATAAAACAACATAAAAGTAAAGAATTGTACGAGTACGAAAAATCCTAGTCAAGTTCAAGACCCGTGTACAAATTACAAGCCTTTGAAGATTAATTCCGGGTGCAAGAACAAGTATTTCCAAGGAGCAAATAAAGATATTCAGCATGAAAGTTGCCACCATCAACACACATCCAACTTGCCACTGGCAAGAGTGAAGTTGCCACCATCACATGGGAGTTGATTTGCCTCCATCAAAGCTCATGTTTCCTCCATCATGAGTGAAGTTGCCTCCAACATTTGTCTAGGCAGAAATGTGTCCACATTCATGCAAGCTCAAGGAACTCCATGCAAGAACATTCTAGACTTTCTTTCTCTCTAAGCCAACCATTGAAGTCTAGGGCCTTAACTAGCTTATAAATAAGATCCTTGGGGTCATGTAACAACATATCTTTTCACAAGTCAAATATCTCTTCATATCATCTCATAAATAACTCTCTCATCCTTGTCCAAACTCCCATTCCCGGATTTGAACAAGGTGGTGCGAGAAAGGTCAGTTTTTGAGTCCAATAAGCAAAGTTATCATCACGAAACTCTTGGGGATCATTATCCTAATCATTAGTAACATTTATCCACTTTGTAAGACTCTTAATTATGACTTATAATACCTTTATTTCTGAGTTTATTTCATCATTTGTTATGAGTAGCTAAGTTTCATTCTACATTTGGTAGGATGATGTTTGTGGTATGAAGTAGTGTTTGTGATTGTGATTTATGTTTAATTCAATGTCAAGCTTTCCTATGATCCATTGATATTTATGTTTCATGTGAAAATTGCTATCAAAACTTAATTTGTTGGTAAAGATTTCATAGGTCAAAAGGGTTATTTTCTATCAACAAGTCATAGCCGGTTTGTCTATGATTGGCTATCTTTTGTATTGATCATTTCTTTAGAAGTTTTGATTATCAAGAAACATAATTATAAGTGTTAGCAAATTCGTGAAACGACCGTGAATCAAATATGTTGGAATTGGATTAAGTCTTAAATTGAGTGAATGAGTCTAATGCTTGTTTTCTTTAACCAAGGTCTTGACGAAGATTAAAGCTTTTGAAAACAATAGATTGGATTATCCATCTAATTATCATAATCATATATGTTAACGTGGCATCACAATCATACCACTACGAATGCTCAAACTAGTCTTTACCAAGTGTACCTTTAATCATATTATTAATCTCATCATTTTACTTGTTATTTGCTTGTTTACAATTGCTACAATCAACGATTATAGTTTCATTTTAGAATAATCATAGGTTTTCCAAATCCCCGTGAACGATCTCGGTATTACCACATAAAAGCTATACACAAACGAAAGGGTTATACTTGCCCGTGCGTTTTTAGTCAATCCGGTAATTGGTGTTTATAAATTTAAAACTTGTTACTAACCCCACGCATCATGTTCCAACCAGTAGCATTCTTCCACGTGGCTTGATTCTTCCAATTGCAACTAGCCGTTGAAGAACTCAAATTGGGGGTTTTTGATTGAGTAACTTTCAAGTTGATTGGTTGATGGGGTTGTAATCCTCACTTGAAATAGAGCAATTTTCATGTTTACATCTTTCTCTGAAATGCATTCTATCATGATCTCGTTTCTAGGTTATTTGAATATAAGAGTGACACGTGTTGTTGTTTTATTGGAGGATAGAAGGTGTTGCGGATCAATATCCAAAGAGTGATTTTTGATTGGCTGATTTAAAGTGAGTGGAGAGGACTGTTGTGATTCGTTGATATTAATTGTGACGGCAGTAGTGGGGTGATGTGGCAAGGATGTGGCAATCCATGTGAGCTCCATACTCTTCTCCTATTGGCTAGCAAGTGTAATACATGGATTAAGCCCAAACTTGTTATAACTTTGGCAATTTCAATCCCTTAACAAGGCAGATTATCATTTTAAGCTCCCAACTTCATTTCTTTGATATTTTTTATCCTTCTAACTTCAATCTTGTTCACTTATCATACTTTGACTTGTTGACTTGAATGTTGACCAAATTTCACTGTGTTCTTGACTTTTTCAAAATTACACTTTAGTCCCTCATCTTTGGAAGTTGTCAAGAAGGGTCCTTTGTCTTTACAATGCTTGTCACTTTTCATCCTTCTTTTATCTTTTATTCATCTTTAAGGCTTGATTTCACTTGTTTGCTCCAAATTTGATTCTTTGTTACCTAAACAAACACAAAAACAAAACATACCCATAATACTGCTTTTATGTATAAAAATTAGGTATTTTGCTTTGTGTTTTAGGGTGATTTGTGATATTAGTTGTAACACCCCCAAATTTTGGTCATAACAGCGAAGGGTCATCGGGTGTTACTATCATGGTTCAATCTCATAATCATAGAAAACGGCTCAAAACAAGTCGTTTTAATAAACATCCATTCATTTTCATTCAATAAAGTACAATTTCATTCACGGTCCCAAATACTTTAAAGTTTACAAACACAGTAAAGGATAAAATATTATTTTAATGGATACTATTTGCAAAAGCGGGCCAAAACACTTCAAATAAGCAAGCTTCACGAAACCGCCTTCATCGAGTGCCTTCTATATGGACCTGAGATAAAACATGTTAAAAAGTCAGCAAAATTTTCCGAGTGAATCTATAGAGTTTAATTTAAAAAAAGAGAACACAAGTATTCAAAAATAACCTTCCATGGTTAATAATTTATCAAAGACAATTATGTTGTACGGACATAATTATCGTGTCATTACATAAGTCTCGTGACATTGAACGTTAACATATATTATTTCAGCCCAACACACCTAGCCAAGTGCGTATATTTCTCTTATACAATGCATCTGATGTTTCATTACTAGTACATCACAACACCACGCGAGAGCTAGTCGCGACCGGACTGGGAATCACCCCGATAGATCTATCCATAGCATTAGCGTTATCTCGATTAACAATTCACGATTCATGGGTCTTTTAAGGCTAAACAAACTTATGTAATAACTTCCATCTAAACATACAATTAAGTTCCTTGTGTTCAATTTTAAAACAATCATGAGTTTACCACAACTTATAGTTGTATCTTTCAATTTCAATAAATACTTTTCAAGTAAATAGGGTTTCCACAACTTCTCGTTGCACCAATACTTTTTTAATAAGTAGGGTTTCCACAACTTCTCGTTGTACCCTTTATTTTAATAAAACAAGCATGTTATCCCCCTCGCGGGTTTTATAAAGCAAGTAAACATGTTCAAAGCGAGGCTATAGACTCACCTTAGCCAATAGTGGTAATGAGACGATCGCCGACGATTAGTGATGCCCGTTTAAACACGAAAACCGCAACCTACCAAATAAGGCGCGTTCGTTAATAATCGACTCAAGTATAAATCATACTTAAATAGTACATGACTCAAAATTACAAAACCATGACAATCCCGAAAAATATACAATACAAGTGTTATTACTATACCCTTTTATTCAACACTATTCTTTTAAACACTTGCACTCACGACATTGACCCGTCTTAAGACGCCAAGTCAACGCAAGTCAAATTATCATTTTACTTCCCTCGGACCAGTAGCTAAATCATTTATATAATGACTTAACACTTGATTAAATCACCATGTCCAATAGTGAATACTCAACTCACGCCACATAATTATTGAACTACATGTCCAAAATACCAATCAGCATGTACACTCCAAATGTACACACCAATCTACCCTATCTAGACTTGTCTGATTTCGACGAAACTTGGTCACAAACTCACACATAATATGAAGAAGACTCAGTTCAAGTTTCATTCAAAAATATTACTTCTAAGACCTTCTGCCCGACACACCTTCGTGTTATAAAAACCGGACAGTTTTACGCCTTTACTTGTAAAACCATTTTGACATATCTAAACAATTCCGTTTACAAAACCGACACTTGGGTTTGAAAATACAATCATGACCTGAGGTTTAGAAACTTATATCAGTACTTGAACATTTTTAAAACTCATTCTATAGTCCCCGAGATTCGATCCAAATATCGACAACAATTTTCGGATTGTGCCGATACTCGTCTCCCGGTACACGAATACTAAAACTAGCATAACTTCTCGCTCGTTTGGAGCTAGAAGCTCTACTTTAGATCAAAACGAAGCTAACGAAATTCTCTACGACCCTATCTTATTAGTTTAACAAGATTTTTACAGTAAGTAATTCAAGAATACCCTTTTAGTTACTGCCTAAAATTAGCTCTTTAAAAATCATACTAAAACAATTTTTCAACCCATTGTAACAATTTATACACTCATAATATCACCCTAATATAATCATAACACATTTATTTAACTCCTAACAACCTCAAATTCAATCTAACAAAAATCAATTATATAAAAACCTTGCATGCAACAACAACCCCACTCAAATATAATAATAATAACAATAATCATAAGCAAAAAAATGGATCAAACACATGTTCTTCACCAAAAATTAAAAAGAAAAATGAAGTGAATGCATGATGTAGAGTTTTTGCTACCCTTTAGGAAAAGGAAGGCAAAATAGTGGTAAGCGTTAAGTGTCAGTTTAGGAAAACCAAGCACTAATGACCCTTATGAATTCAAGTTTGTTTCCCAAGGAGGCTAGTGCGTTGTGTAATGAATTGATTTTGATTTGAGATTATATTGAGAAAAAGAAAAATAGAAATGGGGTGAGAAGAGAATGACGGTTACGTAGACAGATTAAACTAAGACGAAAAAGGCGTTCACGTAAAACCGTAAAACGCTACAAATTAAAAACTTTAAACCTAAAATTAATTAAAAGTTAAAACTAAGTCTAAAATAATATAAATAAGAATAAAAATCCAATAAAAATATTTTAAAACCTTTTATTAATTAAATATTAAATTTTAAATGCTAATTAAAGCCCTAAAATTAAATATAATTAACAAAATGTCCAAAATATTATTTTATTGAACAAATAACTAACTTATATTATCTAAAGACTAAAAAGTATTTTTCCTAAATTTTAAAAACTATTTTTATATTTTTAAAACACTAAAAACTATTTTTAAACTAAAATAATTATAAAAAATAATAAAATAATGCTAAAAATAATTTGACACTTTTAAAAATCCTAAATTATACTAAAGAATAGTAAAAAATGAAAAAGTTTGAAAAATATAAAATTTTTCACTAAAAGACAAAACAGATTAATATTAAAACCCTAATTAAACTAATTTAATTCTAAAAAATAAATAAAAGGTGAACAGTAAAAACTTTTTAAACTAAAAATCTTAAAATCTTTTTCTAAATATAAAAAAAAATTTTAAACTGAAAAATAAATATTTTTGTCACTAAAAGACAAAAACAGAAACTAAAAAGTTAATTAAAAATAGCTATTAATTGTAAAAAATAGTAAATGAACAGTAAATAAAAATCTAATTAAATAGAAAAATCAAAAATTAAATTAGAAAAATAACAAAATTTGTTTGAAACCCTAATTCCTATTTTCACCCACTAAAGACAAAAAACCCTAGTGTCTGATAGTGACATGTGACTGATTTTGTCTTTTTGCTTAGTAGTGGTAACAAAAGCAATAGCAGGGGGAACTTTGTTCCCACTGTTAGTGTAAAATATTGGTCATTTGACCAAATAGCTTAGGAAAGCTATGTGAGGGCTTGTTTTTGGACAATGGGGCACTCCCACAACCAGTTGGGTTGTGGGAAGTCAAATAAACAAGAAAAACAACAAGTCACTTCACAAAATCTATCACAAAATGCATAAAATGTTACTGATATAGCGTAAAGGTTTCTGATGAATAGTTGACTGATCTATTTGGCACAAAAGTGATTTTCAAAGCCCAATAACTTGCAAACAACCCTACCAACTAGCATATAAGTGATACACAATCCTACTTAGTACTTAACCCAAACAGATTTCAAGAGTTGGTGAGTGAATTTCATCAAAAAGTAAACAGAAAAGGGAACTTACTGATTTTAGGCTACTTTTAACCAATATTTATCAAGCACACTTGTTAAAAATCCTATCAAGGCCAAAACTAAGTAACATACAACCTATTACTATCCTAATGAGTGTTTCAAACAGGTTATTAAGCAAGATTGATGTCAATTAACCCAACTTAAACCTTAATCCAAACACCCCTTAATGTTCTGAAAATGAAAATTTACAAAGCAACCCTATTCAAAATTGCACAAATCTGCATGAAATAGCTTCTATCATGCATACATTCCTAAAATGAGCATAATCAATCAATACAACAAGCACTTAAACCAATCTTCATTTACTTTCACCAAATCTCATAAATCACAAAATTTGAATCTAAAAACAAGGAACAAGAAAGTTACCTTGTGGGACCCACATCCAGGTCCCACAATGGCTGCATAGCCATCTCCAAACAAGATGGGGCTTGTGTAGAACCTTGGAAAAACAGCTTCCAATGAAAATCTACTAAGATAAACAATGGTGAATAACACAAAATCTGATTTCTTTCTTCAAAAATCTTTTACAAACAAATAAACCTTGGACCCAATGAATACATTTTAAAGCAAGTACAAATTCAGAAATCCAATAACCCAAGTCCACTTTCACTTCTTTGGAACCTTGAAATTCTGAAAATATCAAAACCTTTCTTATAACTCTTTGAAAACTGAAACTCAAAAACAGATGATAAATGGAACTCAGCTAGCTTTCAATCACACACCAACTTTTACAATCTATAAAAAGGAATTACTTTTGCACCAAAATACCAACTTTTATTAATTTATAAAAAGGGATTACAAATGTTGAAAGCTAAAACTGGAACAAAGGGGTATGCACATGTTGCATCCTCCTTTTATAAGCTTAAACAGAACCTTCTAGTGCTACTTGAATAAAAAATAATAAACTGAAACCCTAGATAGGAAAATCCGAAATTGCCCCTTGATTTTTGACTGAATTCTAGTCAAATTGGTTCCATGTGAAGGATGTTGACATGCCAGCTGTTGTTGGATGATCCTGGACGTTTATCAGTCCTTAGGGACCAAGAAATAGATATAGGACGTTGATGTTGTCTCCTTTGGGGTTTTGTGTGAAAGAGACGGGGCAGGGGAGGGTCCTACAGGACACATGGGTGTGTCTGGATAGGGAATCAAAGTGGGGATGGGTTTGGGTGGAGGTTAATCACCATTCTGGAAGCAATTAACAAAAACCCCTTTGTTTTTAGTGATTAAGGTTTTAGGGTTTATGGGATTAGGAACTTTAGCAGGGTGGGTTTTGATTTAGTTTTGGGGGTTAAGTTTTTAAATTATGTGTTAAGTGGGAAAATGTTAGGGGTTTGACTGGTTGACCCTGGTTTATTTAAATAAACCAGTTGGTGGAAGGGTGACGTGGAGAGAGTGGTGAGGTGGTATGATGTGATTGGTGGGGTGGGGTGATGTGGAGGCATGATTGGTGGGGGAAGGTTGTAGTGTCTTGGCAGGAATGCCCCCTCACTTTCCAAATACTCTTCAAACAAAGCCTAACAGCAACATACCCCTTTTTCCTTTATAATTAACTTTGCTCCACTTGTCAATTTTGGCACAGCCTATTCTCAAACTTTAAACAAGGACCACAAATGTCATTTGGGGCATTCTTCAAGGGCTCATAGTGTAATTTCTTGACATTTAAGGGACCTAAATGCAATTTATGAGTTTTGCAAGGGTATAAAATGCCAAGTCTTCAAAAGATGAGGGACCAATGTTGACAATCTTCAATTCTTCAAGGACCATTTTGGAAATTCTTGATTCGGGTCCGGTTCATTGTACGGCTTCGTTTCCCGTGTTCGTTTTTGATTGATTCTTGTGATCTTTTTGTCATTTCCTCAATATCCGTACCTAAAATACACAAGCAACAAACACGAGCATATATTTGGCAGTTTTAATGATATTTAATGCATTTTAAGCCCATTTTGGACGATGAGACTATGTATAAAAGCAGTCTCATCACTCCCCCATACTAAACCATTGCCGTGCCCTCACGTAATGCTAGAATAAAGTATCATAGCACCTCCAAAATTCATTTTTATTCACTTAATTGAATGATAAACTAGCTACACTACTACTATTACTACTACTTGCGTTTTTAGACATAATGTATGATTTTCATCGCAAAATGGGACGTTTAGGTTCATAGAATAAGAACACGTGAATGATTCATTAGAAATAATTTCATCGTCCTCGATTTTCACCCCAATTCCATGCCAAGCGTGCAACGAGATCATTGTCATTATAAGTTAGTAATGCTAACACTACTCATATGCCCTAATCACGTACTTATCCTCCCATTATTCCTAAGTTGTATCTCTTATATTTTATTATGTCTTGAATGTTTCACGAGGATACATTGTTTGACTTATGCGATAATAGAGATTTAGGTCTAAAAATAGAGTCCTAACGGTGTAACCAAGACCATCAAATCAATAACCCCTCCTAATAGACAACGATGTGAAAAAATTAAGTTGACAAGAAGAATCGATAAACACGGTTTTATACATGAGACTTATTACCAAGACTTTTATACGCCCCCTAACGGAAGGGCCTTATTATCTTTGGTTTACCTCCATCTTTTATTCAACTTCCCCATGAAGCTTTTATTATGACTTTGGTCTTGCCTTGTCTATTATTATCCGCCTCATCGGTGGTTTTATTAGCCAAAGACGTATATCCTCACGCTAAGGCGAATTTTGGATCTTTAAAGCTTCGAAGATTAAGGCTTGATTCACTTTCAATTTTGCATAGATTTTAGGCCTTGTGGGGCTTCAAATTTTTTGCTTGATTTAGGTGAGCACTTGAAATCTTATTATTGGGTGAAGCTTTCGATTATTCGGGTGCCAATACTTCAAAACCGTGACGCTGGCGATACCTTAATGTCTTCCCAATTTAATTACACGGAAGCTACTAGAAAAGACTAGAAACCCAACAATCCTAACTAAACGGCTAAGTCAATATTTATTAAGCAAAAAAATATTTATATGCGAAGGGAGAATAAGCAAACAACGAGAACACATGAGTTTTGGAAAGAATACGAGGACTCTACGTTTAGCATAGTAACTTATAATTAACCCTATCATTTCTCGTCCTCATTTAAGAGACTTAGCCTAATGTTTAGTTAAGGAATCAAAGCTAAGTGCTCAACACGCACGGTCGAGTCAAAAATTACTCTTATTCTCGCCATCGGAAAACCTACATTCGTGTCTTCAAACACTTATAAAACATGAGAAAAAATTTAAAATTTGGCCATTTTTAGCCTTATTTTGCAACAAAACGATAAACAAAAAGATAAATTTTGGAAAGCGTGAAGGTTTGGCAAGGCAAGTATCTATTCACCCCCCCCCCCCCCATACTAAAGTTCAACATTGTCCTCAATGTTTCGATTCTAGGGGTGCAAACACCCCCATACTAGAGACGTAGTCGAATGCCTAATCTAGCATGGAAAGGGTGTAACCAATAAATTAATAGTCGTTTATGAAGTGTGCTATAAACCTAAGGTTAGAACATCAAAGGATATATCATTTGGATATTGAGAAAGTCTTCAAAGCAAACGATCGAGTGCTCCCATAAACGAACACGAGAGGCTCCAATCGTGAAGATCATGATCATAAAAAGTCCACAATTCACAAACAACCACGGAACAAAGGTTGGAAGGGCACAAATCCCCTCACATTAAACTAATTAGAGAGCAATAATATGTACATGGATAAGCATGGGTCTCCCCCACGAGGCACCTTGTTTTTGATAACCGAGTAAAAAGCTCGACTCGAATCCCCCATAAATGTGATCATTTAGGGATTATCATGGTATGGTCAATTTTTAGTGGGGCTTACATGATAAACAAGGCCCAAAAAAAACCGGTATTAAGGACTAATTCCTTTGATGGTGCAAAATACCGGGATCGAAGATGGCATTCTCGTTTTCATTGGAAAAACAAATCAACGCCACTTCCTCATGTGCCAACACAAACCCAAAGGGTTTCAAGAAAATAGATGAGAAGAAATAGAAGGGTGGGATAATGGGTAAGTCATAAAAACCATGAGCTACTCGAGGTAGACTCGCACCAATCAAATAGAAAAATTTTCCATTTATTGCATCGGTGGAAGACCGAGATTTCCCTTTATAAGCAATTCCGGGATCAAATATCTCGTCCTCGGTGGAGAAAGGGGAGGGAACATAAGGGGCTTCCCCCACACTAAGTCCACACAAAGCATCGTCAAAAGGAGAAGACGAGCTTGTAGCACTCAATACACGTGGTGATGACGGAGTTAGCATTGTAGAAAAATCTTTTAAATCCAATTTAAAATCTTTCCCTTTTTCATCTTTTAAACTCTCTTTATGAAAACCCGATTTAATTATGTCAAAAATATTTGGTGTTTCTAAAGCAATGTTAGTCACACTAAAAATTCTCACATTTGAAAACCGTTTTGGTAAAGGTGGTGGTTAGTTCTCAAAATGTTTGTCAACAAAGAAAACTCCCCCATTGGGATCAACATATTCATCATCCGAAGAATCATTCGTGATTGGAATTGTAGGCCTAACACTCTTAACCTCCACCGGTGGAGGGGACGGAACTTCATTTTTATCATCAACTCCTAAAACTCTTTTTGAAATCTTTTTGCAAATGTTTTTGATGGGATTGACATTGTACAAAGACGTGATAGAATACACATGAGAAAGTGTGGAGTTTTGAGTTGCATTTATGACGAGTTCTTCCTCATTGAAACGAAGAGTGATTTTCCTAGCATGCACATCGATAAGTGCTCTCGATGTATCCAAAAATGATCGACCTAAAATTAGAGGAACTTTAGGATCAATGGGAATATCAACAACAATAAAGTGTACGGGATAGTAGAACTTTCCAACTTTCATGAAGACGTCCTCGGCTACTCCACAAGCTAGAATCGTAGAATGATCGGCCATCTCGATTGACATTCTTGAAGGAGTGAGATTTGGAAGATTGAGCGACTTAAAAATCTCAAGAGGCATCAAATTAATACTAGCACCAAGATCGGCCAAGGCGTAGCATTCTTCCATATCTTGTATAGCACATGGGATTAAAAACTTGCCGGGATCACCGACTTTTTGAGGTATGCGGCTAAGAAAAACCAAAGAACAACTAGACGATTTTGCAATTTCTCTTTGTTATTCAACATACTTTTGAAGTTCGCGGCAAATCAAGGCATCATGACCAAGGCGTCGGCAAAACTTATATAAAAATGCAAGTCACGAAACATTTTCATAAAAAGTTCAAATTGATAATTATTTCGTTCTTGTGCCTTTTCCTTGTTTCGTCTTGAAGGGTAGGGTAAGGGTGGTGTGGGTTGGGGCATAGGCAACGGCCTTGGAATCTCGGGTTCCACTATTGGTGTTGGTTCAACCGTAGGTGTGGTTTGAGCGGTACTTCGTGGGATTGGAATTTGCTCCTTTTCTACCACCACCTCGGGTTCTTTCTCTTTTTCCTTCTCCGTAGAAGTACTTGGACGAGAAATGGGTTCTTTGAAAGTTTTACCACTACGAGTAGTAATAACCTTCAATTCTCCTTTCGGGTTCACGATGGTATCACTAGGAAGACCACCCGAAGAAGAAGGTTTACACATGATAGCTTCAAACATTTTTCCCATTCGATCTTCAAACTTAGATTGCCTAGCATCCGCTTTTAACAACTCTTGCTTAATCTCATGTTGACCTTGCTCCATTTTTTGTTGATTTTGTTAGAGTCGTTGAACATTTCCTTCCATTTTATTGGCATGAGTTTTAAGTTCATTAGCAAGTTCGTTTTTAAGCTCGTTTTTCAACTCGGATCTTAAGCTAACCATTTCACGTTGCATACTGTCAAACTTAGCATCGTTTCCCTTAGCATAATTCAGAAATTCTCCTTGAAGATTTTTGGTGTGATCATTTTGAAAACCTTGTGTGGTAGTTTGAAAATCACGGTTTTGGTTTTGGTTTGAAATTTGCCCATTTCCACTTTGATAATTACCCTTGTTGTAATTACGTTGATTGCCTTGATAATTACCACCTTGATTGTTGTTTCGATAGTTATTAGCATTTTGATTTGGTGGAGCTTGATTTTGGCGGGAACCTTGACCGTTTTGGTTATAAGTTCCCGTGGCTACATAAGCACTCGAAGTGTTACCATCCGTGGTAATGCACTCGGAAAGATCATGAGCTCCACCACATGACAAACAACTCTTAGCAACCGCTTTAACCGAAGCGGAATTTGAAGCTTCTTGAGCTTTCCAATGGGACATAAGAGTCGAAAACCTATCAAAAAACCGATTCTCCTCATTTGCTTGATCATGTAAGGCATTAATGCTACGAGACGATGATGACGATGATGAACCCAATTTGGCAAAACTCGGTGTGTTACGATGGCTATAAACCTTAGACCTATTCTCAATTATTACCAAAGCTTCCTCAACCGTTTTACACAAAAAACTACCACCCGCGGCGGCATTTAAATAATCCCTTTCTTGATCATTAAGTCCATTGTAAAACGTGTCAATTTGATGCAAGTCGGAAAAACCGTGATGAGGACATTCATGTAACATTTCCTTAAACCTATTCCAAGCCGTTGAAAAACTTTCATTTGATTCTTGTGAAAACTTTGAAATCTCGTTTTTCAAGTGCGTAGTCTTAGAGGGCGGAAAAAATTGGTTCACAAATTTAGACACGAGATCCTTCCACGTCAATATAGAATTGGGTGGCTCTTTTTCTAACCAAATTTTAGCGGGCCCCGCTAAGGAATACGGAAAAAGCATCATCTAATCGAGTCATTCGAGACATCCTTAAATTTTCAAGTGGCGGTAAGACGATTGAATTGGCGGATATGGTTGTGTGGATTGTCCTTCTCATCACCACAGAATTTGTTGTTTTGGATCATCGACAACAAACCCGTTTTCACCTCCAAATTCTCCGCAAGGATAGCGGGAATCACAATAGCCTCTCCATAACCCTCGGTGGGTGCTTGAAGTAACTCCATCATAGTTCGATTCGCCATCGTTGGTGCTTCTCTTACAATGGGTTCGTCAATAAGAGACTCCTCACTAGAATGATTTGGAGTGGGAGTCTTGTTCTTTCGTTTACGTGCACGTCTTGCTTGATTACGAGTTAGCATAAACGTCACGTACAACGAGGGGATAAGCAAAGAAGATTCTTTTTGGTGTTTTGTATTTTTCAAATTTTTTTTATGGTTTTTGATTGTATTAACCTTTTTGGAATTTGGTGAATGTATTAAGTAGACACAAATCTACAAATCTCCTCCTTAATCAAATCTCTCGATTAAAGAAGCCTTAAGGAATGAAAACGATCACGTGAAGTGAACGCCTTCGATGACTTTAGAACGTTGGTGGAACACCAAAACGTTCAAGAGGGTTTAATCAATAGAAACCAAGAAAATATATATGATACTTAGTAATACTTTGGGCGGCAAAACACTCGATTAGCTCTCAAAATCAAATACGCACAAGCAAGCGGAGGAAATGAGGCGGCGCGAAGCACTTAAGAGCCTTTTTCCTTTAGGTCGTGAAATACAACCGCCTTATACCCACCTTATAGTTTGTATTTTTCAAAATCAAGCTTCACGAAAGTATTTATCTATTTTTGCCTTTTTTCTTTGGTTTGAGATTCGAATACAATGATTGGGTAATGACCTCCCAAGTCAAGGTTGTGATTTCTCACGTATTTGGAGTACTTGTGAATTTATTGGTCTACGTATACACTATAGTAATAGTATTCACACAAAAACCGAAAACCGATAATACGTATTAGTAGAGTGCTACAAATACAAATACTAATTATGGTTAGTATATAAAAACAACAATTGTTCAAATCAAAACACAACACGCCTCCCCGGCAGCGGCGCCAAAAATTGATGTAATGTTTTTGCTACCCTTTAGGAAAAGGAAGGCAAAATAGTGGTAAGCGTTAAGTGTCGGTTTAGGAAAACCAAGCACTAATGACCCTTATGAATTCAAGTTCGTTTCCCAAGGTGGCTAGTGCGTTGTGTAATGAATTGATTTTGATTTGATATTATATTGAGAAAAAGAAAAATAGAAATGGGGTGAGAAGAGAATGACGGTTACGTAGACGGATTAAACTAAGACGAAAAAGGCGTTCACGTAAAACCGTAAAAAGCTAAAAATTAAAAACTTTAAACCTAAAATTAATTAAAAGTTAAAACTAAGTCTAAAATAATATAAATAAGAATAAAAATCCAATAAAAATATTTTAAAACATTTTATTAATTAAATATTCAATTTTAAATGCTAATTAAAGCCCTAAAATTAAATATAATTAACAAAATGTCCAAAATATTATTTTATTGAACAAATAACTAACTTATATTATCTAAAGACTAAAAAGTATTTTTCCTAAATTTTAAAAACTATTTTTCTATTTTTAAAACACTAAAAACTATTTTTTAAACTAAAATAATTATAAAAAAGAATAAAATAATGCTAAAATAATTTGACAGTTTTAAAAATCCTAAATTATACTAAAGAACAGTAAAAAAATGAAAAAGTTTGATAAATATAAAATTTTTCACTAAAAGACAAAACAGATTAATATTAAAACCCTAATTAAACCAATTTAATTCTAAAAAATAAATAAAAGGTGAACAGTAAAAACTTTTTAAACTAAAAATCTTAAAATGTTTTTCTAAATATAAGAAAAATTTTAAAACTGAAAAATAAGTATTTTTGTCACTAAAAGACAAAAACAGAAACTAAAAAGTTAATTAAAAATAGCTATTAATTGTAAAAAATAGTAAATGAACAGTAAATAAAAATCTAATTAAACAGAAAAATAAAAAATTAAATTAGAAAAATAACAAAATTTGTTTGAAACCCTAATTCCTATTTTCAACCACTAAAGACAAAAAACCCTAGTGTCTGATAGTGACATGTGACTGATTTTGTCTTTTTGCTTAGCAGTGGTAACAAAAGCAATAGCAGGGGGAACTTTGTTCCCACTGTTAGTGTAAAATATTGGTCAGTTGACCAAATAGCTTAGGAAAGCTATGTGAGGGCTTGTTTTTGGACAATGGGGCACTCCCACAACCAGTTGGGTTGTGGGAAGTCAAATAAACAAGAAAAAAAAACAAGTCACTTCACAAAATCTATCACAAAATGCACAAAATGTTACTGATATAGCCTAAAGGTTTCTGATGAATAGTTGACTGATCTATTTGGCACAAAAGTGATTTTCAAAGCCCAATAACTTGCAAACAACCCTACCAACTAGCATATAAGTGATACACAATCCTACTTAGTAATTAACCCAAACAGATTTCAAGAGTTGGTTAGTGAATTTCATCAAAAAGTAAACAGAAAAGGGAACTTTCTGATTTTAGGCTACTTTTACCCAATATTTATCAAGCACACTTGTTAAAAATCCTATCAAGGCCAAAACTAAGTAACATACAACCTATTACTATTCTAATGAGTGTTTCAAACAGGTTATTAAGCAAGATTGATGTCAATTAACCCAACTTAAACCTTAATCCAAACACCCCTTAATGTTCTGAAAATGAAAATTTACAAAGCAACCCTATTCAAAATTGCCCAAATCAGCTTGAAATAGCTTCTATCATGCATACAATCCTAAAATGAGCATAATCAATCAATACAACAAGCACTTAAACCAATCTTCATTTACTTTCACCAAATCTCATAAATCACAAAATTTGAATCTAAAAACAAGGAACAAGAAAGTTACCTTGTGGGACCCACATCCAGTTCTCACAATGGCTGCATAGCCATCTCCAAACAAGCTGGGGCTTATGCAGAATCTTGGAAAAACAACTTCCAATGAAAATCTGCTAAGATCAACAATGGTGAATAACACAAAATCTGATTTCTTTCTTCAAAAATCTTTTACAAACCAATAAACCTTGGACCCAATGAATACGTTTTAAAGCAAGTACAAATTCAGAAATCCAATAACCCAAGTCCACTTTCACTTCTTTGGAACCTTGAATTTCTGAAAATATTAAAACCTTTCTTATAACTCTTTGAAAACTGAAACTCAAAAACAGATGATAAATGGAACTCAGCTAGCTTTCAATCACACAACAACTTTTACAATCTATAAAAAGGAATTACTTTTGCACCAAAATACCAACTTTTATTAATTTATAAAAAGGGATTACAAATGTTGAAAGCTAAAACTGGAACAAAGGGGTATGCACATGTTGCATCCTCCTTTTATAAGCTTAAACACAACCTTCTAGTGCTACTTGAATAAAAAAATAATAACCTAAAACCCTAGATAGGAAAATCCAAAATTGCCCCTTGATTTTTGATTGAATTCTAGTCAAATTGGTTCCATGTGAAGGATGTTGACATGCCAGCTGTTGTTGAATGATCCTGGACGTTTATCAGTCCTTAGGGACCAAGAAATGGATATAGGACGTTGATGCTGTCTCCTTTGGGGTTTTATGTGAAAGAGACGGGGCAGGGGAGGGTCCTACAGGACACATGGGTAGGTCTAGGTAGGGAATCAAAGTGGGGATGGGTTTGGGTGGAGGTTAATCACCATTTTGGAAGCAATTAACAAAAACCCCTTTGTTTTTAGTGATTAAGGTTTTAGGGTTTATGGGATTAGGAACTTTAACAGGGTGGGTTTTGATTTAGTTTTGGGGGTTAAGTTTTTAAATTATGTATTAAGTGGGAAAACGTTGGGGGTTTGACTGGTTGACCCTGGTTTATTTAAATAAACCAGTTGGTGGAAAGGTGACGTGGAGAGAGTGGTGAGGTGGTATGATGTGATTGGTGGGGTGGGGTGATGTGGAGGCATGATTGGTGGGGGAAGGTTGTAGTGTCTTGGCAGGAATGCCCCCTCACTTTCCAAATACTCTTCAAAGAAAGCCTAACAGCAATATACCCCTTTTTCCTTTATAATTAACTTTGCTCCACTTGTCAATTTTGGCACAGCCTATTCTCAAACTTTAAACAAGGACCACAAATGTCATTTGGGCATTCTTCAAGGGCTCATAGTGTAATTTCTTGACATTTAAGGGACCTCAATGTAATTTATGAGTTTTGCAAGGGTATAAAATGCCATGTCTTCAAAAGATGAGGGACCAATGTTGACAATCTTCAATTCTTCAAGGACCATTATGGAAATTCTTGATTCGGGTCCGGTTCATTGTACGGCTTCGTTTCCCGTGTTCGTTTTTGATTGATTCTTGTGATATTTTTGTCATTTCCTCAATATCCGTACCTAAAATACACAAGCAACAAACACGAGCATATATTTGGCAGTTTTAATGATATTTAATGCATTTTAAGCCCATTTTGGACGATGAGACTATGTATAAAAGCAGTCTCATCAATGCATGTGGGAAAAATTTATACCAAAATGATCCTTGTTGAATTTGCAAAATGGGTCTTGTTTTAGTTTTAATTGATTCAAAGTAGAATCAAAATTTTGAGGGTGGTTTGGTGTTGATGGTTGACGGCAAAAAGAGAGAAAGAAGAAGGGATTTTTGATTTTTTTGTTTAAAATGGGAAATGATTAAATTAAGTTAGTGGGAAAATTATTTATAGTGGGTGTGGAGGGTAATTTTTGCCAATTTGTGATAGTTTTTGTCCAAAATAAAATTAAATAGTTGTAAGGGTAGAAAATGTAAATATTAAATTTTGAAAATATTTACGGGACTCGGGTTTCGTAGAAATACTTTTTAAAAGTTAAAACGCTTCTTAAAAATAATAATATCACTTCGAAACGACTTAAAACGTAATTAAATCGAAAACATCGAAAATATAAAATATCGAGACAATCGAGAACAAAACATAAATATTTGGGCATCCGTCGGTATCGCGATCATTAGTAGTTCTCGTCATTCGTTAAAACGTAAAACACGAGAAATAAAAATAAATACAATAAAATCATTCACATGATAAATTGAGAATATAATATCGATACTTAATATTTTTCTAGTCGGTTTTCATCGAAACGACATTCTTACGTTAAGTTTCAAGTCATAACCTTCTCGGTTAATCGATAATTTAAAATTCTCATTAGAGTAAACATATATTAATTACTAGTCGAGATTAAAATAACGACCTGAAATTGACGGATTGTCACATTATCCCCACCAAATTGGGATCTTCGTCCCGAAGATCAACTTGCGATATTCCTCGATCGCTCGTTGAAATCAAAGAGTTAAATGAATTTTCTTCCTCGTCTAGAGTTCCATCACACATGACAATAGGAATTCGACTTCGTTTCTGTTGCCTAACTTCCTTATCGATAATATCAACAATTACTTTGATGAAATGCAACTTATCGTCGATTCATACTTCATCAAGAGAGATAATAAGATCTTCGTCAGGAAGAAATTTCTTTAGGTTTGACATATGAAAAGTATTGTGAATTCCTTGTAGCTGTCGAGGTAATTTAAGTTTTCATGCCGTCGGACCTACCATCGATATCAGCTCGAATGGTCCAAACTAACGGGGACTTAACTTCCCACGTTTTCAAAAATATATATAACACCTTTTTCATGGTGATAACTTTGGCATAACTTTTCCACATACCTCGAATTTCAAAGGTTTTCATTTCACATCATCATATCTTTCATGTCTACTACGAGCAGTTAACAAACGATTCTTAATTAGCACGATCGATTTATTTTTCAAAATAAAATGAGCAGAGTCAATCAATCAACATTGAAAGAAATCGAGTCATATTCAGACTGAGTTTTCGAGAGCTTAACAATGAATCCATTGTAATTTGCTCTAACTTCACGAATGATAACGAATAACACAATCGTAATCACATAAAAGGCTTATTTACCTCTTTTATTCCAGAATACATTGTAGGCTCTTACTATCGGTGGATACCGTACATTAGTGCCAAACAATTAATGTCTCAATAGACGAAGAGTAAAAATCACCGCACCCAATTACAAGTCGTGGGTTGAGTAGTTTCCTCATTCTTCCTAGGTTTCCTACAAGCATATACAAATCAAAACAACCCCAAATCATAAAGGAGATGTATCACGATCAACAACAAAATCTTTACTTCCTTCAGGTAATGATAAGATCGGCGTGTCGCAGAGTTTTCTTTTCATGGTCTGAAAAGCTTTCTCTTCATCAATGCCACACACATACGGTTCATTCTCTAAGTTAGATCGGTTAATGATTTTGATATCAAAGAGAATCCTTTAATAAACCTTCAGTAGTAACCAGCCAAACCTAGAAATTGTCGTACTTCGGTTGGAATAGTTTGAACATTCAAATTTTTGATGGCTTCGTTTCTCGCAGAATCAACATGTATGCCACTTTGTCAATCACATGACAGAGAAGTTGCACAGAACAAAGCCAAAAATCACACTTTAAAATTTTTGGGTACATCTTTTCGTTCTTTAACAAGTTCAAGATAATCCCTAAGTGTTCGGCATGTTCTTTCTCGCTCTTCGAGCAGATTAGAGTATCAACAAAGAAAACGATTACGAATTTATCAAGACACGACTTACACATACAATTCATTAAGTCAATGAATACCACAGGTGTACTGGTCAAACCAGAAGGCATAATCCTAAACTCATAATGATCATCACAAGTTCAAAACGTCGTAATAGGAATATATTCCTCGCGTATGCGAAGTTGATGATAAGAAAAACAAATATCAATCTAGGAGAAAACACCAGAATCTTGGAGAAAACACGAGAGTTTTGAAGTTGATTGATACACGGATTTGCAATGGGTTCAAAACAATTCTCGGAATCCTCTCGAATTGATCTCAGTTAAAAGTGGAATGATTTGTTCTTGGTGACAAAAAGTGGTTTTGGTTTTCTAATCTACTAAACAGAGAAATGACTAAAGTGATAATGATATAAACTTAAAACAATCAACAATAAAAAAAAAATAATACTTGAATTGAATTAAATCTGGAAAAATACCCTTACTGAAAAATAGTCTATGCGGAATGAAGCTCAATTCGGAATAATGCCCAATTCGGAAAACAAGGCCCTATGCGGAATGTATGTCTATGCGGAAAATAAGTGCTATTCGGAATAAGGTTGTCTATGCGGAAAAGGAATGCTATTCGGAAAGTTAAGGTTATTCGGAAAAAACACCCTTATGCGGAAAAAACACAATTCTATTCGGAATAAAATGTTTATTCGGAAAACATGGCTTATGCGGAAAGAAAGGACTATTCGGAAAAGTGGGCCTATTCGGAAAATATTCCCTATTCGGAATAAAGTGTTCAATTCGGAAAAACAGCTTATGCGGAAAATTGTCCAATTCGGAAAAAATATTTCTATGCGGAAAAGAAGTACTATGCGGAAAATAGCTGGCTATTCGGAATATATAAAATATTCCGAGTAAGAGAAAATTAAAAGCCCTATTCGGAATATCCAAAATTCCGAATAAGGGAAATGGGAAATCGTCTATTCGGAATAAATGTTCTGTTCGGAAAGTTCTGGGAACGAAGAACAGACACAGTAGCACAAAAACAGGGAAAACGAATTTAAATCCAAATCGACTCCAATACTCAAAAAGGTTTAACCAAATCAAACACAAATCATTTAAATACCATAAGTAACAAATCCCACCAATAAAAACACTAAATCAACAACTTTTTAAGATCAAACTTGAATCAAATAAAAAAAACTTAAGAACTTGCAATAGAAGATGATGAAGAACAAGATGAATGAAAAGATGAAATTGAAGGATTAATGTAAAGGTAACAAGAGTAAAGATTAAACACTTACAAGATTGAAAGAAAAATGAAAAATCACCAAACACCCTAATGGTGTTGGTGAAGCTACGAAACAAAGAACTGGGAAAAAAGAAAATGAAAAACTAACTCCCTAAAATGTGAAGGAAGAGTCTATTTATAGTCCCAGTGGTTGGTTGGTGAGTGGGCTTTCTCCCTTTCTTCTTGTCTTCTCGTCTTTTCAGAAAAGTTGACGTTTTCGATTCTGATTCGGGATTTGTCGTCGATTAAATTCAACTCGTCTTTTAATTTCTTCGTTAAATAGACTTGAGTTTCTTCGACATATGTAAATCTTCCATCTTTGGTCCTTTTCTTCGATAAATTTTCAAATAGGCCCATTGACTTCAAATCTTTTGCATCTCTTGGACAATAGACTTCGTCTTTAGTCTTTTTCCTTGATAAAACCCGTGCAATTCCATGTTTTCTTTAATATTCATCCGGTTAGCTCTGAAAACACAATAAACACAAAAACCACGCATAATTCCAAACAAATGATATTAAATACGTGTTTTGGTCTTGTTTTAGCCAGAATTAAGTGGTAAAAGGATGGGTGTTTACACACCTATCAAATCCCCTACACTTAACCATTGCCATGCCCTCATGCAATGCTTAGTGATAAAGCAAATTTACATTTTTCTCATAATCAGTCAACCTTGGCCTTATTCAAATACTACTAAATAAAAATCAAAATACTAAGAGAAATTAAAACTTTAAAATAACCGAAAGGATGGAAATAACTTGCAAAGAAATCAATGACTTACATTAGGGCTTTGGTGCTGCGAAGATTTATCACCCTTAAGTTTCACGTTCCCCAAACTAAGCTTAAAAACGAGATCATTGTTATTATAAGTTAGCAATTCAAACACTTACATACATGGCTTAATTAAATGCTTAAACTCCCTTATTCCTAGGTGTATCTCTTATATTTTATTTTTGTCTTAGAATGATCATGAAGATGCATTTTTGGGACTTATTTCGATAGTTTATTTAGGCTGAAAGCAAAGTAGGACGATTTGATCAATAGTTAGCCAAAGGACAAAATCTCTTAAAACTGCTTCTCGGGATATCAAAAAGTTCATATATTGGCATAACTCGGTTCACGATTTGAGACCTTTCTCGGGCCGATATTTGGCATGTACTTCATACTTCATATCTTCGAGAGACGTTCTTGAGATAATGGTCTTCTCATCATAATAGAATTTCTTCACTTGGAGACTTATGAGGGGTACTCCAATTTTGTTGACCACGACTTCATGATTATTTCTTCAATCTCTAATTGGGATTTTGAGATACAACGATCCGCCTCCTTTTCGGACTTGGATCTATTTATCCTCATACCTTGTTAGGGTCTTTTCGGATAGACTTCTCCATGATCTTTATGGGAGTTGATTGCTTTTCGTCGTGAGTCTTGATCCTTCATATTGATTTTAGGAATAATGCTTTTCACATCACTTTGGATCTTCAGCAATAAAATTGAATCCTCATGCCTTGTTAGGGCCTTTTCGGACTCGCCAATCTTCGCGCCCCGCTTCATAAGTTATGCCTTGGCAATGAACTCTTATCATTACCGAGCAACTTTTAAACGATCTTGGGCTAGAAGCTAAGTAACTTTTCAAATCGTACGACCTTACTTATTGCAGATAAATTATTAGCAAGTGATGGGAGAGTAGGCAAATAATTACACCAAGTGAGCTTGTGCAAGAATACCGACTTATAATTGACTCTATCATTTCTCGTTCTCCACAATTTAAAATCTCAAGTAATGAGACTCGTGGACACTTAGCCTAATAAACCAATTAAGGTCTACATGGTTAAGGATACTAGCTAGAATAAAATTGAATAAGTCTATTCGGGTTAAGTCAAAATAAACGCAACGGGCCTAATATGTCAAAGATTTCTAAACTAGCTACACCACTTTATTAATATTTTTGATTTTATTACGGGATATATACATATGGAAGCAACGATAAAAATTTTAAAAATTACGACTAAATGGCCAAAGTTAATAAAAATTTTGAAAAATGTTGAAAAATAGGATTTTCCGGTTAAATGAAGGCATTTTCATGGAAAAGTCCACTTAAAACTTCGATAGAAGTCCCCCCTACACTTAAGATAAACATTGTCCTTAATGTTTAAGCATGTGGGAAAAGTCTCCCCTACACTTATGACATTGTGCACGTTGGTTAACTCGAGTTAAGGAAGAGACGACTAAAGTGATCAATTTCAAATGTGAGTATGAAGAAAATTGAATCACGATAGTTGAGAGATAGAACCGGATTTCGGATAACACGGGAGCATGGTTCTTCAAATATTCCAAGAGTGTAGTTATCCCTGTAATCACATCACCACACAAACACAAACGACCAAAATAGGTCCTCCCCTACACTTAGGGGGTTAAAGGGATTGATACTCGGGCTGCCTCCCGAGGAGCGCTTGTTTTTGATAACCGAGTCACGAGCCTGACTCGACCCAAATTCAGTTCATGGGGAACGTGGTGAGGGATGGAATCACCTCCTAAGAGGTGTCCTCACCAAAGTACAACTTCACTCGTTGGCCATTCACCTTAAAATTCGGTCCATTAGGTTGAGCGAGCTCAAGAGTACCATATGGAAAAGTTTGGGCGATGGTGAATGGGCCGGACCAACGAGATTTGAGCTTTCCTGAGAAGATTTTCAACCGAGAGTTAAAAAGTAAGACTTTGTCTCCAACATGGAACTCTCGGTTTTTGATCTTGGAGTCGTGAATGAGCTTAGTTCTTTCCTTGTAGATCAAAGAACTTTCATAAGCCTCATTACGGAGTTCATTCAGCTCATTGAGTTGGATCTTGCGTAGGTCACCGGCTTTGTTTATATCAAAATTAGCCCACTTCAAGGCCCAATAAGCCTTGTGCTCCAACTCAATGGGGAGGTGGCACGCTTTCCCGTACACAAGACGATAAGGCGTGCAGCCGATCGGGGTCTTGTAAGCAGTACGGAAAGCCCACAAAGCATCATCAAGTTTATCAGCCCATGCGGCACGATGCTCTCCCACGGTTCTTTCAAGAATTCGCTTTAGTCCTCGGTTGGATATTTCAGCCTGGCCATTAGTTTGTGGGTGGTAGGCTGTGGAAAGACGATGATTTACACCGTACTTAGCCATGACTCTAGCAAATTGGTCATTGCAAAAATGAGTCCCACGATCACTAATAATGGCACGAGGCACATCGAATCTAGCGAAAAGAGCTTTCAAAAAGTTACAAACCACCCTTGCGTCATTAGTAGGTAAAGCTTTGGCTTCAACCCACTTTGAAACGTAGTCAACGGCTACAAGGATGTATTTGTTTCCTTTAGATGAAGGGAATGGCCCCATAAAGTCGATACCCCAAACATCAAAAATTTCACACTCTTGAATGAAATTCTGAGGCATCTCGTCTTTATGTGTAATCTTACCTTGTTTCTGGCAGGCATCACATTTTTTAACCGTATCGTGAGCGTCACGATAAATGGAGGGCCAATAAAATCCCGAATCAAACACTTTTTTAGCGGTGTAGTTGGGACCAAAGTGACCACCGGTGGGTCCTTTGTGGCAAGCATCGAGGATTTCTGAAGCTACTGGTCCATCAACACATCGGTGGATAATCAGGTCGGCACATTGTTTGAATAGGTAAGGGTCGTCCCAAAAGTAAGTCTTAATGTCGGTGAAGAACTTCTTCTTTTGTTGAGACGTCAACCCTTCCTTGAGAATTCCACCTGCTAAGTAGTTTGCAAAGTCCGCAAACCACGGGGTTTCATTCGGCTTCGAGTTTATAGACATTAAGGTCTCCAAGGGAAAAGAATCATTGATTTCTTTGTTCGGATGATCCCCTTGGTAAGGATCCTCAAGTCTGCTAAGATGATCCGCGGCTAAGTTTTCTGCTCCTTTTTTATCGCGAATTTCGATTTTAAATTCCTGGAGCAGCAAAACCCAGCGAAGAAGTCTTGGTTTGGAATCTTGCTTTGTCAACAAGTAATTCAGCGCGGAATGATCGGTATACACAATTGTTGTAGAAAGGACAAGATAGGGACGGAATTTTTCAAAAGCATAGACAACAGCTAAAAGCTCTTTTTCGGTTGTCGTATAATGCAATTGTGCCCCCGTCATTGTCTTGCTAGCGTAATGGATTGGTTGGAAGTGTTTGTTCACTCTTTGTCCAAGAACCGCTCCAATAGCAAAATCACTAGCATCGCACATCAACTCAAAGGGCAGCTCCCAATTAGGGGTAACCAAGACGGGTGCCTTAGTTAGCTTATCCTTAAGCGAGTTGAAGGCGTCAAGGCACTCTTTGGAAAAGATAAAAGGAGTATCTTTTTCCAAGAGGTGGGTCATCGGGCGAGCGATTTGAGAGAAATCTTTGATGAATCGACGGTAGAAGCCCGCATGACCCAGGAAACTTCTCACACCCTTCACGGTTGAAGGTGGAGGCAACTTTGCGATAACATCGACTTTAGCACGGTCTACTTCAAAACCGGCTTTCGAGATCTTATGTCCAAGCACGATGCCTTCTTTTACCATAAAATGGCATTTTTCCCAATTCAGAACAAGGCGAGTGTCTTCGCACCGCTTTAGCATACGTTCCAAATTGGTAAGGCAAGAAGAGAAGGAATCCCCGAAGACCGAGAAATCATCCATGAAGACTTCCATGGTTTGTTCAACCATGTCATGGAAGATAGCTAACATGCACCTTTGGAAAGTCCCGGGGGCATTGCATAAGCCAAAAGGCATTCTTTTGTACGCGAATGTGCCATAGGGACAAGTGAATGTAGTCTTCTCTTGATCTTGGGGATCGATGGGTATTTGGAAATAACCCGAGAAACCATCAAGAAAGCAGTAATATTCATTACCGGCTAAACGTTCAAGCATTTGGTCCATAAAAGGTAGAGGGAAATGATCCTTTCTCGTGGCATCATTGAGTTTGCGGTAGTCTATACAAACTCTCCACCCAGTAACGAGACGAGTGGGAATCAACTCGTTGTGTTCATTGGGAACAACGGTTATTCCGCCCTTCTTGGGCACACAATGGATTGAACTAACCCATGGGGAATCCGAAATAGGGTAAATCATACCCGCATCAAGAAGTTTGATAACCTCTGTTTTGATGACTTCATGGATTTTTGGATTCACCCTTCGTTGGCTTTGAATAGTGGGCTTATAGTCGTCCTCCATGAGAATTTTGTGCGTGCATAAGTGAGGATCAATTCCACGAATATCCAAAATCTTCCAAGCAATAGCCTTCATATGAGCTTTCAGCACGGCAACGAGGCGAGTTTTCTCTTCATCTTTCAAATCCGTTGCAATAATGACGGGCGACTTCTTGTTGTCGTCAAGGAACACGTACTCGAGATGTGGCGGCAACTCCTTAAGTTCCAAATCCGGAGGATTTTCGACGGGAGGCGTTTTCAAAGTCGGAGTATCGATAGCAATGACCGTGGGAGATGGAGGCGAAGGATTGTCTTCGTTGAGAAGATTGTCAAAGAAATTCATGTCTTCATCCCCATCGATAGGAGAATCATTAGTAGCTAAATTCGCATCTCCCATGGTATCTTCAAGATTGTTCCAAAATAAATCACTATCTCCAAATAGAGACAATGATGAATCAAGAGAGGACACGGTCTCAACATTGGGAAGAGAGGTAGGAATACTTTTGCAAGCATCATTAAAGTGTTCTTCACAAGCCTCATCAAGAACGTCAATACAATTAACGCTCTCATATGAATAAGGCTGTTTAGACAAGTTTCCCATGTTGAAGACTACTTTATCGTCACCCACTCTCATGATAAGCTCACCGGCTTCAACATCGATGAGAGTGCGACCGGTCCTTAAGAATGGACGACCAACAATAAGTGGCACACGGGGGTCCATCTCGTAGTCGACGACAACAAAATCAGCAGGGAAGGTGAATTTGTCGACTCCTACAATGACGTCTTCGGCTATCCCCACTGGATAAGCAACCGTACGGTTAGCTAATTCCAAAGTCATTTTGGTGGGGACTAGCTCTGGGAGAGATAATTGCTTCCAAACACTTAGAGGCATGAGATTAATACTGGCACCTAGATCGGCTAGGGCCATGCAATTCTCTACTCCCGGGAAATTACAAGGGATAAGAAAACGACCCGGATCACCAAGCTTGGTTGGCAATTTCCTTAAGAGCACTGCAGAGCAATTCTCATTAAGTTGGGTGTTGGCAATATCGAGGAGCTTTTCCTTGTCGCTCAGAAGGTCTTTAAACATTTTCGCGTATTTGGGCATGTGAGCGAGAGCCTCAGCGAAGGAGATATTGAAATTCAGTTGTTTGAACATTTTAAGGAAATTCGAAACCTGAATATCGTCCTTGCTTTTGAGATTCTCTTTCCTCAACCTAGATGGATAAGGTATATTGGAAGAAGAGGAAGGCTTTGGGAGAATAGGATCACTCACAACCACGGGTGGAGGAGGGGTAGAAGGAAGAGGTGGAGAAATTGGGGAAGGAGAAGGATGAGGAATAGGAGCAGGTGACTCGTTCTCCTTAGTCACAACCACCAGTGGAGGTATAGGAAGCTCGGGTTCCTTGGTACCTTTGCCACTTCGAGTGGTGATTGCTTTCATCTCCCCTCTTGGATTAGCAACGGTGTTACTCGGAAGAGTACCCGAAGAAGAGGGTTGATTACCTTGGAAGAAACTAGCCATCATGTTCCTCAGATCATTAGTTTGGCTATCCAACGTATTTCTCATGTACGCTCTCAAATCATTTCCTTGCTTTACCAAGTCTGCTTTCAAATTGCGCACTTCCTGTTGGAGGTTTCCCACTATCACATCATTGGTTCTCATGTAGGTTGCAACCTCTTGGTGTAATGCAGTGGTGGTTTGGTTGGGAGGAGCATTGTATGCAGGTGGTTGGTAAGCAGGTTGTTGGTAGACTTGATTGTTACGTTGAGGCAGTTGTTGCTGCTTGTGAGGAGGGATGTATGGTTGTCGAGGTTGTTGTTGTTGAGGAGGGCGAGTAAGGTTTTGTTGTTGGTTTGGGTTGGTAGGAGGGAAACCAGGTGGTGAAAGATAGTTGTTGGATCGATAGCTAAGCAAATTACGGTCACCTTGAGGTCTGGCTTGATAAGCAGGTTGAGGATAGGTGCCATATGCCGCATTCACATTCTCAGCAGGGTAGTCTTGGGTGGCGGTACAAGTGGTGTAAGAGTGAGGACCACCGCATATCTCACAAGGTTGGCTGACAGCGTTCACTTGTGCGTTTTTGGTGTTGTTGTTGTTGTTGTTGCTAACGGTGTGGGTGACAAGCGATTCAAGAAGCGTAGTGATTTTGTCCAATCGCTTGTCGCTGTCATTAGTGCTAGCACTAGCAACATTGGTCCGAATACTCTTGGTTTGCACACGAGACTTGTTCTCAATGATATCCCAAGAAGCATTGGAAGTCTTAGCCAATAGATTACCCCCCGAGGCACTGTTCAATGAATCTTGGTCACTCATGCTTAAACCATTGTAAAAAGTATTAATTTGATGTACTTTGGTAAAACCATGTTGTGGGCATTTTCTTAAAAGATCTTTGAAACGATCCCAAGATTCATTGAACGACTCATCGTACTTTTGTTCAAAATTGATGATTTCATTCCGCAATGCGGTAGTACGAGAGGGTGGAAAAAAGTAATTGATAAACTTTGTTTCCAAATCCGTCCACGAGAGAATACTCTGTGGCGGTTCCTTAGCAAGCCAATGTCAGGCTTGTCCCTCTAAAGAAAAAGGAAAAAGTTGTAACCTTATAACCTCTTGTGGAACTCCATTGAACTTGACCGTGTTGGTGAGTTGTAGAAATCTCTTGATATGGTCGTGTGGGTCATCAATGGTTCGTCCCAAGAATCGTTGAGCGGAGACCATCTGGATAAAGCCTGATTTGAGCTCGAAGTTGTTGGCGGCAATTGGAGGTATGACAATTGGATCCGTGTTGCCATCTACATGAGCTTGCAGCAGTTCAATCATCGGGCGATTATCCGGAAGGGGCTCATTGTTGTTGTTATTGTTCATGTTGTTGGAAGGCGGGTTGTTGTTGTTATTATTGTTTGGAGGTGGTACACCAGCCATGTCTAAGTGATCGAGAGGCTCGGGCTCTTGATATGACGTGGATCGAGTGCGCATACACCTGCAAAAGAACGAACAAAGAAAAACAAAGCAAAAATATTTTTGGTTTTTATGTTTTTTAATTTTTTTGTATTTTTGAAAATTTTATATTTTTTAGTGTTTTTTGAAAGTTTTTATGAAAAAGTAACGTTCACGGGGAACGGATCCCAAAATCCAAGTTCTCACAAAAAACTTTTGATCTTAACGAGAAGAGCCGGCAGCGGCGCCATTTGATACACGGATTTGCAATGGGTTCAAAACAATTCTCGGAATCCTCTCGAATTGATCTCAGTTAAAAGTGGAATGATTTGTTCTTGGTGACAAAAAGTGGTTTTGGTTTTCTAATCTACTAAACAGAGAAATGACTAAAGTGATAATGATATAAACTTAAAACAATCAACAATAAAAAAAATAATACTTGAATTGAATTAAATCTGGAAAAATACCCTTACTGAAAAGTAGTCTATGCGGAATGAAGCTCAATTCGGAATAATGCCCAATTCGGAAAACAAGGCCCTATGCGGAATGTATGTCTATGCGGAAAATAAGTGCTATTCGGAATAAGGTTGTCTATGCGGAAAAGGAATGCTATTCGGAAAGTTAAGGTTATTCGGAAAAACACCCTTATGCGGAAAAAACACAATTCTATTCGGAATAAAATGTTTATTCGGAAAACATGGCTTATGCGGAAAGAAATGACTATTCGGAAAAGTGGGCCTATTCGGAAAATATTCCCTATTCGGAATAAAGTGTTCAATTCGGAAAAACAGCTTATGCGGAAAATTGTCCAATTCGGAAAAAATATTTCTATGCGGAAAAGAAGTACTATGCGGAAAATAGCTGGCTATTCGGAATATATAAAATATTCCGAGTAAGAGAAAATTAAAAGCCCTATTCGGAATATCCAAAATTCCGAATAAGGGAAATGGGAAATCGTCTATTCGGAATAAATGTTCTGTTCGGAAAGTTCTGTGAACGAAGAACAGACACAGTAGCACAAAAACAGGGAAAACGAATTTAAATCCAAATCGACTCCAATACTCAAAAAGGTTTAACCAAATCAAACACAAATCATTTAAATACCATAAGTAACAAATCCCACCAATAAAAACACTAAATCAACAACTTTTTAAGATCAAACTTGAATCAAATAAAAAAACTTAAGAACTTGCAATAGAAGATGATGAAGAACAAGATGAATGAAAAGATGAAATTAAAGGATTAATGTAAAGGTAACAAGAGTAAAGATTAAACACTTACAAGATTGAAAGAAAAATGAAAAATCACCAAACACCCTAATGGTGTTGGTGAAGCTACGAAACAAAGAACTGGGAAAAAAGAAAATGAAAAACTAACTCCCTAAAATGTGAAGGAAGAGTCTATTTATAGTCCCAGTGGTTGGTTGGTGAGTGGGCTTTCTCCCTTTCTTCTTGTCTTCTCGTCTTTTCAGAAAAGTTGACGTTTTCGATTCTGATTCGGGATTTGTCGTCGATTAAATTCAACTCGTCTTTTAATTTCTTCGTTAAATAGACTTGAGTTTCTTCGACATATGTAAATCTTCCATCTTTGGTCCTTTTCTTCGATAAATCTTCAAATAGGCCCATTGACTTCAAATCTTTTGCATCTCTTGGACAATAGACTTCGTCTTTAGTCTTTTTCCTTGATAAAACCCGTGCAATTCCATGTTTTCTTTAATATTCATCCGGTTAGCTCTGAAAACACAATAAACACAAAAACCACGCATAATTCCAAACAAATGATATTAAATACGTGTTTTGGTCTTGTTTTAGCCAGAATTAAGTGGTAAAAGGATGGGTGTTTACACACCTATCATTGATCAAGTAGATCATCAATTCTTAGAATCGGGTAACGATTCTTGATTGTTATCCTATGCAGCTCTCGGTAATCGATACACATACGAAACGAACCATCTTTCTTCTTAGCAATAGAATAGGAGTTCTACAAACTAACGAGTTCGGTCGAATAAAACATCTATCAGATAGTTCTTATAACTGCACAAATAATTACTTCAACTCAGAGGGTGCTAATGAATATGGCTCATGTGCCACGGTTGCAGCACCAGAAATTAGATCAAATAGGAATTCAATTTTCCTTATGGGCGGAAGCCTTGGCAAATCATCCAGAAACACTTCAGGATAGTCAGGAATGACTACAATATCTCTACTCACTTTCCTTACAATTTCTTCTACGATACATAAGCCAGGAATAATCCACAACCTTTTTGTTTTTACGATATACTTACAAGCTCTAATGCACGAAAAGAATTTTTCAATTCGGAATTATTTTTCCCTTTAGTAACCTCATCAGCCTTGCCTTGGATTATGTGTCCCACGAGCTAATAAGCCATGAAGACAACTTCACAAGTAGTAAGTGGCTTAGAAGAAGTCACATCACCGTATTTATTCTTGGTTAGCTGTAAATATACTGCTTGACCTTGACGGTTCGGGTTCCAAAATTCTTGGACATAAAGGAGTCAACTTATGGAAACACTTGATATATCTACCAATGTTAGTTCCCTTTCAGTTTCAGATTGTACAACACTTGCTCCATACTTTGGAAATACTTCGAGGATAACCGCTTCCTCACCTTAGTCCATGGTGTCCCATAAGTAACGATACCTATGGAAGCAAGTCTGCCATTCCACCAAATTTATGCACAACTTTGGAGAGTAGCAATTTTAATCTGCACCTTATCCTCCTGATCAGGGTCACTGATTCGAAAGACTGACGCCAGCTTTTCAACAACTGACACAATCCTCCATCATCCTTAGTCCCCTTAAGAGTCTACGTTTTGCAATTAACGAATGAAGTGTAGTTATAGCCTCTAATTTCGGGCACATTTGTTCCATTCGTACCACGAACATTATCGGCTCCAGCTTCAGCTCCACCGGTTCCAATCCCACCAGTTGTAGCTTCAGCTCCAGATCCGGATCCATCATTCAAGTTGGCCATGAATTTAACTAAAGATACAACAAATTATTCACTAATAACTTGGCGCATTCGTGCGTCAGTCATAGCTTTCATTGACTGCATGAGTCTTGTGTAGCGCAAATCAACTCATAATGAGTATTCATTCAGTGATTGCGTTATACCACAGGAGTTTACAAGAGAAAAGCAAATAAAGATAATAATAGAACGATGTAGAATTACGAATCAAAAGATAGTCATTCCATTGATCACAAACTAGTACAAGTCGTATTGTCAAACGTTATAGATAATCATCGTCTAATGCCATACAACTTAAAAGACTAGTCCTACTAACTGTTGTCACAGTTTAGTTAGGGATTAATGAGAAGATACTACAATTGATAAACTAACCTACTAAGAGTTACTAGGTAATTCACATGGCTAAGAAGGCTCCTCGGTCCCAAAAGAAGAAGATTTCTTCAGTGTCTTTCAGAGACGCTTGATATCCTCCTCAATTGGTGCTTTTGGAACAGCCCCAATACAACCATTTCACGATCAAGGAATTAAAGTAACAAAATCAAAGAATGAATCGATCAAACAACTTATGAGTCAATAAGAGTTTAATCACGCAGATGCTATATGGTTAAGCCTACACCTTTATGAATCATTATTTCATGGATTGATCAAGTCCTTCCGAATAAGATTCAGAAATTTGTAGTTAAACAATTTATAATTTCCTTGTTCAAATAAATGGCCAATTTATTTCAACGATTATAAATCACTTTAATCAAGCATCGCCAGCTCAACGCAAAAGATCAAGATCGAAACAAATGAGAAACTGATTTAACAGAAAATGATCAGTGATATGATATGGAATCCTGGTTGGCATGTGAACACCATAACAATCAATCTCAATTCCTAACAATCAATAGTACCATCTCAGACAAATTTGTTTTTATCAAAACAGTATAATGTCGAAGATTAATGAAAATGCAAATTAAATTTCCTAAACGAAATGAACGAATCGATAAATCAAGAATAAGAATCAAGGAAATCAAAATCCTTGTAACCAAAAGAATATCAGCAGAATATTAACCGTTTCGTCGGGATCATGTATATCCACAACTTAGTTAATCTCGAGAATAACAGGATTCATTTCAGGAATAGCTTCGACGCTAGCATAAAAATGATTAGGGTGGCTTCGTGACAATCTACGTCGTATAAATCTCGTATAAGTATAAAATTATCATTTATAATTAAATAAATGAAAACATACCTTGTAATTCACAAGTTCAAATAATCTATTAAGATTACAACATATATATAATCCCATATATATATATATATATATATATATATATATATATATATATATATATATATATATATATATATATATATATATATATATATATATATATATATATATATATATATATATATATATATATATATATATATATATATATATATATATATATATATATATATATATAAATACTTTCATTCTCGCCCATTGGCAACTCGGAGGTTTCGCTTGCAACAGTTATAGTTAAAAGATTTCATCAATTCATTTTTGGAAAATCTTTTCGTTCTCTATAACTTGAGCTCTGATGCCAATCTGTAACACCCCCAAATTTCGGTCATAACAGCGGAAGGGTCATTGGGTGTTACTATCATGGTTCAATCTCATAATCATAGAAAACGGCTCAAAACAAGTCGTTTTAATAAACATCCATTCATTTTAATTCAATAAAGTACAATTTCATTCACGGTCCCAAATACTTTAAAGTTTACAAACACAGTAATGGATAAAATATTATTTGAATGGATACTATTTGCAAAAGCGGGCCAAAACATTTCAAATAAGCAAGCTTCACAAAACCGCCTTCATCGAGTGCCTTCTATATGGACCTGAGATAAATATGTTAAAAAGTCAGCAAAATTTGCCGAGTGAATCTATAGAGTTTAATTTAAATAAAGAGAACACAAGTATTCAAAAATAACCTTCCATGGTTAATAATTTATCAAAGACAATTATGTTGTACGGACATAATTATCGTGTCATTACATAAGTCTCGTGACATTGAACGTTAACATATGTTATTTCAGCCCAACACACCTAGCCAAGTGCGTATATTTCTCTTATACAATGCATCCGATGTTTCATTACTAGTGCATCACAACACCACGCAAGAGCTAGTCGCGACCGGACTGGGAGTCACCCCGATAGATCTATCCATATAGCGTTATCTCGATTAACAATTCACGATTCATGGGTCTTTTAAGGCTAAGCAAACTTATGTAATAACTTCCATCTAAACATACAATTAAGTTCCTTGTGTTCATTTTTAAAACAATCATGAGTTTACCACAACTTATAGTTATATCTTTCAATTTCAATAAATACTTTTCAAGTAAATAGGGTTTCTACAACTTCTCGTTGCACCCATACTTTTTTAATAAGTAGGGTTTCCACAACTTCTCGTTGTACCCTTTATTTTAATAAAACAAGCATGTTATCCCCCTCGCGGGTTTTATAAAGCAAGTAAACATGTTCAAAGCGAGGCTATAGACTCACCTTAGCCGATAGTGGTAATGAGACGATCGCCGAAGATTAGTGATGCCCGTTTAAACACGAAAACCGCAACCTACCAAATAAGGCGTGTTCGTTAATAATCGACTCAAGTATAAATCATACTTAAATAGTACATGACTCAAAATTACAAAACCATGACAATCCCGAAAAATATACAATACAAGTGTTATTACTATACCTTTTTATTCAACACTATTCTTTTAAACACTTGCACTCACGACATTGACCCGTCTTAAGACGCCAAGTCAACGCAAGTCAAATTATCATTTTACTTCCCTCGGACCAGTAGCTAAGTCATTTATATAATGACTTAACACTTGAGTAAATCACCATGTCCAATAGTGAATACTCAACTCACGCCACATAATTATTGAACTACATGTCCAAAATACCAATCAACATGTACACTCCAAATGTACACACCAATCTACCCTATCTAGACTTGTTCGATTTCGACGAAACTTGGTCACAAACTTACACATAATATGAAGAAGACTCAATTCAAGTTTCATTCAAAAATATTACTTCTAATACCTTCTGCCCGACACACCTTCGTGTTATAAAAACCGGACACTTTTACGCCTTTTACTTGTAAAATCATTTTGACATATCTAAACAATTCCGTTTAAAAAACCGACACTTGGGTTTAAAAATAGACTCATGACCTGAGGTTTAGCAACTTATATCAGTACTTGAACATTTTTAAAACTCATTCTATAGTCCCCGAGATTCGATCCAAATATCGACAACAATTTTCGGATTGTGCCGATACTCGTCTCCCGGTACACGAATACTAAAACTAGCATAACTTCTCGCTCGTTTGGAGCTAGAAGCTCTACTTTAGATCAAACGAAGCTAACAAAATTTTCTACGACCCTATCTTATTAGTTTAACAATATTTTTACAGTAAGTAATTCAAAAATATCCTTTTAGTTACTGCCTAAAATTAGCTCTTTAAAAATCATACTAAAATAATTTTTCAACCCATTGTAACAATTTATACACTCCTAATATCACCCTAATATCATCATAACACATTTATTTAACTCCTAACAACCTCAAATTCAATGTAACAAAAATCAATTATATAAAAACCTTGCATGCAACAACAACCCCACTCAAATATAATAATAATAACAACAATCATAACCATAAAAATGGATCAAACACATGTTCTTCATCAAAAATTTAAAAGAAAAATGAAGTTAATGCATGTGGGAAAAATTTATACCAAAATGATACTTGTTGAATTTGCAAAATGGGTCTTGTTTTAGTTTTAATTGATTCAAAGTAGAAACCAAATTTTGAGGGTGGTTTGGTGTTGATGGTTGACGGCAAAAAGAGAGAAAGAAGAAGGGATTTTTGATTTTTTTGTTTAAAATGGGAAATGATTAAATTAAGTTAGTGGGAAAATTATTTATAGTGGGTGTGGAGGGTAATTTTTGCCAATTTGTGATTTTTTTGGTCCAAAATGAAATTAAATAGTTGTAAGGGTAGAAAATATAAATATTAAATTTTGAAAATATTTACGGGACTCGGGTTTCGTAAAAATACTTTTGAAAAGTTAAAACGCTTCTTAAAAATAATAATATCACTTCGACACGACTTAAAACGTATTTAAATCGAAAACATCAAAAATATAAAATATCGAGACAATCGATAACAAAACATAAATATTTGGGCATCCGTCGGTATCACGATCATTAGTAGTTCTCGTCATTCGTTAAAACGTAAAACACGAGAAATAAAAATAAATACAATAAAATCATTTACATGATAAATTAAGAATATAATATCGATACTTAATATTTTTCTTGTCGATTTTCATCGAAACGACATTCTTACGTTAAGTTTCAAGTCATAACCTTCTCGGTTAATCGATAATTTAAATATCTCATTAGAGTAAACATATATTACTTATTAGTCGAGATTAAAATAACGACCTGAAATTGACAGATTGTCACATTAGTGAGATGAGATTTTGCTCATATCAAATCCCCTACACTTGATCATTGTCATGACCTCATGCAATGCCACATTTTAAAGCACCAATTTACACTCTTCTCATAATTAATCCACCTTGGCCAATATGAAATGCTTTTACACTACTCTACACTATATGATTTTGATTTTGATTTTATACAATGCAATGTAAAGGAAAGCAATTCCTTTTATTGCATCAGACAATGGTGAAAAATGTGAGGTGTTGTTCTCCAAGAAATGGTGAAAAAGGTGAGGTGTTGTTCTCCAAAATGGTTGCCCATATGTTCTTCAAAAGGTGATAAGGTGATACTCTAAAATCTCCCACAAGTTTTGCTTTTATTGAATCAGGCGGATACTGAGTTGGTTTATCAAGCTCTATACAAGGATCAAAAATCCTTTCCTTGATGGGAAAACAACAAGTGGTTGTTGCCTTAGAAGATTTCCCCTTATAGGTCACATGTTGAGAGAAAGGTTGTGGAGCAATGACTTGTTTTTCTTTGTCACTTTGAATGGTTGAGGTGGAAAGGAGAGAAGGTAGAGGATCTTCATGCAATAGAGAGTCTAAAAAGAGTATGTCTCCCTCCTTGTCAACGTATCCAAGAGTGTACTCAAAAGGTACATCAACCTCTAAAAACTCATCACTCTCATCCATTATAGAATCCTACCCATCACCATAATCACCATCATTTGGTATGTCAAAGATTGGTGAATCCTTAAAACTCAAGGAAATGTGATCATCAAAGAATGGAGATTCACAAGTGGAGAACTCATCATCACAATAATCATCATATATTGGTGTATCACAAAGAAGAGGTTCATCATCACTAAAATTCTCATTGGTTTCCTCATCATGATGGAAAAGTGGGTTAATAAATGATGTTTCAAAGATAGGATTAGAATGAATCACAAAATCACCAAAGTTAAGCTCTTGATGTTCATGAAAATCCAAAGATGAGGTAATGGAGGCTATGGTTTCAACATATGGGGGATCATAATTTCCACTTGTGCAAGCTTCATAAAAATATTCATCACAAACTTGATCAAGGATATCATCTTGGGTTTCCTCCTCATTAACAACATCAATATACTTCACCGTTTCGGGCTCATTGGTTTTCTTTGACAACTTTCCCATGTTAAACACAACTCTTTCATCTCCTACCCTCATTATGAGTTCACCTTCCGCCACATCTATAAGAGTACGACCCATTCTCAAAAATGGCCTACCAACAATAAGAGGAACTTTTGGGTCATATCATAATCAACCACCACAAAATCCACGGGAAAGGTAAATCTATCCACTCTAACAAAAACATCTTCCGCAATTCCCACCGGATAGGCTATTGAACGATTGGCTAATTCAAGTGTCATTTTTATAGGCGTGAGCTCAGGAAGTGTGTATTTTCCAAACCGATAATGGTATGAGATTTATGCTTGCCCTAAGATCCGCTAATGCCATGCAATTTTCCACCCCCGAGAAATTGCAAGGAATAAAAAACCTCCCGGGTCTCCAAGCTTAGTAGGCAACTTCTTAAGCAATACCACGGAGAAATTTTCATTTAAGGAAGCATTAGGCAAATCCACCAATTTCTCCTTGTTAGAAAGAAGTTCCTTGATCATCTTAGCAAATTTAGGCATATTGGCTAAGTCTTCCACAAAGGAGATGTTAATATTCAATTTTTGAACATCTGTAAAAAAATTGACACTTGAATATCATCCTTATTCTTAAGCTTTTCCTTTCTCCTTCTTGATGGATATGGGAGACTTGGTTTTTATGTAGGTTGAGTGGTTGTTGAAGGATTTTCTTTGTTTGGTTCTTCATGGATGGGTGTGGAAGTTGAAGGAATAGAAGGTGTAGGTGTTGAGGTTGTAGAGCTTGAAGGTGTTGATGTTGATGGCTTATCACAAGGTGGAACCATAATATGGTTACCAAAGTAGGTGTAGGTGGTGAAGGATCATTAGTTTTCTTTACACTCCTTGTTGTGATTACATTGACATTATCCCTTGGATTTGTTTGTGTGTTTGAAGGTAGAGCCCCTTTGTGACCTTTGATTAATAATCATCATAATCCTCTTGGTAGTCTCCTCATTCATGGCTCTTATTTGATCTTGTGTTCTCTTTTCACTTTCACGAATTCTTCTTTCGGTTTCTTGGTTCCTCTTTTGAAGTAGCTCAAAGGTATCATTTTGCCCATATCCTTGATTATAACCTTGATTTTGAAAAGGTGGGGGAGGTGGTGGGTTAAATCTTGATTGTTTGCATGAAAGTTATTTCCTTTATGTTGAAAGTTTTTGGGTGCTCTATAGTTGTTTCCTTGGTAGTTTGGCCTAGGCCCTTGATTTCTTTGAAGTAATTGAGGAGGGTTGGTTTGATTTTGGGTGGGTGGATGGGGTGGAAAGCCGAGTGGAGCAAGGTAGTTATTTGACTTGTAAGAGAGATTGTTTGGGTTGGTGTTAGGTTTGAAGTGCTCTCTATGTTCATCATGATAAGCATAACATTCACCTTGGTAATTTTGAACCTTGTCACATTGTAGGTAAGAATGAGGACCTCCACAAGTCTCACATGATATAGTAATGGCATTCACATCATTGGAAGGAGAGTTGTTCAAGGAAAGGTTCTTAAGGGCTTGGGCTATCTCTTGATTTGTCTTATTTTGCTTTTTAATACAATGATTTTACTAGATTCTTTTTCGATTCAATTCGAATTGACTATTGATTTAATGTGCGACTCAGTCGTTTTTTGGTGGAAATAATAATAGATGGTCGTTGTTGTAAAATAAAATTGTGCAAAACGTTAAAATAAATGACGGGTAATTAAAACTAAAACTGATTAAAAAGTAATTGTGCAAAATTTAAAACTTCAAAAATAATTAATTAAATGACAAAAATTAAAGCTTGACGAAAAATTAATTTGACAATGTAATTAAAATGTAAACTTGAAATTTAAAATAAAGAAAAACGATTAGAATAAAACTAAAGTAAAATGGCGGAAAAATAAGCTTTAAAAATTAAACTAAAAATTACTAGAAAAACACTGGATAAATAAAACACTTAATTACTAGAAAAATTACTAGAAAAACACTTAATTGTGCAATTTTTGGAAATTAAAACGTAATGAAAAGTAAGTTTGTAAACTAAGATAAATAAAAAAAACAAAAGTCAGATCGCAGTCACGATCACAACCAACGATCGTGGTTTGGATAATACCCTGGATCGTAGCCACAGATCGCAACAAGCGATCGCAGTGACGATCGTACTCTGGACAAGTTTTGGATCGTACTCCACCACGATCGCAACAAGTGGATCGCAGTGGACGATCGTGACCAAGTGATCGTATCCACGGATCGCAACCAACGATCGCAGCCACAGATCGCAACAAGGCAATCGTGACTTAGATCGTGATGGACGATCGTAGTCTGATCCTAGTCCTTGATCGCAGTAATGGATCGCAAGTAGAAACCCTAGGGGTTTATGCGATCACACTTACTCGATCGAAACAAACAGAAACCTTTAAGAAAGTTACAATGGAATCCAATAAGCAAATAAGCAAATACCAAATAAGCACTTTGACAATAAGCAAATAACAAAAACTTATTTAAAACAAGAATAAGTAAAACTAAATAAGCACAAATTTAAAACTTTCAAGACACAAAATAAGCAAACTATTTAAGCAAACTTTAAAAAGATAAAACTTTTAAGTAAACTTTAAAACTAATAAGCTAAATACAAAACAAGCCAATAAGCATGTCAAGCTTAAAGCTTAAATCGTATAAAAGCCTAGATAGGAATAAAAAGGTAAACTTTTTAATCAAATAAGCAAAAGGATTAAAAAAAATGAATGCTTAATCCGAATGAATATCAAATCAAAAACAAGAAGAATAAAATAAGAATGATAATTAAAAGCTTGATTAAAGGTAAATAAAGATTCAACAACAAAATTAAAAGACTTACTTGAATTAAAGGCAAGAAATTAAAGGTGCAAGACAATGAAATTAAATTGACAATTAAGTAATGAAATGAAATATAAAAGTGCAAGTAATTAAAGGTGGAAAGACTAAGTTGTCAATTTAGCTAACACCTCCTAATGACACATTAGGAGGGTATTTATAGGAGGATTGGTATGTCTTGATGCTTCCTTCTTTTTCTCGTCTTTTCGTCTTTATAAATTCTTCGACTTTTTTGACTTTGTCTCGGGATTATTTGAACTTGTCTTATAATTTCTTCATTTATTAGACTTGAGTTCTTCGACTTCATTAAACTTCCGTCTTTAGAGTTTTTCTTCGATAAATCTTCAGAATAGGCCTTGGACTTCCGTTCTTTTTGCACTCTTGATCTTTTGACTTCGTCTTTTGTCTTTTTCTTCGATAAAAGTCCGTGAAAGCCCATGTTTTCTTCCCTTTTCACATTTTGGTCCTAAATCATAACAAAAACACAAACCACGCATAATTCCGACATTTACGACATAAAATACACGTTTTGGCTTGGTTTTTATTATAATAAAATGGTATAAGGATAAGTGTTTTCACACTTATTAAATCCCCTACACTTGACCATTGCAATTTCCTCATGCAATGCATTAATTACAAAGCATGATTTACATTTTTCGTCATAATCAATCCACATTGGCCTTTATTAAAGAGATAAAATATTTAAAGGAAGAAAACAAGTAAAAAGATCAAAAAATTACCTTAGGGTTTTGGAATGTCATGAATGATTATCACCCTCAAGTTTCACGTTCCCCATACCAAGCTTAAAAACGAGATCATTGTTATTATAAGTTAGCAAACTAACGCAAACTCATGTGGGCCAATTATTTACTTAGACTCCCTTATTCCTAGGTGTATCTCTTATATTTTATTGTTGTCTTGAATGATCACGATGATGCATTGTTGACTTATTTCGATAGTTTATTAGGCCGAAAATAAAGTAGGACGATTTAATCAATAGTTAGCTAAAGGACAAAATCTTTTAAAACTGCTTCTCGAGATCTCATAAAGTTCATATCTTGGCATAACTCGCTTCACGATTTGAGACCTTTCTCGGACCGATATTTGGCAGCGACTTCATACTTCAAATCTTGAGAGACGTTCATGAAATAATGTTCTTCTCTTTATAATAGGAATTTCTTCACTTGAACTTTTTGAGAGATTCTTCATATTTGGACCACGACTTCTTTATTTTTCTCCAATCTTTACTTGGGATTTTGATATACAACGATCCACCTCCTTTTAGGACTTGGATCTATTTATCCTCATACCTTGTTAGGGCCTTTTTGGATAGACTTCTCCATGATCATTAGGGGAGTATTTGCTTTTCGTCGTGTGTCTCGATCCCTCATATTGATTTTTGATAAATGATTCTTCACATCACTTTGGATCTTTAGCAACAAAATGTAGTCCTCATGCCTTGTTAGGGCCTTTTCGGACTCGCCAATATTCGCATCCCGCTTCAATAAGTTATGCCTTGGCTATGAACTATAATTAATACCGAGCAAGTTTTAAACAATTTTTGGCTAGAAGCTAAGTAACTTTTCAAATCGTACAACCTTACTTATTGTAATTAAATTTATTAGCAAGCGATGGGAGAAAAAGCTTATAATTAACTCATATAAATTCACGAAAGAATACCAAACTTATAATTGACTCTATCATCTCTCGTTCTCCACAATTTAAAATCTCAAAGAATGAGACTCGTGGATGCTTAGCCTATTAAATCAAAGTTTTGGGTTTTCGAGTCATCTATAGGATCTTGTAAACTCTTAGACTTTTTCAAGTTTAGAATTCGCATTTTAAAGTTCCCTTGATAAACGACTCTCTAGGATCATTTATAGGAACTTGCAAAAAGTTCTTGTTCTTAACCCGTAAGAGTTAAGACTTTCGCGTTTTAAATTTCCCTATATAAAAGCCTAGCAAAACTTGACTTAAACACGTTAAGGATACTAGCTAGAGTAAACTTGGATAAGTAAACTCGGGCTGAGTCAAAAGATTCACAACATCTAAAAATTAAAACCACTTTATTAAAATTTATTCTAACAAAGGAAGAAAATAACTATAACAAAGATAAAAACAACTAGGCCAAAATAGATCAAAAATTTCGAAAAATGTCGAAAAATCAATTTTCTGGTTAAAATGAGGACAAATACAAGGAAAAGACCACTTAACTTCGATAGAAGTCCCCCTAGACTTAATATAAACATTGTCCTTAATGTTTAAGCATGTGGAAGTAACCTCCCCTACACTTAGGACATTGTGCACTTTGTTTAAATCTTGCTAAGGAAATGACAACTAAAGTGATTCCTATTGTAATATTGAAGAATATAAAATAGAGAATCAAAAGAGTTGAGGATAGAACCGGGAAGACGGGTACACAGAATAACGGGTCGTCAAAAGTCATCAAGAATGGATCTTTGAAAGCTCGAATCCCTGCACATGATTAGAAAGAAGAAAACAAACACATACTCGGGTCTCCCCCTACACTTATTATAAAAACAAAGAAAAAGGATAGATACTACGGGTTGCCTCCCGAGAAGCGCTTTTTTTTGTTCACTGAGTCGTGAGCCTGACCCGACCTTGATTAGCATAGGAAGAAGCTTGAAGCACATCCACCGGGATCAAATACATAGTTTTCATCCATCAAGTAGCACAAGCTTAAGACGAACAAGGCAAGCCAAAGAAGAGTAGGAAAGGTTCCCTTAAGTAGTTGTTGAGCACGGTGGTAGAAAGGGTGATGAGGTGCAAGCATATCTCCAAAAGTTCCAAAAATCTTTCCTTTTATTTCATCAGATGGATACTAAGATGGCTTAAAAATTGCAATACCGGGATCAAACACCTTTTCCTTTAGGGGAAAATAACACTCAGGCTCAGTAGACCTTGAAGAGGATCCGATCATAAATCTCACAATCTCATCCTCAGAAGGTGGATAAAGAGGTGTCAATACATAAGTACTGCGGATGTTGGTGTCTTCCGGCTTCTTCTCCTTTGAAACGGTTTTCTTCATATCCGAAGGAGGATAAAGAGCATCATCAAAGTCCAAAGGAGGAGAATCACTCTCATTTGGGAAGTAAGTGTTGAGAAAAGTAGCAGAATGTTCCTCAAATGAGTAGTCATCCAAATTAGGATCAAGCATTGTTGGCGGAGGATGTTCATCAAAAGTAGGAACAAGGTCATCATGTGAAGAATCACTCGAAAGAGTATCGACATCATCAAAGTCATCATAAGTTGGTATGTCTTTATACTCAGAAGAAAAATTATCAAAATCATCCCCATCGGAACTAAAATCATCATCATAAGCATCATAGATCGGTGGTGAATCATAAATTGGTGGAGGATCAAAATTGGAGAGAGAATCATCCACATCATCTTGGAACATTGGATTATCATAGCAAGAATCGAAAAGAGGATTGTTGTAGACGACAAAATCATCAAGCACATTAATCATATTCGCTGATTCTCTTCCATTGGGTTTGGTTGTGATCTTCCCCATTTTAAAAACTTGTGCATCATTCCCGAATCATAAGATTAACTCACCTTCGGCAACATCGACTAATTCTTTTCTAGTTCTCAAGAATGGCCAACCAAGTATTAACGGAATACGAGGGTCCATTTCATAATCAACAACAACAAAGTCGACCGGAAAAGTGAAGGTGCCAACTTTAATAAATACATCTTCAGCAATACCAACGGGGTAAGCGAGATTACGATTTGCTAGCTCAAGAGTCATCTTTGTTGGTGTAAGATCGGGTAATGATAATATTTTCCAAACACTTAAAGGCATCAAATTTATACTTGCCCCGAGATCAGCTAAGGCAGTAAATTCTTCGGTTTTGTTAAAATTGCAAGGCAACACGAAACGACCGGGATCTCCAAGTTTCTCTGGAAGTTCTTTAAGAAGGATTGCAGAACAATTCTCATTCAATCGAGTATTAACAAACGCGGCCATCTTCTCATTATTATTGAGCAATTCCTTAAACATCTTAACAAATTTAGGCATTTGGGCTAGAGCTTCAACAAGGCTAAAGGTGATGGTCAGTCCTGAAATCTTCTTCAAAAAATTTGAAACTTGAATATCATCCTTGGTGAGCAATTGGCACTTGTCTAAGCGAGAAGGATAAGGGATGTTGGGTTTGGGTGGTGTAGGTGTAGCAGGTAAAGGTTGAGATGTTGAAGGTTCAAAGGTGGAAGGTGGGGTTGGTGAAGGGTTTTTCTTGGGTACTTCTTCAGTAAGAGGTTGAGACGGTAATGAAGAACTAATACTAGGTGTGGGAGTAGGAGGGATAAATGGTGGTGGAGGAGGTGTAGATAGAGTAAATGGGGGAGGGATAGATGGTCCTACTAAGGTTTCTCCACTGCGTGTAGTAATATCACTCACATTCGCTCTTGGGTTGGTGACGCTATCTGAAGGAAGAGAGCCCAAAGTAGAGGGTTGAGTAGTTGGTAAGAAACTAGCCAGCATCTTCTTCAAATCATTTGTTTGAGTGCTAAAAGAGGTTTGTATATCATGTCGAAGCTCGGATCTAATATCATTACCTTGCTTAGTGATATCTCCTTTCAAGTTGATAATTTGTCTTTGCAGATTCTTGATTTGCTCTCCTTCGGTCCTCATGAAAGCTTCAACATCTTGATTAATAGGTGGGGCTTGTTGAGCGGGTGGGTGATAAGGATTAGAAGCTCGAGGTGGGTTTGGATTGCTTCTATTGTAGTTGTTGGGGTTGTGGTTTTGAGGAGAAAAACCGGGTGAAAGAAAGTTGTTAGAACGGTAACTTAGCAAGTTACGATCACCTTGAGGTCGGGCTTGGTAGTTTTCCGTTGAATAGTTACCATAAGCCGCATACACGTTTTCCGGATTGTCATGAGTAGAAGGACAATCAGTGTATGAATGAGGACCGCCGCAGATCTCACAAGAAGTTGCAACAGCTTTAACTTGTTGTTGTTGATTTGTATCCAAAAGTTGCATATTCTTGCTCATTTCGACCATTGCGCGGGTTAATTCGGTGATATCAGGGTTTGAAGAAGTAGAAGAAACATTGACTCTCGGGTAATTCCTTGAAGATGCAGATGAATCCCAATTTTTGTGATGAGTATCATGTTCTCGATAAGCTATCTTTTCATAAATGTGCCACCGGCGGCTGCATTAATCGTATCACGATCACGAAAAGTTAAACCGTTGTAGAAAGTATCAATTAAGGTGACGGGGAGCATGTTGTGGTTTGGACATCGATCGATCAAAACATTATGTCATTCCCAAGCATCAAAAAGTGATTCATCAGGCTCTTGTGTAAATCCACTAATTTGATTTCGAAGGCTCGTGACCATGGATGGTGGAAAGTAGCGCGACAAAAATCGTTGAGTCATCTCGTCCCAAGTATGAATTGAATTCTTCGGAAGAAGATCAAACCATTTTTCGGCATGGTGGGATAAGGTGTGTGGAAATAGGTGAAGGCGAAGAAAATCCATAGTAACACCGGGCAACTTCATGCTTTGAGTTACGGAAAATGAATTTGTCGAGGTGTTTGTTGGCATCATCATGAGGCAATCCGCGAAATGGACAAGTGTTTTGAACTTGTTGGATCATGTGATGCTTCAACGAAAACTCCGGAGCCGTGATTTGCATCGGCGCAATCAGTCCTTCTCGTCCGTTCATGGTTGGTGACAAAGCTCCTCCATCGTTCTAAGATCAAGTGGGGGAACATTGTTGTTATTATTATTGTTGAGGTGCGGTGGATTATTTTTGTTGTGTACACCAGCCATATCTAAATCTTCACGACTCTCGGGCTCTGAATAAGTTGAAGATCTAGTACGCATATACCTGCAAAAACAAAAGAAAAAGATACCAAAGAAATAGAGAATATATATGTACGTGTAAAAATAAAAATACAATTTTTTTTGGATATTTTATTTTTTTTAATTTTTATGGATTTTTAACAATTTTTAATTTTTATGGATTTTTGAAAATTTTTTTGAGCAAGAAAAATAACGTTCACGAGTGAACGGATCCCAAAATTCAACGCGTCTCTCACAGAAAACCGTTAATCTTCACGAAAAGAGCTGGCAGCGGTGCCATTTAATAACTAGGTTTTAGTTAGAAAAATTGTTCGTTGAAATCGGTCTAATCGAATTGACTACAAGTTATTAGTGTGACTCAGTTGTTCTTGGTGGAAAATAAAATGGTCTGATTATCTATTCTACTTGAAGTGTAAGTGCAAAACGTAATTAAAATAGGCTAAAAGCAAATCTAGAAAAACTGTCGCTTTTTCTCTCTAAAATTAGAAAAACACTTAGTAAAAACAGAGATTTCGGGAAGCGTGCAATTTTTGGAAATTAAAACGTAATCAATTTAAAACTTAAAACTTTGTAAAATTAAATTAAGACAAAACTCGTTTAAAATAATACTACGTAAAAATGCGGGAAAAGCAAAATTAAAAAACTAAGATAAAACAAGAAATAAAGTCAAACAAAGGTCAGATCGTAGTCACGATCGCATCCAACGATCGTACCCTGGATCATACCCTAGATCGTACCCACAGACCGCAACAAGCGATCGCAGTGACGATCGTACTCCCAGATCGTACTCTGGACAAGTTTTGGATCGTACTCCACCACGATCGCAACAAGTGCATCGCAGTGGACGATCGTGACCAAGTGATCGTATCCACGGATCGCAACCAACGATCGCAGCCACAGATCGCAACAAGGCAATCGTGACTTAGATCGTGATGGACGATCATAGTCTGATCCTAGTCCTTGATCGCAGTAATGGATCGGAAGTAGAAACCCTAGGGGTTTATGCGATCACACTTACTCGATCGAAACAAACAGAAACCTTTAAGAAAGTCACAATGGAATCCAATAAGCAAATAAGCAAATACCAAATAAGCACTTTGACAATAAGCAAATAACAAAAACTTAATTAAAACAAGAATAAGTAAAACTAAATAAGCACAAATTTAAAAACTTTCAAGACACAAAATAAGCAAACTATTTAAGCGAACTTTAAAAAGATAAAACTTTTAAGTAAACTTTAAAACTAATAAGCTAAATATAAAACAAGCCAATAAGCATGTCAAGCTTAAAGCTTAAATCGTATAAAAGCCTAGATAGGAATAAAAAGGTAAACATTTTAATCAAATAAGCAAAAGGATTAAACAAAATGAATGCTTAATCCGAATCAATATCAAATCAAAAACAAGAAAAGTAGAATAAGAATGATAATTAAAAGCTTGATTAAAGGTAAATAAAGATTCAACAACAAAATTAAAAGACTTACTTGAATTAAAGGCAAGAAATTAAAGGTGCAAGACAATGAAATTAAATTGACAATTAAGTAAATTACATGAAATTTAAAAGTGCAAGTAATTAAAGGTGGAAAGACTAAGTTGTCAATTTAGCTAACACCTCCTAATGACACATTAGGAGGGTATTTATAGGAGGATTGGTATGTCTTGATGCTTCCTTCTTTTTCTCGTCTTTTCGTCTTTATAAATTCTTCGACCTTTTCGACTTTGTCTCAGGATTATTCGAACTCGTCTTTTAATTTCTTCATTTATTAGACTTGAGTTCTTCGACTTCATTAAACTTCCGTCTTTAGACTTTTTCTTCGATAAATCTTCAGAATAGGCCTTGGACTTCCGTTCTTTTTGCACTCTTGATCTTTTGACTTCGTCTTCAATCTTTTTCTTCGATAAAAGTCCGTGAAAGCCCATGTTTTCTTCCCTTTTCACATTTTGGTCCTAAATCACAACAAAAACACAAACCACGCATAATTCCAACATTTACGACATAAAATACACGTTTTGGCTTGGTAAAAGGATAAGTGTTTTCACACTTATTACTTTTCCATTGCTTGAAGTATCTCAATGTGACTCTTGATTATATATTATCAATAGATGTTTGAGAACTATCTTGCAAAACATGAACCCTTTCATCAATTTGGTTATTTGTTTGCACCATGGATTTAGTCTCAATAATGTCCCATGCCTCTTGTATGGATTTGGCAAGAATGTTTCCACCCGCGGAGGAGTTGAGGAATCTTGATGATGTGGGATTAATCCATTGTAAAAGGTATTGATTTGGTGAACTTCATTGAATCCATGATTGGGGCATTTTTTCAATAATTCCTTGTACTCTTCCCAAGCATCACTAAAGGTTTGGTTAGGTTTTTGTTGAAATCTAATAATTAGGTTTCTCAAAGCCGTGGTCTTAGATGGAGGAAAGAACCTATTCAAAAACTTCTTGGCAAAGTCATCCCAAGTGGTAATGCTCTTAGGTGGTAGTCTATCTAGCCAATACCTAGCACTTCCCTCTAGGGAGAATTTAATCAAGATCAACTTAATGGCATCATGAGGAACTCCATTGTACTTATAAAGGTGATTATCCATATAAACATGATATGAACAATTAATAAACGCAGCGGAAAGATAACCTATCAACGGATCCATAGACTCATATGATTAATCAATAAAAAGGGAGATAAAAGTATACATTTGTAGCGTGATTCGGTAGGATCAAACGGAGACCATCACCAACACATGATCTAACCAAGAAACTCAAGTGACCAAATTAGATCACCTCTATGTAGAAACACACTACACATCACTGTATACCAAATGAATGCTAGTCTGATAACCCGTAACTCGTCAACAATCTTGAATAATCTTGATTCAAGATTATTTTATCAATGAATAAGAAAAACATTTTTTTTCTCATACTAGTTTTGCCGTAACTGCATGGAAAAAAAATGAGACATACGTTTTTTATTTAGTCAATCACTTCTCATATTGATGAGCTTCAAATGAAATGGTATCAATACCATTAATAAAAATGTATGGTTTCTCATTTATATTTAAGGCCGGTAAAAATGGCTCTTAAATGGGCTTTTACATATATTAATATAATCTAATTACTAATTACTAGCTTAGATAATTAGAAGCCCGATATTCATCCCAAGTTACGCAGGTTATGTATATATTGTAAATACAATAGACACAATATATTAAGTGGTACCTCTGTGTATATGTGTGTGACCCCATAGGCTTACATGCGTCTAGCCATATAATTATTTATTATGACACAAGCATACTCCAACAGCTCCCACTTGCGCACGTCATAATAATCATGTAGTTATACAAGAAAAGGTTAGCGTCTAGCAACACGCCAATGCCCCTAGAAACATATGAGGATAGTTTCTTAAACATCTCATTTAAATGGTTTTGATATCACTCAACCTTTTGTTTCAAATACTTTGTTAAACTTTAGACATGGATCATAAGGCATTCTTAAGTTTAACTATTCTGGTTCTCGATATTGATATTGAACTAGATTACCAAATTAATCAAGTATCGTCTTAATTACATTTGGGTGTGGTCACACATACATCTGTACAATTCATCTAGGGGCCCAATAGTATCTAACTCCAATACAAGTGGAGGAAAAATAATCCTATTTTGACTGCATGTGTTGTTCATGTGTTTCACATCGCACCTGAAAATGATCTTTATAGCAACCTTGTTCAGGACAACGTTGAACCATATCAAAGTTTGACATTTCACACATACAAAACTTACTTGCATCTCAAGTCTAAGGATGAGAGATTCAACCACTTACGAGATTCACTATTGACGACGATCCATGCAGTGAATTCTCGTAGGTTGGGTCAATCCAATGTTCATCTAATGAACACATATGAGTTTGGCGGCATCATCAATTAATATTCATTCCAAATGAATATGACCAAAACACTCATATTTGTCTTAATTCATCGATACTCCCGTATCAACAACCGACAATGGATGATTTAGAATAAATAAATTATTCATGGATTAAACATGCTAATATAGAACATAGTAGTACAAATGAAGACGATCATGCCAAGTATATCAGTTCATTATCTAGTAAAACTGCTTAACGTTCCATTATCCAAATACTTAAAAAAACAGGTATACATGAGACTACTAGAAGGTCAAAGTCCAATGTTCCTAGCATGATTAACATGTTTGGTTACAAGACATTAACTTTACACAAGGACCTGTTGAGTTGTCATCTGAGTGAACTTTTGAGAATACTTATTTCAAAAACTCACAAAAAGTGAAGATTTTGACTAATACGATGATTGTCATTTTGTACATGTGCGCTCAAGTGCTAATACAATAATACTAGCATCGACATAGTACATCACGTAGGTTGTTTGAAGCAAGTAAAAAACCTATTTGTCAATCTTCTTAACAGCTTCTGAAACTGTAAAGTATTCTTATTTTACTATCACTAGCATTAAGTACCATCTTAATCAAAGTAAGCATTAGTGTATAAACTCAACACTAATCTTCTTAGCTAAAATCCGTAAACGATGATCAAGTATATAGTATCCTAATGACTTTCACTTAGATACTTTGTGATCAGTTCATCTTGCATTCATGCAAGTATTAACATTAGTCTAATACATCACATATCATATGTAATGAATCCACTAGGTAAACTAAAGGTTTCCATAATCAATCTTATCACGTGAGATTGAACTTTGAGACTTTCTCAATGATGTGTCATATTTAGACTTATTAACCGCCTATGTCTTATTTTAATAAGCATCCGTCCCAAGGTTATATGTTTTACTTCTTATATCTCTCAATAGAAATATATTCCAAGTCAAGGATTAAAAACTAGCTTTGATGTAATAATATTTCCAATATGTTAACAACATATGAGATTTAAAACAAACAAAATAATATGCTCCTACTAGCTTTAAGGGTACCCAAGAGTTATCCTTGTTTTAATCATGATCATTTCCTTGATTCAAACTTAAGATTCCAGCTCCTAGATGCATGCTCTAATCTACACTTAGATTTCTAGAGTTTGTACACCAATTACCATATTTCATATTTATGAAATCAAGTATGGTAATTAATATCCTTATTAATTTAACACTCGTAAAGAAAAGAAAGCCTTAAATCATGATCAATTACTTGAGCATGCTTTAAATTCTATTCAAAGAGAGTGTCGATAAATGTGTACAATTGTGTCCATATCTATCTTCTCATAGAAGACTATTTATAACCTATCAGTCTTACTGAGTAGTGAAAGCTAATCAAATTCCACAATTGATTTTCTTTTATGGACTACATCTAACCATTCATAGTTTGAGTCATTCATTAGATTCCAAATTTAAAAATGAGTCTCAATAGTTATGAGGCTCAATATAATCCTTTAACTCATATTCCTCAACATTGACATGAGATTCATATCTTCAAGTGCTAGAGGTTTCCTTACAAATATGTGAATGGGAGTTAAAACACTTTGTGGCTTTTGCATTTACATGGAGCCTTATTATGTTATTCACTAGTTTAATTAGAAGGTTGTATTTTATTTTTTACTTTCTGCAAAGATGCACAAAGGCTCCCACTTGCTTCTTGTAACAGCAGACTTTCTCCAAGTACGTAGCATGTCGAGCAACAATGAATTGTTCTCGTTTGGGATATATAAAATAAATAAGTGTTCTTGATTCTAGTTTGTTAATAACATGCCTAACGCGATTTCAACAAATTCAAGACTCCAACTAAGACTTAATGGGATTCATCCCATTCCATTACTTGATGGTTTCTTAGTTACCTTCTAGTTTGGAACCATATTGAATAAGCATGTGGCTCATTCAATTTATTTGTTAACCTTAATAAGATAAGACAGAGAGAGTAATTAATGTTATCAAGGATCAAATAATAATAATAGTATTTGATTTTACACATGAGACATAGTGTTGCGATTGTGAGACATTATCATAGTTCCTTAAATAACCTAATACTCTTTGGCTCACATATTTTATAATTTGGTCAAACCAAATTGCATAAACAATATTTCAAGCCAATTGCATGCTATAAAGTATGATTGTTTTAACAGTTCAAGAACTTCATGTTCATGTTTTGACAAGAAAATATAACATGTTAGTCGCTAAATTTACTTTATAAGGTATTGAACAATTCAATAACTTCATTGTATATGCCCTAACAGGAAGACACAACAATTCAATTATTTAATTTATTTTATAAGTCTTTGAATAATTCAAGGAAGTTCACGTTTATGTCTTTACTTGAACACATAAACATATTATAAATAAATTATTGTTGAATGCGTGCTTTTAGATTCAATAGTATTTTCAAGTTAATTTACATACTTCGAATTATGTCTTTACAAGAAGACATGCATGTTAGCTAAATTATTTAGGTAATGTGATGAAGTAGTTTTATTATTTCTTGACATTAATTCTCTATTAGACAACATACATCAATATGTAAGTCCTAGTAGAATATTATTAGCAATATTGGGTTGTACCCTGCACATTCTAATATTTCTCCCACTTGAGCATGGCACAACATCATATATGAATAATATTAAAGTGTCAAAGATATAATATAATATGATTTAAGTCATCAAGCTTGTATAGAAGGGTTATGTAGAACTTCATGTTTAATAAACAATCATGCATAATTATTTTTAGATAACATTTCGGGAAGCGACATCAGAAAAGCGACTAGTTATCTTTTAAAATAATATGCAATAAGGCTTAGAAAACTATGACGTTATTTCGAGACAATCAAGAAACTAAGTGGGTCACATACAATGTGATAAGCTCATAGCTCCCATTGAATAAGACAAAATTACAAGTGTGTCCTATGGTTGAAAACTGTATTGCTCCCATTAGTTAAGACAACATTTTTAATGTATCTATACTAGTGAAAAAGCAAGTAGCAATTTCTATACTTTCTAGTTCTTTGAATGTCTACACATTATAGCCAATGTGAGTCGCGTAGACTAGTAAACATGTACATAGATATTCAAAGAAAAGTATCAAGTTCTACTATATTATAATGGGATTTCTATCGATGCCATTAACTTGAAAGTTCTGCATGCAATTTCTCTTTCTAATTTATCTAAAAGGTGTGTAGAATCTTATGGAAGTTATTTGAGTAAAGTAAATCTACTAGAAAAACATGCTAGTAGTTTCCATTCCTCTTGCGGTTTATTGAATCTTCTCATTTCTAATCAATCTTAATACACACCGACTCAAGAAATTGCATTGTCTTGTAAGTCAAAACGATTAAGTACGGTTGCACATCTTACGCTTTCAAGTGATTTTCATAACCCTTATTCCGGTTTAGAAATCTTGAAATATTTAAGATATCTGGATAGTGTTCCTGTTATAGCTTTATCATACAAGGAGAAAGGATGGGAACGAGTCTTATTCTTATAGGGAAATAAGACTTAGTTTGTCTTCCTCTAGCACAAAAGGAAACAAACTTTGTTTACAGTTTGTGTTGCATAAAATCATTAATAGAAATACAAAGTTCATATCTAGTATTTTCGATAATTATCCTTTTAAATTTAACTACCCAAGTTTATAAAAAACAATTAATTTTACGAAAAGGCCAAGATCCTCATTAAGGTTCCATCATCACATCAGTTGATCTGCTAGCAATGATAGATTCAATAGGTAGATGACGTTCATCAATTGTGAATCTTGTGCAATTCGTAGATCCTTATGGGACTCACGACACAAGTAAACATTTCACTAAATGTCAAACTGGCATGTTTAGTCCCATCCTTGCCTCGGTCAAGGTCTCACCGTTGTACCAATTAAGTCATCCAATTTCAGAACATGCGAGAATCAGTATAGGTCTCAGGCATAGATAATAATCATCTTGGGTTACAACTCACATCCGTCTCACAAGATGCAAAAAATAATTGCAAGTGATCTTAAACGATTAGACGACATGACTTAAATTTGAGACGGGTAAAAAAGTTTGATTTACAAATCAAAAGTGTGTACGAGGAAGCATGCATTCATCCGTCATAGCACAAGTCAAAAGCATTTCTTAACTTAAGTCTAATCTTGTTTTAATTTATGTGTGTCAAGTTTTCCAAGTTAAAGACTAATATAAAACCTAAGTGGAATTAATATTAGATTAGACAATACATAAAAGAAATAACATTCATAACACGTTACGAGTTATTATGAAAACAAGATTTTAGTTTTAAATCATATTTAAACTTTAAACTAAATCAAAGATTTAGTTTTATAATTGGTTTGTGATTGGTTTTAAGTTTTTTATAAAAACATTTGCAAGTTATAGCAAGATATCAAGCAAATAAGCAACCACACAACCACAAGTATGCAAAGCCTCAAACCGATGAAAAACCTATGCTTGATCTCGTGAGCCATCACGAGGACCAAGAATTAAACTAAGGGTAAGTCAACACAGCCACAAGGGGGGCTCCCACTTGCTCCAAGACCATCAAGAGCAAGTAGAACCCAAAGTGAACATTAGGCCCATAACTGCCATAAATTTTCAGTCGAATTCTAGGGCCCAAAAACCATAGAAGGATTCCTTCCTAGCCTGAGCTCCAGTTGAGACTTTTGAAGTCCCATGAGTTTTGAATTAGCACACCAAAATTGGGCTTCTATCTCCTTATAGAACTCCAGGAAATCACGTTTTAGTGCAGGTCACTCAGTAGCTCCGAATTTCATAATATGTCTTTAATTCCTTAGCCATTCCCATCCAAGCATCGGTTACAATTAGTTTAAGACTAACAATATTCAACCTATCATTAAAGTACTGTAAGATGCCCAAAAATGGCTATAACAAACATAAAAAATATATTAATGAAGCCGAAACAATGGCAAACGCCAAAAACTGAAATTAAATGCAATACACGACACGTCATATTTGGTCTAGGTTTTCATCGGCTTTGCATAGGAAACATAATAATACCATAATATTATGAATATAACAAGGTTTTGGCTAAGTACATGGCCAAACATGCATGTATTTGCCATGAAAACAAAATTAAACAACAAGAAACACTTGTTAGCCAACGAAATCAAAGAAATAATCAACAATTAATTAAACCCTGATTGGTACGTGTAACCAACGGCCTTAGGGTATTACAACCACATTTTAGAAACATTATAATTATCATATAATTACAGAAATAATAGTTATAGGGGCTGTTTAAAACCCGTTTCAAGAATCATTCCAAAAAACGCGTTTTTGGTCATTTTACACGTACCCGATAACAAACGCATTAAGACATGCGTAATTCGTGGCTATAAGATCATAAAATACAGATTATGAGGATTACTCAAGATCTAAAATTATTCGAAAATAAGGCCCCATTGGCTGTTTTTAAATTGGTTTAACAAACCTTCAAAAACTCTTATTTTTAGCTATTTTTACGCATGCCTGATAATCATATGACATCATATGATGGCTCGTGATACCACTAAAGGTGATTATCCATATAAAAATGATATAAAGAAATAATAAACGCAGCAGAAAGATCACCTATCAACGGATTCATAGAGTCATATGATTAATCAATAAAAATGGAGATAAACGTATACCTTTGTAGCGTGATTCGGTAGGATCGAACGAAGACCATCACCAACACATGATCTAACCAAGAAACTCAAGTGACCAAATTAGATCACCTCTATGTAGAAACACACTACAAATCACTATATACCAAATGAATTCTAGTCCGATAACCCGTAACTCGTCAACAACTCATGAATAATCTTGATTCAAGATTGTTTTATCAATGAATAAGAAAAACATTTTTTTCTTTATCATACTAGTTTTGCCGTAACTCCATGAAAAAAAATGAGACATACGTTTTTTTTATTTAGTCAATCACTTCTCTTATTCATGAGCTTTAAATGAAATGGTATCAGTACCATTAATAGAAACGTATGGTTTCTCATTCATATTAAGGCCGGTAAAAATGGCTCTTAAATGGGCTTTTACATATATTAATATAATATAACTACTAAGTACTAGCTTAGATAATTAGAAGCCCGATATTCATCCCAAGTTACGCAGGTTATGTATATATCGTAAATACAATAGACACAATATATTAAGTGGTACCTCTGTGTATATGTGTGTGACCCCATAGGCTCACATGCGTCTAACCATATAATTATTTATTATGACATGAGCATACTCCAACAACTTAATGGTATTTCAAATGGATAGAAACTTATTGATATGATCATGTGGATCGTCATTAGGTCTCCCGAAAAATGGTGAGTTAGAAACCAAGGTAATCATGGATATCTTAAGCTCAAAGGTGTTTGCGGGTATCTCGGGTATAACAATAGCCTCGGCATATCCTTGCACATTTGATTGGAGGTGCTCTATCAAAGGTCTATTGTCAACGGCGGCCATGACTTCTTGTGTGTTGATCAAAGCACGATTCTTGGGATCGGCTTGATGGACAGTGTTGTTCTTACTCTTTCTCTTTTTCTTCCTTTTGGGAGGAAGGGGTTGTAAACCAAAAGGTATTTGCACACGCCCTCGGGTGAGCATGCAACTCAAATATAGGAGTGAGAGAGAATCTCTTGTTCGACTTTGGAAAATAAGGGATTATCCTTTCCGAGGTTCAATAAGTAATATCCACAAGAAAGTATAATATATGTAAGTAATACTTGGGTGGCAAGACCCCCAATCAAGCTTTCCTTCTTGGAATACTCACTAGTGAACGGGGGGTTAGGTGGCGCGAAGCACTTAAGTACCTATTAACCCTTAGACGGCATTTTATAGCACGTCACCTTTCTATTCAGTTTGTAGTTTGTATTATTTGAATTCTTGCTTATTGGAAGTATTTATCTATTCTTGCCTTGATTAAATTTGATCGATACACGTGTCAAGGACCGGAACGCTCCCGAACACGGTGTATTGCAAAAGCAATACTTATGGAAGTATGTGTATTGAGTGTTCGTATATGTGTATGTATCTACATATAATAATATATCAAAAATATTTTTGTATTTATTGGGTTTTTTTTAAGAAAATACTATATGTATGTAAAAACGATGAAAACTGATATAATATATATTTTTGGGTGTAGTCTTTTAGGAATAAGATTGCTTTTTGGATTTTTTATTTTTTTGGTTCAATTCTTTAGGAAAAGAATTGATTTTGTATTTTTTTAGTTTTTATATTTTTATCTTTTTGATTTTTTTTATCTTTTGGGTTTATGATACGTAAAAATAACGTCCACTCGGGGAACGGATCCCAAAATCCAATCAAAACCTTCAATCAATAGTCTCTCGTAATGTCATGAACCGGCATCGGCGCCATTTAATGTTGAATATTTTACAAGTTCGTTTTTTCTCGACTCAAGACAAATTGAAAGGCCCACTAATATCAATTTGAAATTGTTTTTGGTTGTTAAAAGATTATTTGGATTCTAGGTCTAATTCAAACAAACAGTTAAAAATGAAAATATTATAGCTCTATATAACCGTAAAACAAATTTCAAATACCTCAAAATATTCATAAAGTACAAGTATCTAATGCATACAATGTAAAATTGCTTGAAATGTAAATGAAAATGAAAATATAGGGACTAGAAATGTAAAATCAGAAAGTCTAGGGACCAAATGTGAAAAATATAACAAACTATAGCAACTAACTAACAAACTTCCAAACTAACTAACTAAATATGCAACTAATCAAAATTCAGGGACTAACACTTGCAAAACCTAAAAACTACAAGTTAAACTATCAGATTAACAAAGTGTTAAAAATTGAGGACCAAAGCGCAAATAAACCAAACCTTTTAAACAAAAACGGGCACAAGTAATCAATAAGATCGTTTGAGCTTATTTCTCAACCAAAATGGTTCTGGTTTTCTTTAAAATGCTTAAAATTGAAAATAAGCTAGGTCGGTAAAAGGATTTTGGCTAAAAGCTCTTAAAACTCTGGATAGCTAATTGTAATAAGCTCGCAATAAGCTAAAAACAAATCCAGACATCCACTATGTGATTTTCTTTATGAGAATAATTAAACAGGTTATAAGAAGCTTGGAATGTCTTTTGGTTATGAAAATCATCAAGAAAATAAGTTGAAATCCGAAATAAGCTAAAAGTGCTTATGTTGACCAAGTTTGACCAAAATATTCAAAAAGCTGAAACTCACAGAAACTACTCAGGACATGTTTGCAAATATATTTGTGAAAGAAAATTGAAAGTTCTATGAAGAGGATTAAGAGGTCTTGAAAAACAGTAAGCTTGTTATCACAGAAACTTACAAATGGTCTAGTGCTTATTAATAAGTTGATTACACACTCAAAACTGAATACTGTATGGTTTCCTTGCTAACAATGAAAGCTTGTATATTAAGCTACAATCTAGAGCAAGTTTCAGCTCAATCCATCAACAAACAAAGAAATGATATGGAATCAAAATTGACTAGTTTTTATTGAAATCCTTTTTCAAGTTATGACCCAAATTTTTAAAGGTCAATTGCCTGTTTGACCTTTTATTTGACTACAAAACTTGACCAAAAGACTTACACTCACTTTTTGAGTGTAAGTGAACTCAAATCAATAGGTTTTACAAACTGTGTTACCAAAATGATCTAAATCCAAACACTGGTTTACAATCTGATTATGAATTTTTGTGAAAGATTTTTGAGCAAAAGTATTTAACAACTTATGAGACTTATTAAAACTTGTAAGTTGACTGAAATGAACCAGTATGAACTCAAAATCAAACAGGTTTTCTTGAAAGAACAAAAAGTGAGTGACTGATAACTATTGACTAATAAAAACCAAATTTTAACAAGCTTAAACTGAATGAAAAGCTATCACACTACAAGTAGACAATCAAAACATCAAGATCACACTACAAGATTACTAACACATCCATAATTAAACAATTAAGATCTATAACTAGGAATTTAGCATGCAAGACTGTTTAGGGGAATTTAAACAAGAAAATGAGTTCATTTTAGCTTTGATGCCTCCTTTGATGGAGTAATAAGCGCTGAGCTTACTAGAATCTACAAGACCACCATGAATTAACCACCAAACACCATCATAACATCATCATCTACTGGTATTGATCTCCCTTGCTACAATCTACAATTTTGGCTATGAAATGAACTGGTAATGCTTCTGAATTAGCTACAAGTCTCCAAATGACATCAATCAAGTTCCATTGATCAAGGATGATCAAAAGAACCAAATAGTAACACTAGGAGTATGATTATGCAGGAATTGAGAAGTAGAATGAGTGAAAGTGAAAGTGGCATTTCATTAATGGAGGAAAAGTTGGTTACAAAATGGTTACAGCTAACTAACTAACTCTTAAGTGATTGTCAGTCACTTAAGAGTAGTTTTAACTAATTTGCTAAGTGAAAAGGAGAGAATTCTATAAGTGTGTGAAAAAACACACACTAACTACATGTACAAAATGAGGACCTAGATGGGTATTTATAGAGGTTGGGATGTTGTCAGTTGGAGGTTGGTGACGTGTTCCAGCCAGTAGCATTCTTCCATGTGGTTTGATTCTTGCAATTGCAACTAGCCGTTTGAAGAACTCAAATTGAGGGTTTTTGATTGAGTAACTTTCAAGTTAATTGATTGCTGGGGTTGTAATCCTCTCTTGAAATAGAGCAATTTTCATATTTACATCATTCTCTGAAATGCATTCTATCATGATCTCGTTTCTGGGTTCGTTTGAATATAAGAGTGACACGTGTTGTTGTTTTATTGGAGGAGAGAAGGTGTCGCGGATCAATATCCAAAGAGTGATTTTTGATTGGCTGATTTAAAGTGAGTGGAGAGGACTGTTTTGATTCGTTAATATTAATTAAGGCTGCAGTAGTAGGGTGATGTGGCAAGGATGTGGCAATCCGTGTGAGCTCCATACTCTTCTCCTATTGGCTAGCAAGTGTAATACATGGATTAAGCCCAAACTTGTTATAACTTTGGCAATTTTAGTCCCTTAACTAGGCAGATTATCTTTTTAAGCTCCCAACTTCATTTCTTTGACATTTTTTATCCTTTTAACTTCAATCTTGTTCACTTATCATCCTTTGACTTGTTGACTTGAATGTTGAACAAATTTGACTTTGTTCTTTGACTTTTTCGAAATTACACTTTAGTCCCTCATCTTTGGAAGTTGTCAAGAAAGGTACTTTTCTTTACAAGGCTTGTCACTTTTCATCCTTGTTTTGTCTTTTATTCATCTTTAAGGCTTGATTTCACTTGTTTGCTCCAAATTTGTATCTTTGTTACCTAAACAAACACTAACACAAAACATACCCATAATACTGCTTTTATGTATAAAAACTAGGTATTTTGCTTTGTGTTTTAGGGTGATTTGTGATATTATTGATATGAGATTTTGCTCATATCAAATCCTCTACAGTTGATCATTGCCATGACCTCATGCAATGCCACATTTTAAAGTACCAATTTACACTTTTCTCATAATTAATCCACCTTGGCCAATATGAAATGCTTTTACACTACTCTACACTATATGATGCATGATTTTGATTTTATACAATGCAATGCAAAGGGAAGCAATTTTATATATATATTTTTGGATTTTCTTGAAATGGTTTTGATAGAAATAACTCATAAAGAAATCAAGGACTTAGATTAGGGCTTTTGGTACCATGAACACTTATTACCCTCAAGTTTCACTTTCCCATACCAAGCTTAAAAACAAGATCATTGTTATCCACAAGTGAAAGTGCGTCAACTCATTCATATAGTTTAATTGTGTTACTCTCATACCCCCACTTATTATGCCTCTAAGACCGGTTATTATTTGAGCAAATTGCTTGAGAGCAAATTTGTCATTATTTAAAGCGTAAAATATAAGAAATGTAAAATCTCAAAATAAGGAAGCACCGGGTTTTAATCCTAAGTAACCATCTTATCCATTACTCGAAAAACCGCCCACAATTGATATAAGTCCGACTTAAAAGTAATAAGTCATTCACCTTATGTGTAAGATTCTTATGTCATGCATTAATAAGTAGCTACACACTCGCTAAGGAAAGAAAAATAAAACTCACGCAATAATTTATATCCGCCACTGATTGTGGTAAATTACACCTCTTGTTTAGGAAAACAAAAGAGGGTAAAAGCGGTAAGTATCGAGTGATGATTTAGGAAAATCAAGCACTAATGATCCTTATGGTGTGAAAGTTCGTTTCCCAAGGAGGTATATGTGTGTGAAAAACTTGTTAAATGTTTTTGATTAATGATTGGTTTAGAAGGGGATGAGAAAAGAAGATGACGAAGACGTGAAAATAATACTACGACGACAAAACGTAAAACCGTAAAAACTAAAAAAATAAAAATTAATTCTAAAAATTACAAAAAATTCACCAAAAATCAAAATAAATAAAATAAGAGTTTACCAATGATCAAAACTTTTTCAAACCTTTTAAATAATTAAATATTCAATTTTTAAATGCTAATTAAAGCCCTAAAAATCAAATAAATTATCAAAAAGCCCAAATAAAGATTTTTCAATTGGTAAACCTCTAAAATGACCTAAAAAGATTAAAAACTATTTTTTGAAATTTTTAAACTAATAAAAACTATTTAAAATGATTTAAAAATTATTAAAACTTAAAATAATTCTAAAAATTAATCTAAAAGTGATAAAATTATTCTAAAAGTTGCTAAATTCCTATTTTAATGTATTAAAGCTAAGAAAAATGTAAAAAGTTGGAAAATGTGAAATTTGAAAAAATAATAATAAAATAATATTAAAATAATATTAAAAATCCAAAAATTATAAAAAATTCTAAAAACTTGCAAACTAGTTTATTTTAACCTAAATAATCAGAAAATCAAAGTGAAAAGACCAGAATACCCCTATTGGGCCCTCAAATGGGCCAAAATAAAAAACAGTCAACACAAATGGGCTTTTTGGCCCAAAAAGTCGAACTTGGCCCAATTGACTTGGAAAAGCCCTATCTGACTCAAAATTCAATTCTAAGAACAAAACTCTAAAGGCCCAAAAGCTGAATGTGAGCTTATCACAGCTTAATAAGCAAACAGCTTATTCTTATTGGGCTTTTTAGCCCATTAAGCAATAAGCTAATGCCATAAGCTCTAATTTGACACACAACCTTATTTTGGGATGCTTATGAGATCTGTAAAAAGAAATTTTGAAAAAGCACACTCAATAAGCCAGAAATAAGCAAAGTAAAAATCCACAAAACGACAAAATAGTCGGGTTTGAGATTTAGGGCACCTCAGAAGCTCTAGTTTGTTGCAAAAGCTCACAAATAGCTTAACTAAGAATAATCAATTAAGAAAATCACAAAAAGCCAAGTAGAATAAGCTATAAGAACCAATAAGCTGGCTGAAAAAGCCAAATAAGCTAGTTTTCTAGCAAAAGCTTAACCAAAAGACTTGTAACCTTCCAGATTTGTTTTAAGCAAAGAAAAATGATTTCTATTACAAAAGCCAAGTTGTTGCATGTGCCAATAAGCAGTTCTAAAAAATAAGCCAATTTGTGCTTATTTGACCAAAAGTCAAAGTACTCCAAAATTCACCAAATGATCAGGAATGGTATATGGGCTTGTTATAAGCAATTTTTGTGAAGGACTCAAGGAAGAGGCCTTGTGAATCAAGAGGTCAGTTGACCTTTTGATGGCAGATTTAGGCAATAAGGGCTTAATAAGCCAGTTAGCTTATAAGCCAGATACAAAGCACACCAAATAGTAAAATCCACTCACAAGCAGCACTTAAACAAGTTCCAAGCAGCAAAATCACAAGGCATACAGTAGGATAACAAATGCAAGCACAAAATGAGGTGGTCACTTTGCTGATGCAAATGACCACTTCAGCCAACTTTGATAAGCTATAGCAATCACAATAAGCCACCAAATTTAACAACCAGATAACCAATAGATAGCTTATCACCTAAACTATTCCCAAACCTGATTTCAGACCTTAGATCTAATTAACAAAGAAGTTATTGGATCTGATGTGTTTGACCAATTTCAAAACCACTTTTATCAGATTTTTGCAAAACTTCAAATCCCTTTTCCAAACTTTCAGAAACTTAACCAATGACTAAAACTTGTATATTAAGACTTGTTTAGACTTCCCAAACCCTAAGAACCAAGGGCTCAAGGCCACAAGGCCATGATAACCAGTAATCCCAAACAGTCTTTAATCACCCACTTTTCAAACAAACTTCTGATTTTTAACACAACCTATTGATTTTAATGATCAAATAGCTACACTAGGTGACAACTAACAGATTACAACCATAAAACACAAAGCACAAACACAGGAACACCAAATCATATACCAAAATGCAAAACAGGCAGTAACATATGATTTTTGAGAGGAATCTTAACAAGACTCCACAACATCCTAGGAGGGCCAGCTATGCTCCTTGGACCTTGTTCAACAACTAGAACAAGACCAAGGTACTTCAACAAAGGAGATGCAAGACTGCCTTGGTTGATGGTTCAAAGTAGAACCTCAAGGACTTGATTTCTTCAACACAAGCAGCAAATAACTCAACCAAGGGCTCTAATCCCTTCACAAGCTTGGTGTCAACAAGCTTGCAAGAGCTTATAGCTTATGGCTAAGCGTTAGTACACAAATATAAGGAAAATCAGAAACCTTCTTTCAAGCTTTTTCAAACTTGAAAAACTTACCAAACATAAACGTCCTTGAACCAAATGATTCAAGCACACTTATAACAATCAATGGAACTCAGAATCACCTTTAAACAATACCAACTTTCAAAAACATATAAAGGAATTACAATTTTCTCAAAATACCAACTTTTATAAATTTCAAAAAGGAATTAAAAGTTTAAAAGCTAAAGACTGGAACAAAGGGACTCTCACATGTTGAGGTCTCCTTTTATAGGCAAATACTTGGCTACACTATTTACAAACCCTAGAAGTGAATTCTCTAAAATGCCCTTGAGCACTTGAGGTAGTTTGTTGTTGATGAGCTGTCTAAAATGATCCAAGATGTTCAATTTAGCTTTGGGGTGAAGCAAAGGTTTTCAGCTGTTGATCTTGACACGTGGCATCACTTGGAGGGCAAGTAGTCACATGATAGTTGAACGGGTATTTGGGGGTGGGTCCATTGTGAGTGGGAGTGAGGGTTTTACGGTTGGGATGGGTTTCTGCACATGTGAATCACTCATGTGCAAAGGTAATTGAAAATTACCCTAAGTTTAAGTGGTGTAAATTCTGGGTGGGTAAAAGATGAATAGTAGTGACTTTGATCCGAAATTGGGGGAAGTGGAGTTGTTTGGCGCAATTTCATTTCAAATGTTTCAGTTGCACACATTTGGCCCTTGTGTTTTGGGAATTTTGGTAAAACAAGTATTTCAGCCCTAAAAACGAATTCCCTTTGTAAATAACTTTCAGCCTTTGACACTTTTGGCACAAACTTTTGGAAAAAGGTTTACAAGGGTTGTTTTTGCCATTTTGAGATTTTTCAAGGGCTGATCTTGGACATTCTTGATCTTCAAAGGTCTTCAATGTATCTTTGGCTTCATGAAGGACCATAATTGGCAATTTTGATTTGTTGAGGGACTAAACTTGCCATTTCTTCAAAGTTGAAGGACCATTTGTGAAATTTTGACAAACTTAAAGGACCAAACTTGTAATTATGAATATACAAGGGTTTTAAGTGTCATTTCTTCAATAAATAAGGATCAATCTTGTATGTCTTCAAGTCATCAAGGGTATTTGTTGAATATTCCATGAATTAGGGCCCGGTTCTTTGTACGGCTTCGTTTCTCGTGTCCGTTTTTCCTTGTATCTTGTGATCTTTTGTCTTTTTCACGATATCCATACCTAAAATACACAAGTAAACAAACACAAGCATATATATGGTATATTATGACATTTTTATGTATTTAAAGCCCGAAAAGAACGATGAGATCATGTATAAATACCATCTCATCACTCCCCCATACTAAGCCATTGTCGTGCCCTCACGCAATGCTAGAATAAAGTATCTAAGCATCACCAAAGTCCAATTTTATTAACCTTTATTGAAGAGTAAAAGACTTGCAACATACTACGAAGATGTGTAAAGACATAATGTATGATTTTCATCACAAAAGTGACTTTTAAGGTCAAAGAATAGAAACAAGTAAATGTCCCTTAGAGTAAACTTCGTCATCCCTGATTGTCATACATTCCATGCTAAGTGCAAAAACGAGATCATTGTTGGTACAAGTCACAATGCTAACACTACTCATACGTCCAAAATGTGTAATACTTTTTCTCCCCGCAATCCTAGTTATTATAAAATGAAATGGGTTACTAGCATTTTTTAACTATTTGTCATGGATCACAAGTGATTCATATTGACTTATTTGAGTAGTTATTAGTCTGAAAGAAAAGTAGCACATTTTAATCGATAGTTAGCCGAAGGACAAAATCTTTTAAAACGGCCTCTCGTGTATCTCCTTAAGTTCATATCTTGGCATAACTCGTTTCACGATTTGAGACCTTTCTCGGACCGATATTTGGCATGTACTTCATACTTCAAATCTTGGGAAGACGTTCTTGAAATTATGGTCTTCTCTTCACATATTTGGAATTTCTTCACTTGACGTTTTTGAGAGATTCTTCATATTTGGACCACGACTTCATCATTTTTCTTCAATCTTTACTTTGGATTTTGATATACAACGATCCGCCTCTTTTTCGGACTTGGATATATTTATCCTCATACCTTGTAAGGGTCTTTTTGGATAGACTTTCTCCATGATCTTTAGGGGAGTAATTGCTTTTCGTCGTGTGTCTCGATCCTTCATATTGATTTAGGAATAATGATACTTCACATCATCTTGGATCTTTAGCAAAAATAGAGCTTCTCATGCCTTGTTATGGCCTTTTTGGATGATCGCCAATCTTCTTGTCCCGCTTCAATAAGTTATGCCTTGGCTATGAACTCTATTCAACCCCGAGCAACTTTTAAACGATCTTGCGCTAGAGGCTAAGTAACCTTTCAAATCGTGCGACCTAATTATGATTTATTCCTAATGCATTGATCTTATGGGAAGAAAAAGCCACAATTAAAAACATATGAGTTTTTGAAAGAACATTTTCATGTTCTACGTTTAGCATGATCACTTGGCTAACTCTATCATCTCTCGTTCTTCACTATATAAAGACCTCTAATTAAAGAGACTCGTGAATACTTAGCCATGCAAGTCAAAATTAAGCCAAATTTGGATTAGCTTTCATTAAGACTATATCAAATCAAAGTTTTGGGTTTTCAAGCCACCTATAGGATCTTGCACTTTCTTGGACTTTTTCAAGTTTAGAGAATGCGTTTTATAGTTCCCTTGATAAGTGACTTTCTAGGATCAGTTATAGGAACTTGCGAAAAGTTCTTGTTCTTAACCCGAATGAGTTAAGACTTTCGTGTTTTAAAGCACCCTATATAATAGTCTAGCAAAACTTGAATTGAGCGGGTTAAGGAATGTAAATGGCTCCAAATGCCCATCAAATCAAAAATTAACTCTTATTCTACCCATCGGAAAATATACATTCGTGTCTTAAAAACACTTATGAAAACTAAGAAAAAATGTAAAATTTGGCCATTTTTAGCCTTATTAGTAACAAAAACAAAACATTGAAAATTGGAAAGCGTGAGGGCGTAGCAAAGCAAGTACCTATTCACCCCCCCATACTAAAAGTAAACATTGTCCTCAATGTTTCGAGTCTAAAGGTGGAGCACCCCCATACTAGAGACGAAGAGTCGAATGCTTAGGATCTAGCATGGAAAAGGTGATCAACAATATATCTAAAGCCGTTTATTAAGTATGCTAAAAGATAATTGTTAGAACAAATAAAGGATATGTCATGGATTCGTGAAAAACTTCTTCAAGCAAACGATGGAGGCTCACGTAAACGAACACGAGAGTCTTCAATCGTAGATGATGATGATGATCTAGATAACACAATAAAAAACAACCACGAGACAACGAGTTGAAGGGTACAAGTCCCCTTATTAGTGAATAGTAAGCATAAAGGATAAGCATGGGATCTCCCCCACGAGGCACCTCGTTTTTGATTACCGAGTCATGAGCTCGACTCGATCCCCTCAATGCTAATTATTATTGGGGAAGGTGACTTGGTCGAGGGCAACCATTGAAGGAATTTCCCCACCAAAGTAGTGCTTAAGCCTATGTCCATTCACCTTGAAATTAGGACCATCATCATGAGCTAGCTCGATGGTCCCATATGGAAACACTTGTGTAATGGTGAACGGACCCGACCAACGAGATTTCAATTTCCCGGAAAATATCTTAAGTCGAGAGTTAAAAAGCAACACTTGATCACCAACGTTAAAAACCCGGTTTTTAATCTTTGAATCATGAAACTTTCTAGTCTTTTCTTTAAGAATTAATGAATTTTCATAAGCATTATCTCTTAATTCATCCAATTCATTCAATTGTATTTTCCGGTGATCTCCCGCGGTCTTCAAGTCAAAGTTTGCATGCTTAAGGGCCCAATATGCCTTGTGCTCCAATTCAATAGGCAAATGACAATTCTTCCCATAGACTAACTTATAAGGAGTGCAACCGATAGGTGTCTTATAAGCGGTCCTAAAGGCCCATAAAGCGTCATCGAGTTTGTCGGACCATGAAGCACGGTTTTCTCCAATTGACCTCTCTAAAATCCTCTTCAAAGCTCGGTTCGAAACCTCGACTAGCCCACTCGTTTGCGGGTGATAAGCCGTAGAAAGACGATGAGTAATCCCATATTTCTTTAGAACATTTTCGAATTGGTCATTACAAAAATGGGTTCCACGATCGCTTATAATAGCACGAGGGGTTCCGAACCGAGAGAATAGTTGCTTCAAAAACTTCACTACCACACGAGCATCATTAGTAGGCAAAGCCTTAGCTTCCACCCACTTAGAAAGGTAGTATACCGCGACGAGGATATATTTGTTGCCATGAGACGATGGGAACGGCCCCATAAAGTCTATTCCCCATATGTCGAAAATCTCACACACTTGAATTAGGTTTTGCGGCATTTCATCACGTTGAGATGATTTTCCTTGACGTTGGCACGAATCACACGACTTCACAAGTGCGTGTGCATCACGATAGATAGAAGGCCAAAAGAAACCGGCATCAAACACTTTCTTAGCCGTGAGATTAGCACCGTGGTGACCACCCGTGGGTCCCTCGTGACAAGCTCTAAGGATATTAGAAGCTTCGGCACCAAAAACACAACGTCGAACGAGTTGATCCGCACAAACCCGAAAGAGATAAGGGTCATCCCAAAAATAGAACTTGACGTCACGAAAGAATTTTCGTTTTTGTTGTGTCATCATACCCTTGATTATGAAATTGCCCGCATGGTAATTTGCAATGTTGGCAAACCATGGGGTGGTGTCTTTAGAATTCACTACACCGAGAGTCTCAAGAGGAAATGTTTCGGTGATTTCCTTGTTCTCGAAAACATCTTTGTGAGGATCTTCTAGACGAGAGAGATGATCGGCCGCTAGATTCTCGGCTCCTTTTTTGTCAAGCACGGTGACATCAAATTCTTGGAGGAGGAGCATCCAACGAAGCAATCTCGGCTTAGCATCTTACTTAGCTAAGAGATACTTGATAGCCGAATGGTCGGTATACACGATGCTTTTAGTTAAGACGAGATAAGGTCGGAATTTCTCAAAAGCATAGACCACGGCAAGGAATTCCTTTTCCATTGTGGTGTACTTTAATTGAGCCTCGGTCATCGTCTTACTAGCATAGTGGATAGGACGGAAATGTTTGTCATAACGTTGCCCTAAGACGGCCCCTATAGCATAATCACTTGCATCGCACATGATTTCAAAGGGTAATTCCCAATTAGGTGCAACAAGAATGGGAGCTTCGGTAAGTTTCCTTTTGAGAGTTTCGAAAGCTCTAACACAATCCTCATTGAAGTTAAAAGGAGCATCCTTCTCGAGAAGGTGTGTCATAGGTCGAGAGATTTTCAAAAAGTCCTTGATGAAGCGACGATAAAAGCCCGCGTGGCCTAGGAAACTCCTAACTCCCTTAACGGTTTTGGGATGAGGTAACTTGGCGATGACGTCTACCTTAGCTTTATCGACCTCAATCCCCGCTTTCGACACCTTATGTCCTAAGACGATTCCTTGTTTACACATAAAATGACATTTTTCCCAATTAAGCACAAGATTGGTTTCTTCACAACGTTTTAACATTTGCTCGAGATTAGATGAACAAGACGTGAACGAATTGCCAAACACCGAGAAGTCATCCATAAACACTTCCATCGACTTCTCGATCATATCGTGAAAAATCGCCATCATACACCGTTGAAACGTACCCGGTGCATTACAAAGTCCGAAAGGCATCCTACGATAAGCGAACGTTTCAACAGGACACGTAAACATAGTCTTCTCTTGATCACGAGGTTCGATAGGGATTTGAAAGTAACCGGAAAAACCATATAAAAAGCAATAGAATTTATTTCCCGCGAGTCGCTCCAACATTTGGTCCATGAAGGGCAAAGGAAAGTGGTCTTTACGAGTGGCGTCATTTAACTTTCGGTAGTAAATACACACCCTCTAACCGGTCATAACACGAGTGGGAATTAACTCGTTGTTTTCATTAGGCACAACGGTCATTCCTCCCTTTTTAGGGACACAATGGATTGGGCTCACCCATGGGCTATCGGATATAGGATAAATCATTCCCGCGTCAAGGAGTTTAAGGACCTCCTTTTTAATGACATCGTGAATTTTGGGATTCACCCTTCTTTGACTTTGAATTGCGGGTTTGTAGTCCTACTCTATTAAAATCTTGTGAGTACAAAATTTTGGGTCAATACCCTTAATGTCGGATATTTTCCACGCAATTGCCCCTTTATGAGCCTTAAGAACTTTCAAGAGCTCGGTTTTTTCATCATTAGCAAGACCTTTTGCAATAATAACCGGCAACTTGTCATCACCTTCCAAGAATGCGTATTCAAGGTGAGAAGGATGAACTTTCAAATCAAGGATAGGTGGTTCCTCGATTGAAGATTTTGGTTCAACACTCATAACTTCCATCGGCGGAAGAAATGGTGGAATAGAAGTATCATCACTAATCAACACCTCATCTTCATTGTCGATTTCATTTGAAGTGAGATCGCCTCCTTGGAATGGAGTGAGATTTGGTGTTGAATTAGCAAGAATCGGATCCAAAATAGTGGGATTGCCACTTGACGAGCTATCAGAAAAACCTAACACTTCTTGTGAAAACTCATCGCAAACCACATCAACGATGTCATGTGATTGATGGTAGTGATTGCATAAACATGAGAAGGTTTCGAGTTTTGAGTAGCGTTTATAACAAGTTCCTCTTTGTTGAATCTGAATGTGATAGTTCTTGCGTGAACATCGATAAGCGATCTCGAAGTGTCTAAAAATGAACGACCTAAAATTAGAGGAACTTGAGGATCCGCGGGGATGTCAACTACTATAAAATCAACGGGATAGTAGAACTTCCCCACTTTTACGAAAACATCTTCGGCTACTCCACATGCTAAAATCGTAGAATGATCGGCCATCTCGATAGACATGTTCGAAGGAATGAGAGCCGGAAGCGAAAGCGATTTCCAAATGGAAAATGGCATCAAATTAATGCTCGCACCAAGATCGGCCAAGGCGAGGCATTCTTTCATATCTTGTATGTCACAAGGAATGAGAAACTTTCCGGGGTCACCAACTTTTTCCGGTATGCGGTTAAGATAAACCGAAGAACAATTAGCAAGCTTTGAAAGCTTTTCCTTATCGCTCATTATACTTTTAAAAGTGGAAGCGAAACGAGGCATATACAACAACGCGTCGGCTAAACTTACATCAAAATGCACTTGTTGAAACATTTTTATAAAAAGCTCGATTTGTTGTTTGTTACGTTCTCGCAATTTCTCTTTGTTTCGTCTCGAAGGGTAAGGTAAAGGTGGTGTGGGTTGGTCATTAGGCAACGACCTTGGAAACTCGGGTTCCACAATTGGTATTGATTCAACCGTAGGTGTGGTTTGAGCGGTACTTTGTGGCATTGTAATGTGCTCCTTTTCGACCATCACCTCGGGTTCTTTCTCGATTTCCTTCTCCGTAGAAGTACTTGGACGAGAGATTGGTTCCTTGAAAGTTTTACCACTTCGTGTAGTAATAACCTTTATTTCTCCCTTCGGGTTTGCAATGGTATCACTAGGAAGACCACCCTAGGAAGAGGGTTTACACATGATTGCTTCAAACATCTTAGCCATTCGGTCCTTAAATTTTGATTGCCTAGCATCCGCTTTTAATAACTCTTGCTTAATCTCATGTTGTCCTAATTCCATCTTTTGTTGGTTTTGTTGAAGACATTGGACATTTCCTTCCATTTTGTTTGCATGAGTTTTAAGTTCATTAGCAAGTTCATTTTTAAGATCGTTTTTCAACTCGGATCTTAAGCTAATCATCTCACGTTGCATGTTATCAAATTTAGCATCATTTGCTTTAGCATAATCCAAAAATTCTCCTTGAAGATTTTTAGTGTGAGCATTTTGAAAACCTTGTGTAGTGTTTTGAAAATCAAGGTTTTGGTTTTGATTAGTGACTTGTCCATTCCCATTTTGATAATTCCCTTTGTTGTAGTTACGTGAATTGCCTTGGTAATTACCACCTTGGTTGTTGTTTCGATAGTTATTAGCATTTTGGTTTTGGAGGAGCTTGATTTGGGCGGGAACCTTGACCGTTTTTGTTGTAAGTTCCCGTTGCTACATAAGCACTCAAAGTGTTACCATCCGCGGTAATGCACTCGGAAAGATCATGAGCTCCACCACACGACAAATAACTCTTAGCAACCGCTTTAACCGAAGCGGAATTTGAAGCTTCTTGAGCTTTCCAATGGGACATAAGATTAGCAAATCTATCAAAAAACCGATTTTCCTCATTAGCTTCATCATGTAAGGCATTAAGGCTACGAGATGATGACGATGACGACGAACCCAAATTGGCAACACTCGGTGTGTTACGAGGGCTATAAACCTTAGATCTATTCTCGATGATTTGTAAAGCCTCATTAGTCGTCTTGCACAAAAAATTACCACCTGCGGCGGCATTCAAATAATCTCGCTCATGATCATTAAGCCCATTATAAAAAGTATCAACTTGATGTAATTCCCTAAAATCATGGTGTGGACATTCATGTAACATTTCTTTAAAGTGTCCCCATGCCATTGAAAAACTTTCATTATTTCTTTGCACAAATCGTGAAATCTCATTTTTCAAATGTGTTGTTTTAGATGGTGGAAAAAACTTGTTCACAAACTTAGAAACGAGATCACCCCATGTCAAAACTGAATTTGGCGGTTCTTTCTCAAGCCAAATTTTTGCGGGTCCATCTAATGATTATGGAAACAACATTGATAGGTGTGAAAACACCCATCCTTTTTACCACTTAATTGAAATAATAACCGAGCCAAAACGTGTATTTTATGTCATTTATGTCGGAATTATGCGTGGTTTGTGTTTTTGTTGTGATTTAGGACGAAAAGGTGAAAAGTGGAGAAAACACGGCATTCACGGGCTTTTATCAAAGAAAAAGACGAAAGATGAAGTCGAAAGATCAAGAGTGGAAAAAGAACGGAAGTCCAAGACCAATTCTGAAGATTTATCGAAGAAAAAGTCAAAGGACGGAAGTTTACTAAAAAGCCGAAGAACTCGAGTCTTATTTATAAAGAAAAATCAAGACGAGTTAAAGAAATCCCAAGACAAAGTCCAAGATTAACAAAAGATAAAGAAGAAAAGGACTTAAGTGTGCAATTAAGGCAAAAAGGAAAGAGGGAGGAAGCTTCCTAAGCTCCTCCCTAATCACCCCTATATATAGATGATCCTAGTTTCATTTTCATGTTGTTGGGTGGCTTGACAAACCACCCCTTCCACCATTTTCAGTCCTTGTTATTTTTATTGTATTTGCACCTTTAATTTCTTTCCTTTAATTCAAGTAAGTGTTTTTAATTTTGTTATCTTAAATCTTCTTACCTTTGATCAAGTTTTTAATCTTTCATCTCTTTCTACCTTTCTTTGATTCTAGTTTACTTTTGGTGCGAATTACTTATGATCCGTGTTGTTCATCTATGTTTTCGTGCTTAAAAAGTTAATCTTTTTATGGTTTGATTTTAAAGTTTGCTTGTTTTTAAGTTTGATAAGTTGTTGATCATGCTTATTAGTTCCGTTCCATTTTAGATTCGTCCTAGTTTTGGGAGTTAGCTTATCTAAATAGCTTATTTCCCTTTGCTTAATTTTCGGATCATCATTGTAATCGGAAAGGGTAAACCCCTTTCCGATCAGCACATTCCGACCAGCTCCACACCCTCTTTCCGATCACCCAATCGGAAAAGGGTATAGCTATTCCGATTTGGTTCAAGTTTTGCTCATTCCGATTTGAGCCTTGTTATTCCGATAGGTCCCTAGTTGCTTTATTCCGATTGAGTCTCATTTTTTACATATTCCGATTAGCTTATTTTCAGCATTCCGATTGTGAGTTTGATGATATTCCGACGGATGGACTTGTCTACATTCCGATCAATCGATCGGAATACATTCCGATCTGGACTTTTTGTGCATTCCGACCAGTAACTTTCCGATGGAGTATATTCTGATCGGATTCCAATTTGGATTCCGATCGGGTGTATTCCGATTGGATGTTTGTTTTGTTTTATTATTTTGTTTTATTTAAAGTGTCAATTTTTCTTGCTTTGTCTCTAGTATATATTTCTAATTTTGTCTTGCATTTTTATTTGATTGTTAATTTACTTTTCGCTAAGTTTTAATTTCACGTCATTTAATTTCTCGTCATTTACTTTTAAAGTTTTAAATATTGCATCGTTCACATGTTAACTAGTTGTAGCTTTAATTACTTGTCATTTAATTTTAAGTCTTGCACATTTATTTTACCAAAACCAAAAACATTATTTTCACCAAGAACAACTGAGTCGCACATTAAACCGGAAATCAATTCGAGAAGATACCGAGAAACGAACTCTTTCAACTAGCAAAATCTCTACATTAAAATGGCGCCGCTGCCGGCTCTTTTCGTGAAGATTAACGGTTTTTGTGAGAGACGCGTTGGCTTTTGGGATCCGTTCACTCGTGAACGTTATTTTTTGTATCAAAAATTTTCAAAAAAAACCAAAAACATTTGAAAAATCATAAAAGGCATTTTTTTTTCAAAGTTTTGCACCAAAAATATTCTTCTTGCTCATCTATTTTTCTTAATGGATTCTTATGTCTATTGCGTCGGGTGCGGGAGACGATTGTACGGGAACGACTCATGTCAATGGTGTACATGTGAGCGGTGTGGCAACGATATCAACAATACACAATTCATAAGCGGATTTTGCCCTTTGTGTAACTCGACTAATTCGTCCTTTTTGAACCCACCTACTCTTTCCCCGTGCATCTATTGTGGAAGCGATTCTCATTGGCATGTTTCGTGCCCGGTTCGACACCCGTATGATTACGGGCAAGAACTGGGGTACAATTATGACAATGATAATAGCTATCCACAAGACGCACCCGACCTTTCTCCTTACCCATTTTGTAACAACCGTGGGGGTCCTCACGATACCTATTATTGTCAACCAATGAATTATTATGAGCAAAATCCGTGTCCTCAGTTTTCTTCACCAATGGATTATTATGAACCAAACCCGGTTTCTAATTCTTCTCAACCGATGAACTACTATGAGCCACAACCATGCTATAATTCAGGTTTAAACATTTTGAGCCCCCACAACACCCCATCGATCATCAACCCTCCTTTGAACATTTGAGCTCCCACGAACAATGGGATACTCTTGTTAAGCAAGGTCAACAACTTCAAGAAGCCTTCACCAAGATCATCGAGAAATGTCAAGAGGATCAACGACAGGAGCAAATATCGAATATCGAGACTTATACTCCTCCTCCGGTGTATCCATACTATTACGATGATGATGACGATGAGCCTACTATTTCTTGGAATGATCTTACTGCTCAATGTCCTAGTGCTATTGTCATCCCTCCTCTCAATATCCCAAACGTGTCTAAGGATTGTGATACGTTGAATGAGCTTAGTGATGTTGGTCTTGATAAAGTGTTTGATGATGAGGTTTGTGACATACCGGCTGCTATGGAGCTTGAGGACGACGTTACTCTTACGGAAGAGGTCGATCCAAATTATGCCAATTTTTCTCCAAGCTATGAGAATTTCACTTTTGAAATTTCTCAATCTCCACCGGGAGATGCAGGTGATGACGATTTATTCTCTCCGGTTTACGAGAAGTTCACCGATGAACATGATCTTGTGGATGAGGTGGAAGACGTGATTCTTCGCGATAGATTACGGAAAGTGCACCTTCTTATTTCTCAAATCGAAGCGTTGACTTCTCCTCCTCTTTCAGCGTCTTTGCCTCCATCTATTCCTCCCGTTGAAGATAATGACCCATTGCTGGAAGAAATTGACATTCACTCCATACCACCAGGTAATGATGACGATGATTTGGAGGAGGACATTATTTTTGATAATTTGCTGGAGGAAGCTATTGTCCCAAGTCCCCCTCCCGAGCACATTTCATCCTCCCCTTTTACCACCATCACGGAGGATGAATGCTTTGATCCGGGAGGTGACATTTATTATGCTATGATTGATAACAATACGGCTTTGCCGCTTGCTCAGCATCCATTGTCTTTAGAGGAGGACAATGTGCTTACTTTACCCACCCCACCTCCCGTGGATCTTGAATTCACATACGTCTCGTATATTGAAAGGACCCATTCAAGACTTATCCCCCCGCCTCTCCTTTGTTGATGTCAACCATGAACGAGGAGAAGGTCTTTGATCCCGGTATCACATTCGAGGATTCCCCATGGACTATTTAATTCGGGGACGAGTCAGGCTCGTGACTCGGTTATTTCACCATAAGTGTAGGGGGGAGCCCGGTGGTGTTTCTTGCTTTCTTTCTTATCATGTGCAGGGATTAGAGCTTCAAAGACACACTCTTGATGACTTTTGACGAACCGTGACTCCGTGTTCCCTTCTTCCCGGTTCTATCCTAAACTCTTTTTGATTCACTATTTTATATTTCTCAATATTAAAATAGGAATCTCTTTAGTTGTCTCTTTCTTAGCGAGATTTAAACAACGTGCACAATGTCCTACGTGTAGGGGAGTTTACTTCCACATGCTTAAACATTGAGGACAATGTTTATCTTAAGTGTAGGGGGACTTCTATCGAAGTTAAGTGGCCTTTTCCTTGTATTTGTCCTCATTTTAACTGGAAATTCAAAATTTTTCGACATTTTTCAAAATTTTTGATCTATTTTGGCCTATTAGTTTTTCCTTTTGTATAGTTATTTTCTCTCTTTGCTAGAATAAATTTTGAATAAAGTGGTTTTAATTTTCAAACGTTGTGAATATTTTGACTCGACCCGAGTTTACTTATCTAAGTTTGCTCTAGCTAGTATCCTTAACATGTTTAAGTCAAGTTTTGCTAGGCTTTTATATAGGGAGCTATAAAACGCGAAAGTCTTAACTCTCACGGGTTAAGAACAAGAACTTTTCGCAAGTTCCTATAATTGATCCTAGAGAGTTGTTTATCAAGGGAACTTTAAAATGCGATTTCTAAACTTGAAAAAGTCTAAGAATTTGCAAGATCCTATAGATGACTCGAAAACCCAAAACTTTGATTTAATAGGCTAAGCATCTACGAGTCTCATTCCTTGAGATTTTAAATTATGGAGAACGAGAGATGATATAGTCAATTATAAGTTTGGTATTCTTTCATGAATTTATGTGAGTTAATTATAAGCCTACTCTCCCTTCGCTTGTTAATAAATTTATCTGCAATAAATAAGGTTGTACGATTTAAAAGGTTACTTAGCTTCTAGCCCAAGATCGTTTAGAAGTTGCTCGGTATGGATTAGAGTTCATAGCCAAGGCATAGCTTATTGAAGCGGGATGCGAAGATTGGCGAGTCCGAAAAGGCCCTAACAAGGCATGAGGGCTATATTTTGTTGCTAAAGATCCAAAAGTCATGTGAAGAATCATTTATCGAAAATCTATATGAAGGATCGAGACACACGACGAAAAGCAAGTACTCTGATGAGATGGCATTTATACATGATCTCATCGTTCTTTCGGGCTTTTAATGCACTAATATGTCATAAAATACCATATATATGCTTGTGTTTGTTTACTTGTGTGTTTTAGGTATGGATATCGTGAAAAAGACAAAAGATCACAAGATACAAGGAAAAACGGACACGAGAAACGAAGCCGTACAAAGAACCGGGCCCTAATCATGGAATTTTCATCAAATACCCTTGAAGACTTGAAGACAAACAAGATTGATCCTCATTTAATGAAGAAATGACACTTAAAACCCTTGTATATTAAAAATTACAAGTTTGGTCCCTTAAGTTTGTCAAAATTGCAAAAAGGCCCTTCAACTTTGAAGAAATGACAAGAATGGTCCCTCAACAAAATCAAATTGTCAATTATGATCCCTCATGAAGATTAAGAGACATTGAAGACCTTTGAAGATCAAGATTGTCTAAAAATAGCCCTTGAAATATCACAAAATGTCAAAAAGCACCCTTGATAAGCCTTTGCCAAAGTTTTGAGCCAAAAGTGTCAAAAGGAGAAAGTTATTATCAAAGGAAGTCACGTTTTAGGGCTAAAAACTTTAAATGCCAAAAATCCAAAAACATAAGGACCAAAGTTGCACATTGGGAAAGATTTAAACAAATCTGGCGCCTAACACTTTTACTTCCCCCAAATTAGGATCAAATGGAAGTTACTGTACCTCTTTCCCACCCAGAATTTACCTTCACTTAAACCTGGTTAAAAACCAATTCACCTTGCACATGTGTGATTCACATGTGCAGAAAGCTATCCCACTCCTAAAACCCGCAACCCACTCACTGTGGACCCTACCCCCAATTCCCCTCTCAGCCAATCAGAGAACACCTTGTCCTCCAAGGCTTGTGACGTGTCCCAAATCAAAGGCTGATGTTCATTGCTTACTCACAACGCAAGAATAAACGTCTTAGATCAAAATGTGACAACTCACCACTCAAAACCGTCAAGGGCAATTTAGAGATTTCTACTGATTAGGGTTTTGAGTTTTTAGCATTCTAGATTGTTCTTAGCTTAGTATAAATAGAGGCTCCAACCTGTGGATGTCCCTTGTTCCAGTTTTTAAGCTCACACTTGTAATTCCTTTTTAAAAGAAATAAAAGTTTGGTTTTTGTTTAAAACAAGTATAATTCCTTTTTATTGTTTTTAAAAGTTGTGTGTAGTGTTGAAGCTTGATTCTGAGTTCCATTTTGTCTATGGTTAAGTAACTTTGATTTTCAAAGTTATTTAAAGGTTTCTGAAAATTTAAGAATTTTTGGAAGATATTGTTCTAAGGTTTTGATGTTAAGAGTTTGATGTTATTGGTTGTTTAGGAGTTTAGAAAACGTGTTTCAAAGGTTTGAAAAGTTTTTGGAAAAGGTTTAAGAAAGAAGGAAAGAAAAAATCAGTAATATATATATTATTGCTTGTGTTTGTTCTTCTTTTGTTTTGTGTTAAAGCAGGTGTGGGAAGCTGTTGATCTTTGTCAGCACCAGCCCCAGCTGGTAAGGAGGTGGTTATGCTACCACTAGGGCTTTGGATGTAAAGCCCTAAGGTAACTTCCCTTTTACCTTGAAAAATTTCAGAAATAGCAAGTTTATATGATCTTATTTGATTTGGTGATCATTTGTGTGTTAAGCTGTTGATTTAAGTGTTCTTATGTGTGTTAGTGCATGTTGGATTCTATTTGATGAGTTTTCATAGGTGTTAGAAGGTCATTGATTTGAAAATTTTGGATTTCAAAATATAACAGGGTGTTTGGAAACAAGGTTTAGCAGGGTAATTTGATTTGATTTGTTTTTGAAAACGTGTTAGAGTCTTAAAAAAGGGTTAAGATAGGTTTCTAGTTAGTTTGTAGTATATTTGGATCAAGTTTAAGCAAGTTTGGTGAAGTTTTAAAGGATAAAGAGTTGCTCAAATCTGCATTAGTCATAATCTGCTTATGTTTCATGATTTGTGAGCTTGGTCTTTGATTCCTGTTAAGTCTTAGGGTTATTTTGTTATTGTTATTGCTAGAGTATCATTTGGTGAATGTGTATGCCAATTTTGGTGATTTGAATCCAACTAGAGTGCTTATAATCTGTCACTTAACCACCAGACTTAGGCTATACATCACAGAAACTTTCATAGTCTGTTTTGTGCATTGATTTTGCTTAAGTGTGCATCTGTTTTGATCTGTGTGTGCTTATTGCCTGTATCTGCTTATAGCTTGACTCCTTGTGCTTCTATGAGCACAAGGGTGCCCCCATTGTCCCAAAACATCCATCATATAAGCATCAAGCCAAGTCCTCTTGGCATCAAAAGTGCACAAGTTTGCACTTGAATTGTTCATCAGAAACTTATAGAACCAGGCCACGTTTTTGGATCATAACTTGTTGATTCCTGAGTTAAAAGGAATTGGGATTGTGTTTTATAAGCTTGTTTAGGTCAGTTATTGGTTTGGAAAGTTTAAAAAAATAAAAAATAAAAAAAAAGTATAAAAAGGGGTTGCTAAGACTCGAACCCTGGTCTCCACACTCACACACATAACAAGTTACCATTGCGCCCTGGGGACTTTGACTGAGAGTTTTGGTTTCCATAGTTATTTAATATGTTTTGTCTTTCTAGTTAAATAAATAAGCCGTAGCTTAATTACCACTTTTCAGCTTATTTGATAAGCGTTTTTGCTCATTTTGATTTTTCCTAGGACCCTTATAGGTTTATAGATTTTTCTGAATTGGTTTCAAATTTTTCCCTTTATTTTATTATTTTCTAGGATTTATTTAATAGACGTTTTTTATTAATTCAATAAAAAAATACCAAAAAGATTTTAAATTTTTAGGTTTTAAGATAATATTTTGAGGTTTACATATAGTTTTGGTTTTATAAACTTTAATTTTTAATTTTATATTATTTTAAGGTTTTTTATAAACTTTAAAGATTTTTATAAAATTATTAAAAAAGGTTTAGGAGCTTAAATTTGTGTTTTTCTCTTAGTCATATTATTTAGGATTTTTAGAAATTTTTTATAATTAATTTTAGAAACTTTTTATTTTTAGCAATATTTTAATATTATTTTATTATTAATTTTTCAAAATTTTATTTTTCTTTCTTTTTCATTTTTCGTAGATTCTTTAGCATTAATTAGGACTATTTCCATTTTTAGAATATTTTTATAGTTTTTAGATTTATTTTTATAATTAATTTAAGTTTAATTAGTTTTTAATCATTTTTAATCATTTTTAGAGTTTTAAAAATAGTTTTAATAGGTTTTAATTTTTAGAAAATTACTTTTTAGTCATATAATAATATAAGTTAAGTGATTATTCAATAAAATCATATTTTAGACATTTGAATTAGTTATATTTAATTTTAGGGCTTTAATTAGCATTTATAATTAAATATTTAATTAATAAAAGGTTTTAAAATATCTTTGTTGGATTTTTATCTTTGTTTATATTATTTGAGACTTGTTTTTAGCCTTTTTGATATTTTGTTTTTGGTTTTAATAATTTTTAATTTGGGTAGTTTTTCACGGCTTTACGTTTTCGTCGTAGTTTAATTTTAACGTAACTGTCTTTCATCTTCTCATCCCCATTCTTCTCAATATTAATCTCAAATACATACAAGTTAATTCACAACACATATACCTCCTTGGGAAACGAACTTTTTCTCTTCTCTTTATTTGATTGAGGGTCATTAGTGCACGGTTTTCCTAAACCGTCGTACTTAATACTTTCCGCTATTTACGCTCTTTTCCTAAAGAGTAGTAAAACACTACAATCATTTTGGCGCCGCTGCCGGGGAGGTGTGTTGTGCTTTAATTTGGAAGCTTTTGTTTTTGATATTATCCATAAATAAATATTTGTGTTAAGTGGAACTCCCTTAACACGTATTATCGGTTTTCTTGGTTTTTCTTGTAGAAATATTATTAATATATTGTATTAAGTATCACAATCAAAATACAATATCTCCAAAAGTGTGAAAACACAACCTTAATTGGGATTTGATCTCCTAATTATTGTATTCGAATCTCAAACAAAAAGAAAAGGCAAAAATAGATAAATACTTTCGAGAAGCTCGATTTTGAAAAATACAAACTATAAGGTGGGTATAAGGCGGGTATTATAAAATATACCCTAAGGAAAAAGGCTCTTAAGTGCTTCGCGCCGCCTCGTTTCCCCGCTTGCTTGTGAGTATTTTGAGATTGAAGGCTAATCGAGGGTTTTGCCGCCCAAAGTATTAATACGTATACTATATTTGCTTGGTTTTCTTTGTGATTAAACCCTCTTGAACAAATTGGTTTTCACCAAAGTTCTAAAGTCATTCGAAGGCGTTCACTCCACGTGATCGTTTTCATTCCTTTGAGGCTTCTTTAATCAAGAGTTTGATTCGAGGAGAGATTTTGTAGATTGTTGTCTACGAAGATACACCAAAATCCAAAAAAATTAAATATCATCAAAAACACAAAAAATTGAAAATCCACAAAACAACCAAAAAGAATCTTCTTTGCTCACCTCCCATTCTTCGTGAAGTTTATGATCACTCGTAATCAAGCTAAACGAGCTCGTAAACGTCTTCAAAAGCAAGCAAATCAAGGATCGTTGATTGTTGAAGAACCTCCAATTGTTGAACCTATTGTAGAACAAGAAGTCGTAATGGCTAATCGTACTATGATGGAGTTGCTACAAGCACCCACCGAGGGTTTTGGAGAGGCCATTGTTATTCCCGCCATCCTTGCGGAGAATTTCGAGATTAAGACGGGTTTAATGTCGATGCTACAAGCAAATAAGTTTAGAGGACACGAGAAAGACAACCCGCATTACCATATTAGGAATTTCAACCGTCTCACCGCCACGAGCAAATTCAAAGATGTTCCGCATGACGCCATTAAGATGATGTTGTTTCCATATTCGTTGGATGGTCCCGCAAAAATTTGGCTCGAGAAAGAACCGCCAAATTCGATTTTGACATGGGCCGATCTCGTTTCTAAGTTTGTGAACAAGTTTTTTCCACCATCGAAAACAACACACTTAAAAAATGAGATTTCACGATTTGTGCAACGTAACAATGAAAGTTTTTCAATGGCATGGGAACGATTTAAAAGATGTTACATGAATGTCCTCACCATGATTTTTCGGAATTGCATCAAATTGATACCTTTTATAATGGGCTTAATGATCATGAACGAGATTATTTGAATGCCGCCGCGGGTGGTAATTTTTTGTGCAAGACGACAAATGAGGCTTTACAAATCATTGAAAATCGATCTAAGGTTTATAGCCCTCGTAACACACCGAGTGTTGCCAATATGGGTTCGTCATCTTCGTCACAATCGTCTCGTAGCATTAATGCCTTACATGATGAAGCTAATGAGGAAAATCGGTTTTTTGATAGATTTGCTAATCTAATGTCCCATTGGAAGGCTCAAGAAGCTTCCAATTCCGCTTCGGTTAAAGCGGTTGCTAAGAGTTGTTTATCTTGTGGGGGAGCTCATGATCTTTCCGAGTGCATTACCGCGGATGGTAACACTTCGAGTGCTTATGTAGCAACGGGAACTTACAACCAAAACGGCCAAGGTTCCCGCCAAAATCAAGCTCCACCAAATCAAAATGCTAATAATTATCGAAACAACAACCAAGGTAATTACCAAGGCAACACACGCAATTACAACAAAGGGAATTATCAAAGTGGGAATGGACAAATCTCTAATCAAAACCAAAACCGTGATTTTCAAAATACCACTCAAGGTTTTCAAAATGCTCACACGAAAAATTTGCAAGGAGAATTTTTGGATTATGCAAAAGCAAATGATGCTAAATTTGATAATATGCAACGTGAGATGATTAGCTTAAGATCCGAGTTAAAAAACGAGCTTAAAAATGAACTTGCTAATGAACTTAAAACTCATGCAAACAAAATGGAAGGAAATGTCCAACGTCTTCAACAAAACCAACAAAAGATGGAATTAGGACAACATGAGATTAAGCAAGAGTTATTGAAAGCGGATGCTAGGCAATCAAAATTTGAGGACCGAATGGCTAAGATGTTTGAAGCTATCATGTGTAAGCCCTCTTCTTCGGGTGGTCTTCCTAGTGATACCATTAACAACCCGAGGGGAGAATTGAAGGTTGTTGCTACACGAAGTGGTAAAACTTTCAAGGAACCAATCTCTCGTCCAAGTACTTCTACGGAGAAGGAAATCGAGAAAGAACCCGAGGTGATGGTCGAAAAGGAGCATATTGCAATCCCACGAAGTACCGCTCAAACCACACCTACGGTTACACCAACACCAATTATGGAACCCGAGTTTCCAAGGCCGTTGCCTAATGACCAACCCACACCACCTTTACCTTACCCTTCGAGACGTAACAAAGAGAAAGCACAAGAAAGGAACAATTATCAATTTGAGCTATTTATGAAAATGTTTCGTGATTTGCATTTTAACATAAGTTTTGCCGATGCTTTAATCATGATGCCTCGATTCGCCGCAAACTTCAAAAGTATGCTTAACAACAAAGAGAAGTTACAACAAACGTCTAGTTGTTCATCGGTTTTTCTAAGCCGCATACCACAAAAAGTCGGTGATCCCGGTAAATTTTTGATTCCGTGTGCTATTCAAGATATGGAGGAATGCTACGCCTTGGCCGATCTTGGTGCTAGTATTAATTTAATGCCTCTCGAGATTTTCAAATCGCTTTCGCTTCCGGCTCTTACTCCTTCGAACATGTCCATCGAGATGGCCGATCACTCTACAATCATGGCATGTGGAGTAGCCGAGGACGTTTTCGTTAAAGTCGGAAAGTTTTACTATCCCGTTGACTTTATCGTTGTAGACATTCCCATCGATCGAAAAGTTCCTCTCATTTTGGGTCGTTCATTCTTGGATACATCAAGAGCACTTATCGATGTTCATGCTCGAAAAATCACCCTTCGTTTCAATGAAGAAGAACTTGTTATCAATGCAACACAAAACTCCAATCTTTCTCATGTATATTCTATTGCAACTTTAAACCATGGTGACTCGACCAAAGTCGTTTGCAAAGAATTTTCACCAAGAGTTTTAGGGAATGTCGCCAAAAACAATTTACCATTTCCTCCGCCGGTGGAGGTTATGAGTACTAAGCCTACAAAGAAGAAACCATCAATACTTGAATCGAAAAATCCTTCACATTCATTCTTGAAAAGTGTTGATAAGTCACCGGTTTCTACGGAAGATCTTTCGGATGATGAATATGTTGGCCCCGATGGGGAGGTTTTCTTCGTCGATAAACGTTTTGAAAACTTTCCACCACCAAAACCAAAACGGTTTCAAAATGTGAGAATTTTTAGTGTGACTAACATCATCTTAGAAACACCGAATATTTTCGACATAATCAAAAAGGGTTTTCATAAGGAGAGTTTAAAAGATAAAAAAGGAAAAGATCTTAAATGTGATTTAATTGATTTTTCTACAAATCTAACTCCGTCATCACCACGTGATTTGAGTGCTACAAACTCGTCTACTCCTTTTGACGATGTTTTGTGTGGTCTTAGTATGGGGGAAGCCCCTTATGTTCCCTCATCCTTGTCCACCGAGGACGAGATATTCGATCCCGGAATTTCATGTAAAGGGAAATCTCGGTCTTCCACCGATGCAATAAATGGAAACTATATCTATTTGCTTGGTGCGAGTCTACCTCGAGTAGCTCAAACGTTTGTCTTACCAATTGTCTCACCCTTCTACTTCTCTTCTATTTTCTTCAAACTCTTTGAGTTTATGGCACATGTTGAAGTGGCGTTAATTTGTTTTTCCAATGGAAACGAGAACGCCATCTTCGACCCCGGTATTTTGCATCACTTAAGGACTTAGTCCTTTATGTCGGTTGCTTTTTGGGCCTTGTTTATCATGTAAGCCCCACCAAAAATTGACCACACCATGTTATCCCTAAATGTTCACATTTTGAGGGGATCGAGTCGAGCTCATGACTCGGTAATCAAAAACGAGGTGCCTCGTGGGGGAGATCCCATGCTTATCTTTATTATTCATTAATAAGGGGACTTGTACCCTTCCAACTCATTGTCTCGTGGTTGTTTGTGATTGTGTTATCTAGATCATCATCATCATCTATGATTGAAGACTCTCGTGTTCGTTTACGTGAGCCTCCATCGTTCGTTTGAAGAAGTTTTTCACGAATCCATGACATATCCTTTATTGTTCTAATAATTATCTTTTAGCATAATTAATAAACGGCTTTAGATATATTGTTGATCACCCTTTCCATGCTAGATCCTAAGCATTCGACTCTTCGTCTCTAGTATGGGGGTGCTCCACCTTTAGACTCGAAACATTGAGGACAATGTTTACTTTTAGTATGGGGGGGTGAATAGGTACTTGCTTTGCTACGCCCTCACGTTTTCCAACTTTCAATGTTTTGTTTTGCTAATAAGGCTCAAAAATGGCCAAATTTTAAAATTTTCTTAGTTTTCATAAGTGTTTTTAAGACACGAATGTATATTTTCCGATGGGTAGAATAAGAGTTAATTTTTGACTTGATGGGCATTTGGAGCCATTTACATTCCTTAACCCGCTCAATTCAAGTTTTGCTAGACTTTTATATAGGGAGCTTTAAAACGCGAAAGTCTTAATTCATTCGGGTTAAGAACAAGAACTTTTCGCAAATTCCTATAATTGATTCTAGAAAGTCACTTATCAAGGGAACTATAAAACGCATTCTCTAAACTTGAAAAAGTCCAAGAAAGTGCAAGATCCTATAGGTGGCTTGAAAACCCAAAACTTTGATTTGATATGGTCTTAATGAAAGCTAATCCAAATTTGGCTTAATTTTGACTTGCACGGCTAAGTATTCACGAGTCTCTTTAATTAGAGGTCTTTATATAGTAAAGAACGAGAAATGATAGAGTTAGACAAGTGATCATGCTAAACGTAGAACATGAAAGTGTTCTTTTAAAAACTCATATGTTTTTAATTGTGGCTTTTTCTTCCCATAAGATCAATGCATTAGGAATAAATCATAATTGTAATAAGTAAGGTCGTACGATTTGAAAGGTTACTTAGCCTCTAGCGCAAGATCGTTTAAAAGTTGCTCGGGGTTGAATAGAGTTCATAGCCAAGGCATAACTTATTGAAGCGGGACGCGAAGATTGGCGATCATCCAAAAAGGCCCTAACAAGGCATGAGGAGCTCTATTTTTGCTAAAGATCCAAAGATGATGTGAAGTATCATTATTCCAAAATCAATATGAAGGATCGAGACACACGACGAGAAGCTATTACTCCCCAAAAGAATGGAGAAAGTCTATCCAAAAAGACCCTAACAAGGTATGAGGATAAATATATCCAAGTCCGAAAAGGAGGCGGATCGTTGTATATCAAAATCCAAAATAAAGATTGAAGAAAAATGATGAAGTCGTGGTCCTATATGAAGAATCTCTCAAAAACGTCAAGTGAAGAAATTCCAATTATATGAAGAGAAGACCATAATTTCAAGAACGTCTTCCCAAGATTTGAAGTATGAAGTACATGCCAAATATCGGTCCGAGAAAGGTCTCAAATCGTGAAACGAGTTATGCCAAGATATGAACTTAAGGAGATACACGAGAAGCCGTTTTAAAAGATTTTGTCCTTCGGCTAACTATTGATCAAATCGTGCTACTTTGCTTTCGGACTAATAACTACTCAAATAAGTCAATATGAATCACTTGTGATCCATGACAAATAGATAAAAAATGCTAGTAACCCATTTCCTTTTATAATAACTAGGATTGCGGGGAGAAAAAGTATTACACAATTTGAACGTATGAGTAGTGTTAGCATTGTGACTTGTACCAACAATGATCTTGTTTTTGCACTTAGCATGGAATGTATGACAATCAAGGATGACGAAATTTACTCTAAGGGACATTAACTTGTTTCTATTCTTAGACCCTAAAAGTCACATTGTGGTGATGAAAATCATACATTATGTCTTTACACAATCTCGTAGTATGTTGCAAGTCTTTTACTCTTCAATAAAGGTTAATAAAATTGAACTTTGGTGATGCTTAGATACTTTATTCTAGCATTGCGTGAGGGCACGGCAATGGCTTAGTATGGGGGAGTGATGAGATGGCATTTATACATGATCTCATCGTTCTTTTCGGGCTTTTAATGCACTAATATGTCATAAAATACCATATATATGCTTGTGTTTGTTTACTTGTGTGTTTTAGGTATGGATATCGTGAAAAAGACAAAAGATCACAAGATACAAGGAAAAACGGACACGAGAAACGAAGCCGTACAAAGAACCGGGCCCTAATCATGGAATTTTCATCAAATACCCTTGAAGACTTGAAGACAAACAAGATTGATCCTCATTTAATGAAGAAATGACACTTAAAACCCTTGTATATTAAAAATTACAAGTTTGGTCCCTTAAGTTTGTCAAAATTGCAAAAAGGCCCTTCAACTTTGAAGAAATGACAAGAATGGTCCCTCAACAAAATCAAATTGTCAATTATGATCCCTCATCAAGATTAAGAGACATTGAAGACCTTTGAAGATCAAGATTGTCTAAAAACAGCCCTTGAAATATCACAAAATGTCAAAAAGCACCCTTGATAAGCCTTTGCCAAAGTTTTGAGCCAAAAGTGTCAAAAGGAGAAAGTTATTATCAAAGGAAGTCACGTTTTAGGGCTAAAAACTTTAAATGCCAAAAATCCAAAAACATAAGGACCAAAGTTGCACATTGGGAAAGATTTAAACAAATCTGGCGCCTAACACTTTTACTTCCCCCAAATTAGGATCAAATGGAAGTTACTGTACCTCTTTCCCACCCAGAATTTACCTTCACTTAAACCTGGTTAAAAACCAATTCACCTTGCACATGTGTGATTCACATGTGCAGAAAGCTATCCCACTCCTAAAACCCGCAACCCACTCACTGTGGACCCTACCCCCAATTCCCCTCTCAGCCAATCAGAGAACACCTTGTCCTCCAAGGCTTGTGGCGTGTCCCAAATCAAAGGCTGATGTTCATTGCTTACTCACAACGCAAGAATAAACGTCTTAGATCAAAATGTGACAACTCACCACTCAAAACCGTCAAGGGCAATTTAGAGATTTCTACTGATTAGGGTTTTGAGTTTTTAGCATTCTAGATTGTTCTTAGCTTAGTATAAATAGAGGCTCCAACCTGTGGATGTCCCTTGTTCCAGTTTTTAAGCTCACACTTGTAATTCCTTTTTAAAAGAAATAAAAGTTTGGTTTTTGTTTAAAACAAGTATAATTCCTTTTTATTGTTTTTAAAAGTTGTGTGTAGTGTTGAAGCTTGATTCTGAGTTCCATTTTGTCTATGGTTAAGTAACTTTGATTTTCAAAGTTATTTAAAGGTTTCTGAAAATTTAAGAATTTTTGGAAGATATTGTTCTAAGGTTTTGATGTTAAGAGTTTGATGTTATTGGTTGTTTAGGAGTTTAGAAAACGTGTTTCAAAGGTTTGAAAAGTTTTTGGAAAAGGTTTAAGAAAGAAGGAAAGAAAAAATCAGTAATATATATATTATTGCTTGTGTTTGTTCTTCTTTTGTTTTGTGTTAAAGCAGGTGTGGGAAGCTGTTGATCTTTGTCAGCACCAGCCCCAGCTGGTAAGGAGGTGGTTATGCTACCACTAGGGCTTTGGATGTAAAGCCCTAAGGTAACTTCCCTTTTACCTTGAAAATTTTCAGAAATAGCAAGTTTATATGATCTTATTTGATTTGGTGATCATTTGTGTGTTAAGCTGTTGATTTAAGTGTTCTTATGTGTGTTAGTGCATGTTGGATGCTATTTGATGAGTTTTCATAGGTGTTAGAAGGTCATTGATTTGAAAATTTTGGATTTCAAAATATAACAGGGTGTTTGGAAACAAGGTTTAGCAGGGTAATTTGATTTGATTTGTTTTTGAAAACGTGTTAGAGTCTTAAAAAAGGGTTAAGATAGGTTTCTAGTTAGTTTGTAGTATATTTGGATCAAGTTTAAGCAAGTTTGGTGAAGTTTTAAAGGATAAAGAGTTGCTCAAATCTGCATTAGTCATAATCTGCTTATGTTTCATGATTTGTGAGCTTGGTCTTTGATTCCTGTTAAGTCTTAGGGTTATTTTGTTATTGTGATTGCTAGAGTATCATTTGGTGAATGTGTATGCCAATTTTGGTGATTTGAATCCAACTAGAGTGCTTATAATCTGTCACTTAACCACCAGACTTAGGCTATACATCACAGAAACTTTCATAGTCTGTTTTGTGCATTGATTTTGCTTAAGTGTGCATCTGTTTTGATCTGTGTGTGCTTATTGCCTGTATCTGCTTATAGCTTGACTCCTTGTGCTTCTATGAGCACAAGGGTGCCCCCATTGTCCCAAAACATCCATCATATAAGCATCAAGCCAAGTCCTCTTGGCATCAAAAGTGCACAAGTGTGCACTTGAATTGTTCATCAGAAACTTATAGAACCAGGCCACGTTTTTGGATCATAACTTGTTGATTCCTGAGTTAAAAGGAATTGGGATTGTGTTTTATAAGCTTGTTTAGGTCAGTTATTGGTTTGGAAAGTTTAAAAAAATAAAAAATAAAAAAAAAGTATAAAAAGGGGTTGCTAAGACTCGAACCCTGGTCTCCACACTCACACACATAACAAGTTACCATTGCGCCCTGGGGACTTTGACTGAGAGTTTTGGTTTCCATAGTTATTTAATATGTTTTGTCTTTCTAGTTAAATAAATAAGCCGTGGCTTATTTTACCACTTTTCAGCTTATTTGATAAGCGTTTTTGCTCATTTTGATTTTTCCTAGGACCCTATAGGGTTATAGACTTTTCTAGCTAATTTTCTTAATTTTCCTTTTATTGGTTTATTTTCTAGGAATTATTTAATAGACGTATTTTATTAAATCAATAAAAAATAGCAAAAATAGTTTTAATTTTTAGGAAAAATTATTTTTAGGTTTTATTTAATATTTTTGAGGTTTACATTAAGTTTTGGTTTTAAAAACTTTAATTTTTAATTTTATAATATTTTAAGGTTTTTTATAAACTTTAAGGATTTTTATAAAATTATTAAAAAAGGTTTAGAAGCTCTAATTAGTGTTTTTCTCTTAGTTATATTATTTAGGATTTTTATAAATTTTTTAGAATTAATTTTAGTAACTTTTTATTTTTAGCAATATTTTAATATTATTTTAATATTAATTTTTCAAAATTTTATTTTTCTTTCTTTTCCATTTTTCCTAGGTTCCTTATCATTAATTAGGACTATTTCCATTTTTAGAATATTTTTATAGCTTTTAGATTTATTTTTATAATTATTTTAAGTTTAATTAGGTTTTAATCATTTTTAATCATTTTTAGAGATTTAAAAATAGTTTTAATAGCTTTTAATTTTTAGAAAAATACTTTTTAGTCTTATAATAATATAAGTTAAGTAATTTTTCAATAAAATCATATTTTAGACATTTGAATTAGTTATATTTAATTTTAGGGCTTTAATTAGCATTTAAAATTAAATATTTAATTAATAAAAGGTTTTAAAATATCTTTGTTGGATTTTTATCTTTGTTTATATTATTTTAGACTTCTTTTTAGTCTTTTTAAATTCTTGATTTTGTTTTTGGTCTTAGCATAATAATTTTTAATTTTTGTAGTTTTTCACGTTTACGTCTTTTTCGTCGTAGTTTAATTTTAACGTAACCGTCTTTCATCTTCTCATCCCCATTCTTCTCAATATTAATCTCAAACAACTACAAGTTAATTCACAACACATATACCTCCTTGGGAAACGAACTTTTTCTCTTCTCTTTATTTGATTGAGGGTCATTAGTGCACGGTTTTCCTAAACCGTCGTACTTAATACTTTCCGCTATTTACGCTCTTTTCCTAAAGAGTAGTAAAACACTACAATCATACTCCCAAAAGATCATGGAGAAGTCTATCCAAAAAGGCCCTAACAAGGTATAAGGATAAATAGATCCAAGTCTTAAAAGGAGGCGGATCGTTGTATATCAAAGTCCAAAGTAATGATTGGAGAAAAATGAAGAAGTCGTGGTCCATTTATGAAGAATCTCTCAAAACTTCAAGTGAAGAAATTCTAGTATGAAGAGAAGACCATTATTTCAAGAACGTCTCTCAAGGTTTGAAGTATGAAGTCGCTGCCAAATATCGTTCCGAGAAAGGTCTCAAATCGCGAAGCGAGTTATGCCAAGATATGAACTTTATAAGGTCCCGAGAAGCAGTTTTAAAAGATTTTGTCCTTTATCTAACTATTGATTAAATCGTCCACTTTATTTTCGGCCTAAATAACTATCGAAATAAGTCAAACAATGCATCCTCGTGATCATTCAAGACAAAAATAAAATATAAGAGATACACCTAGGAATAAGGGAGTCTAAGTGAATAATTGGCCCACATGAGTTCGTGTTAGTTTACTAACTTATAACAACAATGATCTCATTTTTAAGCTTGGTTTGGAGAAAGTGAACACTTGAGGATGATGATCAGTCACGACATTTCCAAAACCCAAGGTATGTTTTTTATTTCTTTACTTTGAATGTTTATAATTTTCTATCTATTTAATAAAGGCCAACGTGGATTGATTATGATGAAAAGTGTAAACTTGCTTTGTAACTAATGCATTGCATGAGGACATTGCAATGGTTAAGTGTAGGGGATTTGATAGGTGTGAAAACACCCATCCTTTTTACCACTTAATTGCAATAATAACCGAGCCAAAACGTGTATTTTATGTCATTTATGTCATTTTAATGTAGAGATTTTGCTAGTTGAAAGAGTTCGTTTCTCGGTATCTTCTCGAATTGATTTCCGGTTTAATGTGCGACTCAGTTGTTCTTGGTGAAAATAATGTTTTTGGTTTTGGTAAAATAAATGTGCAAGACTTCAAATTAAATGACAAGTAATTAAAGCTACAACTAGTTAACATGTGAACGATGCAATATTTAAAACTTTAAAAGTAAATGACGAGAAATTAAATGACGTGAAATTAAAACTTAGCGAAAAGTAAATTAACAATCAAATAAAAATGCAAGACGAAATTAGAAATATATACCAGAAACAAAGCAAGAAAAATTGACACTTTAAATAAAACAAAATAATAAAACAAAACAAACATCCAATCGGAATACACCCGATCGGAATCCAAATTGGAATCCGATCGGAATATACTCCATCGGAAAGTTACTGGTCGGAATGAACAAAAAGTCCAAATCGGAATCAAACATCATCTTAATGGCGTCATGTGGAACATCCTTAAACTTGCTAGTAGTGGTGAGACGATTAAAATTCCTAATGTGATAGTGCGGGTTGTCTTTCTCATGACCTCTAAACTTATTTGCTTGCAACATCGACATTAAACCCGTCTTAATCTCGAAATTCTCCGCAAGGATGGCGGGAATCACAATAGCCTCTCCAAAACCCTCGGTGGGTGCTTGTAGCAACTCCATCATAGTACGATTAGCCATGACGACTTCTTGTTCTACAATAGGTTCAACAATTGGAGGTTGTTCAACAATCAACGTCTCTTGATTGGCTTGCTTTTGAAGACGTCTACGAGCTCGTTTTGCTTGATTACGAGTGATCATAAACTTCACGAAGAATGGGAGGTGAGCAAAGAAGATTCTTTTTGGGTGTTTTGTGAATTTTCAAATTTTTTGTGTTTTTTATTGTATTTAATTTTTTTGGATTTTGGTTGTATCTTCGTAGACAACAATCTACAAAATCTCTCCTCGAATCAAACTCTTGATTAAATAAGCCTCAAAGGAATGAAAACGATCACGTGGAGTGAACGTCTTCGAATGACTTTAGAACTTTGGTGAAAACCAAATTGTTCAAGAGGGTTTAATCACAAAGAAACCAAGCAAATATATTATACGTAATAATACTTTGGGTGGCAAAACCCTCGATTAGCCTTCAATCTCAAAATACTCACAAGCAAGCGGGGAAACGAGGCGGCGCGAAGCACTTAAGAGCCTTTTTCCTTAGGGTATATTTTATAATACCCGCCTTATACCCACCTTATAGTTTGTATTTTTCAAAATCGAGCTTCACGAAAGTATTTATCTATTTTTGCCTTTTTCTTTTTGTTTGAGATTCGAATACAATAATTAGGAGATCAAATCCCAATTAAGGTTGTGTTTTCACACTTTTGGAGATATTGTTTATTTGTTGTGATACTTAATACAATATAGTAATAATATTTTCACAAGAAAACCGATAATACGTATTAGTAGATTTCTACTAATACAAATACTATTTATGGTTAATATTAAAAACAACAATGCAAATTAATCACGACACACCTCGCCGGCAGCGGCGCCAAAATGATTGTGGTAAATTACACCTCTTGTTTAGGAAAACAAAAGAGGGTAAAAGCGGTAAGTATCGAGTGATGATTTAGGAAAATCAAGCACTAATGACCCTTATGGTGTGAAAGTTCGTTTCCCAAGGAGGTATACGTGTGTGAAAAACTTTTTAAATGTTTGTGATTAATGATTGGTTTAGAAGGGGATGAGAAAAGAAGATGACGAAGACGTGAACATAATACTACGACGACAAAACGTAAAACCGTAAAAACTACAAAAATAAAAATTAATTCTAAAAATTACCAAAAATTCACCAAAAATCAAAATAAATAAACTAAGAGTTTACCAATGATCAAAACTTTTTCAAAACTTTTAAATAATTAAATATTCAATTTTTAAATGCTAATTAAAGCCCTAAAAATAAAATAAATTATCAAAAAGCCCAAATAAAGATTTTTCAATTGGTAAACCTCTAAAATGACCTAAAAAGATTAAAAACTATTTTTTGAAATTTTTAAACTAATAAAAACTATTTAAAATGATTTAAAAACTATTAAAACTTAAAATAATTATAAAAATTAAACTAAAAGTGATAAAATTATTCTAAAAGTTGCTAAATTCCTGTTTTAATGTATTAAAGCTAAGAAAAATGTAAAAAGTTGGAAAATGTGAAATTTGAAAAAATAATAATAAAATAATATTAAAAATCCAAAAATTATAAAAAATTCTAAAAACCTGCAAACTAGTTTATTTTAACCTAAATAATCAGAAAATCAAAGTGAAAAGACCAGAATACCCCTATTGGGCCCTCAAATGGGCCAAAACCAAAAACAGTCAACACAAATGGGCTTTTTGGCCCAAAAAGTTGAACTTGGCCCAATTGACTTGGAAAAGCCCTATCTGACTCAAAAATCAATTCTAAGAACAAAACTCTAAAGGCCCAAAAGCTGAATGTGAGCTTATCGCAGTTTAATAAGCAAACGGCTTATTCTTATTGGGCTTTTTAGCCCATTAAGCAATAAGCTAATGCCATAAGCTCTAATTTGACACACAACCTTCTTTTGGGATGCTTATGAGATCTGTAAAAAGAAATTTTGAAAAAGCACACTCAATAAGCAAAGTAAAAATCCACAAAACGACAAAATAGTCGGGTTTGAGATTTAGGGCACCTCAGAAGCTCTAGTTTGTTGCAAAAGCTCACAAATAGCTTAACTAAGAATAATTAATTAAGAAAATCACAAAAAGCCAAGTAGAATAAGCTATAAGAACCAATAAGCTGGCTGAAAAAGCCAAATAAGCTAGTTTTCTAGCAAAAGCTTAACCAAAAGACTTGTAACCTTCCAGATTTGTTTTTAAGCTAAGAAAAATGATTTCTATTACAAAAGCCAAGTTGTTGCATGTGCCAATAAGCAGTTCTAAAAAATAAGCCAATTTGTGCTTATTTGACCAAAAGTCAAAGTACTCCAAAATTCACCAAATGGTCAGGAATGGTATATGGGCTTGTTATAAGCAATTTTGTGAAGGACTCAAGGAAGAGGCCTTGTGAATCAAGAGGTCAGTTGACCTTTTGATGGCAGATTTAGGCAATAAGGGCTGAATAAGCCAGTCAGCTTATAAGCCAGATACAAAGCACACCAAATAGCAAAATCCACTCACAAGCAGCACTTAAACAAGTTCCAAGCAGCAAAATCACAAGGCATACACTAGGATAACAAATGCAAGCACAAAATGAGGTGGTCACTTTGCTGATGCAAATGACCACTTCAGCCAACTTTGATAAGCTATAGCAATCACAATAAGCCACCAAATTCAACAACCAGATAACCAATAGATAGCTTATCACCTAAACTATTCCCAAACCTGATTTCAGACCGTAGATCCAAGTAACAAAGAAGTTATTGGATCTGATGTGTTTGACCAATTTCAAAACCACTTTTATCAGATTTTTGCAAAACTTCAAATCCCTTTTCCAAACTTTCAGAAACTTAACCAATGACTAAAACTTGTATATTAAGACTTGTTTAGACTTCCCAAACCCTAAGAACCAAGGGCTCAAGGCCACAAGGCCTTGATAACCAGTAATCCCAAACAGTCCTTAATCAACCACTTTTCAAACAAACTTCTGATTTTTAAACACAACCTATTGATTTTAATGATCAAATAGCTACACTAGGTGACAACTAACAGATTACAACCATAAAACACAAAGCACAAACACAGGAACACCAAATCATATACCAAAATGCAAAACAGGCAGTAACATATGAGTTTTGAGAGGAATCTTAACAAGAGGTTATACCTGCCCTCCACAACATCCTAGGAGGGCCAGCTATGCTCCTTGGACCTTGTTCAACAACTAGAACAAGACTAATGTACTTCAACAAAAGAGATGCAAGACTGCCTTGGTTGATGGTTCAAATTAGAACCTCAAGGACTTGATTTCTTCCACACAAGCAACAAACAACTCAACCAAGGGCTCTAATCCCTTCACAAGCTTGGTGTCAACAAGCTTGCAAGAGCTTATAGCTTATGGCTAAGGGTTAGTACACAAATATAAGCAAAATCAGAAACCTTCTTTCAAGCTTTTTTAAACTTGAAAAACTTACCAAACATAAACGTCCTTGAACCAAATGATTCAAGCACACTTATAACAAACAATGGAACTCAGAATCACCTTTAAACAATACCAACTTTCAAAAACATAAAAAGGAATTACAATTTTCTCAAAATACCAAATTTTATAAAATTCAAAAAGGAATTACAAGTTTAAAAGGTAAAGACTGGAACAAAGGGACTCTCACATGTTGAGGTCTCCTTTTATAGGCAAATGCATGGCTACACTATTCACAAACCCTATAAGTGAATTCTCTAAAATGCCCTTGAGCACTTGAGGCAGTTTGTTGTTGATGAGCTGTCCAAAATGATCCAAGACGTTCAATTTAGCTTTGGGGTGAAGCAAAGGTTCTCAGCTGTTGATCTTGACACGTGGCATGACTTGGAGGGCATGTAGTCACATGATAGGTGAACGGGTATTTGGGGGTGGGGTCCATTATGAGTGGGAGTAAGGGTTTTAGGGTTGGGATGGGTTTCTGCACATGTGAATCACTCATGTACAAAGGTAATTGAAAATTACCCTAAGTTTAAGTGGTGTAAATTCTGGGTGGGTAAAAGGTGAATAGTAGTGACTTTGATCCGAAATTGGGGGAAGTGGAGTTGTTTGGCGCAATTTCATTTCAAATGTTTTAGTTGCACACATTTGGCCCTTGTGTTTTGGGAATTTTGGTAAAACAAGTATTTCAGCCCTAAAAACGAATTCCCTTTGTAAATAACTTTTAGCCTTTGACACTTTTGGCACAAACTTTTGGAAAAAGGTTTACAAGGGTTGTTTTTGCTATTTTGAGATTTTTCAAGGGCTGATCTTGGACATTCTTGATCTTCAAAGGTCTTCAATGTATATTTGGCTTCATGAAGGACCATAATTGGCAATTTTGATTTGTTGAGGGACTAAACTTGCCATTTCTTCAAAGTTGAAGGACCATTTGTGTAATTTAGACAAACTTAAAGGACCAAACTTGTAATTATGAATATACAAGGGTTTTAAGTGTCATTTCTTCAATAAATGAGGATCAATCTTGTATGTCTTCAAGTCATCAAGGGTATTTGTTGAATATTCCATGAATTAGGGCCCGGTTCTTTGTACGGCTTCGTTTCTCGTGTCCGTTTTTCCTTATATCTTGTGATCTTTTGTCTTTTTCACGATATCCATACCTAAAATACACAAGTAAACAAACACAAGCATATATATGGTATATTATGACATTTTTATGTATTTAAAGCCCGAAAAGAACGATGAGATCATGTATAAATGCCATCTCATCACTCCCCCATACTAAGCCATTACCGTGCCCTCACAAAATGCTAGAATAAAGTATCTAAGCATCACCAAAGTCCAATTTTATTAACCTTTATTGAAGAGTAAAAGACTTGCAACATACTACGAAGATGTGTAAAGACATAATGTATGATTTTCATCACAAAAGTGACTTTTAAGGTCAAAGAATAGAAATAAGTAAATGTCCCTTAGAGTAAACTTCGTCATCCTTGATTGTCATACATTCCATGCTAAGTGCAAAAACGAGATCATTGTTGGTACAAGTCACAATGCTAACACTACTCATACGTCCAAATTGTGTAATACTTTTTCTCCCCGCAATCCTAGTTATTATAAAAGGAAATGGGTTACTAGCATTTTTTAACTATTTGTCATGGATCACAAGTGATTCATATTGACTTATTTGAGTAGTTATTAGTCTGAAAGAAAAGTAGCACGATTTAATCGATAGTTAGCCGAAGGACAAAATCTTTTAAAACGGCTTCTCGTGTATCTCCTTAAGTTCATATCTTGGCATAACTCGTTTCACGATTTGAGACCTTTCTCGGACCGATATTTGGCATGTACTTCATACTTCAAAACTTGGGAAGACGTTCTTGAAATTATGGTCTTCTCTTCACATACTTGGAATTTCTTCACTTGACGTTTTTGAGAGATTCTTCATATTTGGACCACGACTTCATCATTTTTCTTCAATCTTTACTATGGATTTTGATATACAACGATCCGCCTCCTTTTCGGACTTTGATATATTTATCCTCATACCTTGTAAGGGTCTTTTGGATAGACTTTCTCCATGATCTTTAGGGGAGTAATTGCTTTTCGTCGTGTGTCTCGATCCTTCATATTGATTTAGGAATAATGATACTTCACATCATCTTGGATCTTTAGCAAAAATAGAGCTCCTCATGCCTTGTTAGGGCCTTTTTGGATGATCGCCAATCTTCGCGTCCCGCTTCAATAAGTTATGCCTTGGCTATGAACTCTATTCAACCCGAGCAACTTTTAAACGATCTTGTGCTAGAGGCTAAGTAACCTTTCAAATCGTACGACCTTACTTATTGCAATTATGATTTATTCCTAATGCATTGATCTTATGGGAAGAAAAAGCCACAATTAAAAACATATGAGTTTTTGAAAGAACATTTTCATGTTCTACGTTTAGCATGATCACTTGTCTAACTCTATCATCTCTCGTTCTTCACTATATAAAGACCTCTAATTAAAGAGACTCGTGAATACTTAGCCATGCAAGTCAAAATTAAGCCAAATTTGGATTAGCTTTCATTAAGACTATATCAAATCAAAGTTTTGGGTTTTCAAGCCACCTATAGGATCTTGCACTTTCTTGGACTTTTTCAAGTTTAGAGAATGCGTTTTATAGTTCCCTTGATAAGTGACTTTCTAGGATCAATTATAGGAACTTGCGAAAAGTTCTTGTTCTTAACCCGAATGAGTTAAGACTTTCGCGTTTTAAAGCTCCCTATATAAAAGTCTAGCAAAACTTGAATTGAGCGGGTTAAGGAATGTAATTGGCTCCAAATGCCCATCAAGTCAAAAATTAACTCTTATTCTACCCATCGGAAAATATACATTCGTGTATTAAAAACACTTATGAAAACTAAGAAAAATTTTAAAATTTGGCCATTTTTAGCCTTATTAGTAACAAAAACAAAACATTGAAAATTGGAAAGCGTGAGGGCGTAGCAAAGCAAGTACCTATTCACCCCCCCATACTAAAAGTAAACATTGTCCTCAATGTTTCGAGTCTAAAGGTGGAGCACCCCCATACTAGAGACGAAGAGTCGAATGCTTAGGATCTAGCATGGAAAGGGTGATCAACAATATATCTAAAGCCGTTTATTAAGTATGCTAAAAGATAATTGTTAGAACAAATAAAGGATATGTCATGGATTCGTGAAAAACTTCTTCAAGCAAACGATGGAGGTCACATAAACGAACACGAGAGTCTTCAATCGTAGATGATGATGATGATCTAGATAACACAATCACAAACAACCACGAGACAACGAGTTGAAAGGGTAGAAGTCCCCTTATTAGTGAATAGCAATCATAAAGGATAAGCATGGGATCTCCCCCACGAGGCACCTCGTTTTTGATTACCGAGTCATGAGCTCGAATCGATCCCCTCAATGCTAATTATTATTGGGGAAGGTGACTTGGTCGAGGGCAACACTTGAAGGAATTTCCCCACCAAAGTAGTGCTTAAGCCTATGTCCATTCACCTTGAAATTAGCACCATCATCTTGAGCTAGCTCGATGGTCCCATATGGAAACACTTGTGTAATGGTGAATGGACTCGACCAACGAGATTTCAATTTACCGGAAAATATCTTAAGTCAAGAGTTAAAAAGCAACACTTGATCACCAACGTTAAAAACCCGATTTTTAATCTTTGAATCATGAAAATTTTTAGTCTTTTCTTTAAAAAATAATGAATTTTCATAAGTATTATCTCTTAAATCATCCAATTCATTCAATTGTATTTTCCGGTGATCTCCCGCGGTCTTCAAGTCAAAGTTTGCATGATTAAGGGCCCAATATGCCTTGTGCTCCAATTCAATGGGCAAATGACAATTCTTCCCATAGACTAACTTATAAGGAGTGCAACCGATAGGTGTCTTATAAGCGGTCCTAAAGGCCCATAAAGCGTCATCGAGTTTGTCGGACCATGAAGCACGATTTTCTCCAATTGACCTCTCTAAAATCCTCTTCAAAGCTCGGTTCGAAACCTCAACTTGCCCACTCGTTTGCGGGTGATAAGCCGTAGAAAGACGATGAGTAACTCCATATTTCTTTAGAACCTTTTCGAATTGGTCATTACAAAAATGGGTTCCACGATCGCTTATAATAGCACGAGGGGTTCCGAACCGAGAGAATAGTTGCTTCAAAAACTTCACTACCACACGAGCATCATTAGTAGGCAAAGCCTTAGCTTCCACCCACTTAGAAAGGTAGTCTACCGCGACGAGGATATATTTGTTGGCATGAGACGATGGGAACGCCCCCATAAAGTCTATTCCCCATATGTCGAAAATCTCACACACTTGAATTGTGTTTTGCGGCATTTCATCACGTTGAGATGATTTTCCTTGACGTTGGCACGAATCACACGACTTCACAAGTGCGTGTGCATCACGAAAGATAGAAGGCCAAAAGAAACCGGCATCGAACAATTTCTTAGTCGTGAGATTAGCACCGTGGTGACCACCCGTGGGTCCCTCGTGACAAGCTCTGAGGATATTAGAAGCTTCGGCACCAAAAACACAACGTCGAACGAGTTGCTCCGCACAAACCCGAAAGAGATAAGGGTCGTCCCAAAAATAGAACTTGACATCACGAAAGAATTTTCGTTTTTGTTGTGTCATCATACCCTTGATTATGAAATTGCCTGCATGGTAATTTGCAATGTCGACAAACCATGGGGTGGTGTCTTTAGAATTCACTACACCGAGAGTCTCAAGAGGAAATGTTTCGGTGATTTCCTTGTTCTCGAAAACATCTTTGTGAGGATCTTCTAGACGAGAGAGATGATCGGCCGCTAGATTCTCGGCTCCTTTTTTGTCAAGCACGGTGACATCAAATTCTTGGAGAAGGAGCATCCAACGAAGCAATATCGGCTTAGCATCTTGCTTAGCTAAGAGATACTTGATAGCCGAATGGTCGGTATACACGATGCTTTTAGTTAAGACGAGATAAGGTCGGAATTTCTCAAAAGCATAGACCACGGCAAGGAATTCCTTTTCTGTTGTGGTGTACTTTAATTGAGCCTCGGTCATCGTCTTACTAGCATAGTGGATAGGACGGAAATGTTTGTCATAACGTTGCCCTAAGACGGCCCCTATAGCATAATCACTTGCATCGCACATGATTTCAAAGGGTAATTCCCAATTAGGAGCAACAAGAATGGGAGCTTCGGTAAGTTTCCTTTTGAGAGTTTCGAAAGCTCTAACACAATCCTCATTGAAGTTAAAAGGAGCATCCTTCTCGAGAAGGTGTGTCATAGGTCGAGAGATTTTCGAAAAGTCCTTGATGAAGCAACGATAAAAGCCCGTGTGGCCTAGGAAACTCCTAACTCCATTAACGATTTTGGGATGAGGTAACTTGGCGATGACGTCTACCTTAGCTTTATCGACCTCAATCCCCGCTTTCGACACCTTATGTCCTAAGACGATTCCTTGTTTACACATAAAATGACATTTTTCCCAATTAAGCACAAGATTGGTTTCTTCACAACGTTTTAACATTTGCTCAAGATTAGATAAACACGACGTGAACGAATTGCCAAACACCGAGAAGTCATCCATAAACACTTCCATCGATTTCTCGATCATATCGCGAAAAATCGCCATCATGCACCGTTGAAACGTACCCGGTGCATTACAAAGTCCGAAAGGCATCCTACGATAAGCGAACGTTCCATAAGGACACGTAAACGTATTCTTCTCTTGATCACGAGGGTCGATAGGGATTTGAAAGTAACCGGAAAAACCATCTAAAAAGCAATAGAATTCATTTCCCGCGAGTCGCTCCAACATTTGGTCCATGAAGGGCAAAGGAAAGTGGTCTTTACGAGTGGTGTCATTTAACTTTCAGTAGTCAATACACACCATCCAACCGGTCACAACATGAGTGGCAATTAACTCGTTGTTTTCATTAGGCACAACGGTCATTCCTCCCTTTTTAGGGACACAATGGATTGGGCTCACCCATGGGCTATCAGATATAGGATAAATCATTCCCGCGCCAAGGAGTTTAAGGACCTCCTTTTTAATGACATCGTGAATTTTGGGATTCACCCTTCTTTGACTTTGAATTGCGGGTTTGTAGTCCTCCTCCATTAAAATCTTGTGAGTACAAAATTTTGGGTCAATACCCTTAATGTCGGATATTTTCCACGCAATTGCCCCTTTATGAGCCTTAAGAACTTTCAAGAGCTCGGTTTTTTCATCATTAGCAAGACCTTTTGCAATAATAACCGGCAACTTGTCATCACCTTCCAAGAATGCGTATTCAAGGTGAGAAGGAAGATCTTTCTAATCAAGGATAGGTGGTTCCTCGATTGAATATTTTGGTTCAACACTCATAACTTCCATCGGCGGAAGAAATGGTGGAATAGAAGTATCATCACTAATCAACACCTCATCTTCATTGTCGATTTCATTTGAAGTGAGATCACCTCCTTGGAATGGAGTGAGATTTGGTGTTGAATTAGCAAGAATCGGATCCAAAATACTGGGATTGCCACTTGACGAGCTATCGGAAAAACCTAACACTTCTTTTGAAAACTCATCGCAAACCACATCAACAATGTCAATGTGATTGGTGGTAGCGATTGCATAAACATGAGAAGGTTTCGAGTTTTGAGTAGCGTTTATAACAAGTTCCTCTTCATTGAATCTCAAAGTGATAGTTCTTGCATGAACATCGATAAGCGATCTCGAAGTGTCTAAAAATGAACGACCTAAAATTAGAGGAACTTGAGGATCCGCGGGGATGTCAACTACTATAAAATCAACGGGATAGTAGAACTTCCCCACTTTCACGAAAACATCTTCGGCTACTCCACATGCTAAAATCATAGAATGATCGGCCATCTCGATAGACATGTTCGAAGGAATGAGAGCCGGAAGCGAAAGCGATTTCCAAATGGAAAATGGCATCAAATTAATGCTCGCACCAAGATCGGCCAAGGCGAGGCATTCTTTCATATCTTGTATGTCACAAGGAATGAGAAACTTTTCGGGGTCACCAACTTTTTCCGGTATGCTGTTAAGATAAACCGAAGAACAATTAGCAAGCTTTGAAAGCTTTTCCTTATCGCTCATCATACTTTTAAAAGTGGAAGCGAAACGAGGCATATACAACAACGCGTCGGCTAAACTTACATCAAAATTCACTTGTTGAAACATTTTTATAAAAAGCTCGATTTGTTGTTTGTTACGTTCTTGCAATTTCTCTTTGTTTCGTCTCGAAGGGTAGGGTAAAGGTGGTGTGGGTTGGTCATTAGGCAATGGCCTTGGAAACTCGGGTTCCACAATTGGTATTGGTTCAACCGTAGGTGTTGTTTGAGCGATACTTTGTGGGATTGTAATGTGCTCCTTTTCGACCATCACCTCGGTTTCTTTCTCGATTTCCTTCTCCGTAGAAGTACTTGGACGAGAGATTGGTTCCTTGAAAGTTTTACCACTTCGTGTAGTAATAACCTTCATTTCTCCCTTCGGGTTTGAAATGGTATCACTAGGAAGACCACCCGAGGAAGAGGGTTTACACATGATTGCTTCAAACATCTTAGCCATTCGGTCCTCAAATTTTTATTGCCTAGCATCCGCTTTTAATAATTCTTGCTTAATCTCATGTTGTCCTAATTCCATCTTTTGTTGGTTTTGTTGAAGACGTTGGACATTTCCTTCCATTTTGTTTGCATGAGTTTTAAGTTCATTAGCAAGTTCATTTTTAAGCTCGTTTTTCAACTCGGATCTTAAGCTAATAATCTCACGTTGCATGTTATAAAATTTAGCATCATTTGCTTTAGCATAATCCAAAAATTCTCCTTGAAGATTTTTAGTGTGAGCATTTTGAAAACCTTGTGTAGTGTTTTGAAAATCACGGTTTTGGTTTTGATTAGTGACTTGTCCATTCCCATTTTGATAATTCCCTTTTTTTGTAGTTACGTGAATTGCCTTGGTAATTACCACCTTGGTTGTTGTTTCGATAGTTATTAGCATTTTGGTTTGGTGGAGCTTGATTTGGGCGGGAACCTTGACCGTTTTGCTTGTAAGTTCCCGTTGCTACATAAGCACTCGAAGTGTTACCATCCGCGGTAATGCACTCGGAAAGATCATGAGCTCCACCACACGACAAACAACTCTTAGCAACCGCTTTAACCGAAGCGGAATTTGAAGCTTCTTGAGCTTTCCAATGGGAAATAAGATTAGCAAATCTATCAAAAAACCGATTTTCCTCATTAGCTTCATCATGTAAGGCATTAATGCTACGAGATGATGACGATGAAGACGAACCCAAATTGGCAACACTCGGTGTGTTACGAGGGCTATAAACCTTAGATCTATTCTCGATGATTTGTAAAGCCTCATTAGTCGTCTTGCACAAAAAATTACCACCCGCGGCGGCATTCAATTAATCTCGCTCATGATCATTAAGCCCATTATAAAAAGTATCAACTTGATGTAATTCCGTAAAATCATGGTGTGGACATTCATGTAACATTTCTTTAAAGCGTTCCCTTGCCATTGAAAAACTTTCATTATTTCTTTGCACAAATTGTGAAATCTCATTTTTCAAATGTGTTGTTTTAGATGGTGGAAAAAACTTGTTCACAAACTTAGAAACGAGATCACCCCATGTCAAAATCGAATTTGGCGGTTCTTTCTCAAGCCAAATTTTTGCGGGTCCATCTAATGAGTATGGAAACAACATCATCTTAATGGCGTCATGTGGAACATCCTTAAACTTGCTAGTAGCGGTGAGACGATTAAAATTCCTAATGTGATAGTGCGGGTAGTCTTTCTCATGACCTCTAAACTTATTTGCTTGCGACATCGACATTAAACCCGTCTTAATCTCGAAATTCTCCGCAAGGATGGCTGGAATCACAATAGCCTCTCCAAAACCCTCGGTGGGTGCTTGTCGCAACTCCATCATAGTACGATTAGCCATGACGACTTCTTGTTCTACAATAGGTTCAACAATTGGAGGTTGTTCAACAATCAACGTCTCTTGATTGGCTTGCTTTTGAAGACGTCTACGAGCTCGTTTTGCTTGATTACGAGTGATCATAAACTTCACGAAGAATGGGAGGTGAGCAAAGAAGATTCTTTTTGGGTGTTTTGTGAATTTTCAATTTTTTTGTGTTTTTGATTGTATTTAATTTTTTTGGATTTTGGTTGTATCTTCGTAGACAACAATCTACAAAATCTCTCCTCGAATCAAACTCTTGATTAAAGAAGCCTCATAGGAATGAAAACGATCACGTGGAGTGAACACCTTCGAATGACTTTAGAACTTTGGTGAAAACCAAATTGTTCAAGAGGGTTTAATCACAAAGAAACCAAGCAAATATATTAAACGTAATAATACTTTGGGTGGCAAAACCCTCGATTAGCCTTCAATCTCAAAATACTCACAAGCAAGCGGGGAAACGAGGCGGCGCGAAGCACTTAAGAGCCTTTTTCCTTAGGGTATATTTTATAATACCCGCCTTATACCCACCTTATAGTTTGTATTTTTCAAAATCGAGCTTCACGAAAGTATTTATCTATTTTTGCCTTTTTCTTTTTGTTTGAGATTCGAATACAATAATTAGGATATCAAATCCCAATTAAGGTTGTGTTTTCACACTTTTGGAGATATTGTTTATTTGTTGTGATACTTAATACAATATAGTAATAATATTTTCACAAGAAAAACCAGAAAACCGATAATACGTATTAGTAGATTTCTACTAATACAAATACTATTTATGGTTAATATTAAAAACAACAATGCAAATTAATCACGACACACCTCCCCGGCAGCGGCGCCAAAATGATTGTGGTAAATTACACCTCTTGTTTAGGAAAACAAAAGAGGGTAAAAGCGGTAAGTATCGAGTGATGATTTAGGAAAATCAAGCACTAATGACCCTTATGGTGTGAAAGTTCGTTTCCCAAGGAGGTATATGTGTGTGAAAAATTTGTTAAATGTTTGTGATTAATGATTGGTTTAGAAGGGGATGAGAAAAGAAGATGACGAAGACGTGAAAATAATACCACGACAACAAAACGTAAAACCGTAAAAACTACAAAAATAAAAATTAATTCTAAAAATTACCAAAATTTCACCAAAAATCAAAATAAATAAACTAAGAGTTTACCAATGATCAAAACTTTTTCAAACCTTTTAAATAATTAAATATTCAATTTTTAAATGCTAATTAAAGCCCTAAAAATCAAATAAATTATCAAAAAGCCCAAATAAAGATTTTTCAATTGGTAAACCTCTAAAATGACCTAATAAGATTAAAAACTATTTTTTGAAATATTTAAACTAATAAAAACTATTTAAAATGATTTAAAAACTATTAAAACTTAAAATAATTATAAAAATTAATCTAAAAGTGATAAAATTATTCTAAAAGTTGCTAAATTCCTATTTTAATGTATTAAAGCTAAGAAAAATGTAAATTACAAATCTTGTTTAGGAAAACAAAAGAGGGTAAAAGCGGTAAGTATCGAGTGATGATTTAGGAAAATCAAGCACTAATGACCCTTATGGTGTGAAAGTTCGTTTCCCAAGGAGGTATATGTGTGTGAAAAACTTGTTAAATGTTTGTGATTAATGATTGGTTTAGAAGGGGATGAGAAAAGAAGATGACGAAGACGTGAAAATAATACTACGACGACAAAACGTAAAACCGTAAAAACTACAAAAATAAAAATTAATTCTAAAAATTACCAAAATTTCACCAAAAATCAAAATAAATAAACTAAGAGTTTACCAATGATCAAAACTTTTTCAAACCTTTTAAATAATTAAATATTCAATTTTTAAATGCTAATTAAAGCCCTAAAAATCAAATAAATTATCAAAAAGCCCAAATAAAGATTTTTCAATTGGTAAACCTCTAAAATGACCTAATAAGATTAAAAACTATTTTTTGAAATATTTAAACTAATAAAAACTATTTAAAATGATTTAAAAACTATTAAAACTTAAAATAATTATAAAAATTAATCTAAAAGTGATAAAATTATTCTAAAAGTTGCTAAATTCCTATTTTAATGTATTAAAGCTAAGAAAAATGTAAAAAGTTGGAAAATGTGAAATTTGAAAAAATGATAATAAAATAATATTAAAATAATATTAAAAATCCAAAAATTATAAAAATTTCTAAAAACTTGCAAACTAGTTTATTTTAACCTAAATAATCAAAATATCAAAGTGAAAAGACCAGAATACCCCTATTGGGCCCTCAAATGGGCCAAAACCAAAAACAGTCAACACAAATGGGCTTTTTGGCCCAAAAAGTCGAACTTAGCCCAATTGACTTGGAAAAGTCCTATCTGACTCAAAATTCAATTCTAAGAACAAAACTCTAAAGGCCCAAAAGCTGAATGTGAGCTTATCACAGCTTAATAAGCAAACAGCTTATTCTTATTGGGCTTTTTAGCCCATTAAGCAATAAGCTAATGCCATAAGCTCTAATTTGAAACACAACCTTCTTTTGGGATGCTTATGAGATCTGTAAAAAGAAATTTTGAAAAAGCACACTCAATAAGCAAAGTAAAAATCCACAAAACGACAAAATAGTCAGGTTTGAGATTTAGGGCACCTCAGAAGCTCTAGTTTGTTGAAAAAGCTCACAAGTAGCTTAACTAAGAATAATCATTTAAGAAAATCATAAAAAGCCAAGTAGAATAAGCTATAAGAACCAATAAGCTGGCTGAAAAAGCAAAATAAGCTAGTTTTCTAGCAAAAGCTTAACCAAAAGACTTGTAACCTTCCAGATTTGTTTTTAAGCTAAGAAAAATGATTTCTATTACAAAAGCCATGTTGTTGCATGTGCCAATAAGCAGTTCTCAAAAATAAGCCAATTTGTGCTTATTTAACCAAAAGTCAAAGTACTCCAAAATTCACCAAATGATCAGGAATGGTATATGGGCTTGTTATAAGCAATTTTTGTGAAGGACTCAAGGAAGAGGCCTTGTGAATCAAGAGGTCAGTTGACCTTTTGATGGCAAATTTAGGCAATAAGGGTTTAATAAGCCAGTTAGCTTATAAGCTAGATACAAAGCACACCAAATAGTAAAATCCACTCACAAGCAGCACTTAAACAAGTTCCAAGCAGCAAAATCACAAGGCATACACTAGGATAACAAATGCAAGCACAAAATGAGGTGGTCACTTTGCTGATGCAAATGACCACTTCAGCCAACTTTGATAAGCTATAGCAATCACAATAAGCCACCAAATTCAACAACCAGATAACCAATAAATAGCTTATCACCTAAACTATTCCCAAACCTGATTTCAGACCTTAGATCCAAGTAACAAAGAAGTTACTGGATCTGATGTGTTTGACCAATTTCAAAACCACTTTTATCAGATTTTTGCAAAACTTCAAATCCCTTTTCCAAACTTTCAGAAACTTAACCAATGACTAAAACTTGTATATTAAGACTTTTAGACTTCCCAAACCCTAAGAACCAAGGGCTCAAGGCCACAAGGCCTTGATAACCAGTAATCCCAAACAGTCCTTAATCAACCACTTTTCAAACAAACTTCTGATTTTTAAACACAACCTATTGATTTTAATGATCAAATAGCTACACTAGGTGACAACTAACATATTACAACCATAAAACACAAAGCACAAACACAGGAACACCAAATCATATACCAAAATGCAAAACAGGCAGTAACATATGATTTTTAAGAGGAATCTTAACAAGAGGTTATACCTGCCCTCCACAACATCCTAGGAGGGCCAGCTATGCTCCGTGGACCTTGTTCAACAACTAGAACAAGACCAAGGTACTTCAACAAAGGAGATGCAAGACTGCCTTGGTTGATGGTTTAAAGTAGAACCTCAAGGACTTGATTTCTTCCACACAAGCAGCAAACAACTCAACCAAGGGCTCTAATCCCTTCACAAGCTTGGTGTCAACAAGCTTGCAAGAGCTTATAGCTTATGGCTAAGGGTTAGTACACAAATATAAGCAAAATCAGAAACCTTCTTTCAAGCTTTTTCAAACTTGAAAAACTTACCAAACATAAACGTCCTTGAACAAAATGATTCAAGCACACTTATAACCATCAATGGAACTAAGAATCACCTTTAAACAATACCAACTTTCAAAAACATAAAAAGGAATTACAATTTTCTCAAAATACCAACTTTTATAAATTTCAAAAAGGAATTACAAGTTTAAAAGGTAAAGACTGGAACAAAGGGACTCTCACATGTTGAGGTCTCCTTTTATAGGCAAATGCCTGGCTACACTATTCACAAACCCTAGAAGTGAATTCTCTAAAATGCCCTTGAGCACTTGAGGAAGTTTGTTTTTGATGAGCTGTCCAAAATGATCCAAGACGTTCAATTTAGCTTTGGGGTGAAGCAAAGGTTCTCAGCTGTTGATCTTGACACGTGGCATGACTTGGAGGGCAAGTAGTCACATGATAGGTGAACGGGTATTTGGGGGTGGGGTCCATTGTGAGTGGGAGTGAGGGTTTTAGGGTTGGGATGGGTTTCTACACATGTGAATCACTCATGTGCAAAGGTAATTGAAAATTACCCTAAGTTTAAGTGGTGTAAATTCTGGGTGGGTAAAAGGTGAATAGTAGTGACTTTGATCCGAAATTGGGGGAAATGGAGTTGTTTGGCGCAATTTCATTTCAAATGTTTCAGTTGCACACATTTGGCCCTTGTGTTTTGGGAATTTTTGTAAAACAAGTATTTCAGCCTTAAAAACGAATTCCCTTTGTAAATAACTTTCAGCCTTTGAAACTTTTGGCACAAACTTTTGGAAAAAGGTTTACAAGGGTTGTTTTTGCCATTTTGAGATTTTTCAAGGGATGATCTGGGACATTCTTGATCTTTAAAGGTCTTCAATGTATCTTTGGCTTCATGAAGGACCATAATTGGCAATTTTGATTTGTTGAGGGACTAAACTTGCCATTTCTTCAAAGTTGAAGGACCATTTGTGTAATTTTGACAAACTTAAAGGACCAAACTTGTAATTATAAATATACAAGGGTTTTAAGTGTCATTTCTTCAATAAATGAGGATCAATCTTGTATGTCTTCAAGTCATCAAGGGTATTTGTTGAATATTCCATGAATTAGGACCCGGTTCTTTGTACGGCTTCGTTTCTCGTGTCCGTTTTTCCTTGTATCTTGTGATCTTTTGTCTTTTTCACGATATCCATACCTAAAATACACAAGTAAACAAACACAAGCATATATATGGTATATTATGACATTTTTATGTATTTAAAGCCCGAAAAGAACGATGAGATCATGTATAAATGCCATCTCATCAGCCACCTTTTTGAGACCTTGGATCTTCAATCTCGCAACCCGTTAAGGTAATATTTGATTGGAGCAACTATTAAATCCCCGTAACCCGTCAAGGTAATATTGGAATTCAATAGCTACTATAATTAACACTTCATTGCCCCTCTAGGGAGTCTTGTATAATTATTTTTTTTTTCTTTTCATTTTTTCATCATTTTTTTTCTAGCCACTCATTTTTTTTCATAAGCCGCTCTTATTTTTCTTTATTCCTCACAAAGAAAGTTGAAAAGAATAAAAGGAAAAACACCCGCTAAGTATTAAGCATGACATATGTCTAGTACACATAAAAAGTTCTAACTTAGAATCTTAAGACATACTTATACCAACCACGAATGATTAGTAAAAATGTATAAGAGACTACAAACCGATTAAAATCGTTCTTGATTATTTACTAACATATATACATCCGTTGACAAGAAAGTAAAGGTTACGAAAGGGGATATAAAAGCTACAATTAATGAATATGAGGTTTATCTAGCCCTTAACACTTATTTCAAACTCTATCATCTCTTGTTCTCTACAGTTTAAAATATCAAATAATGAGACTACTGAAATAAACCAATAAAGGTTTACATGGTTAAGGATACTAGCTAGAGAATGCTTAGCTAAGCAAACTTGGGTTGAGTCAAAGTATCCATGGTGGGCCTAATATGTCAAAGAAATCTAAAAATTTTAAACCATGTCCTTTATTATACTTTTTTCTTTCTATATATTTTTGATGAAAAATCAAAGAAGAAATATATACAATGCAAATGTGTTATGCAAAATGAAAAATGATTAATGCAAAAGTTATGAATGCATATTTTTGGTGGCCAAAGTATATAAAGAATTTGAAAAATGTTTGAAAGCTAATTTCCATGTTATCATGAAGGTCAATGACAAAGTTCTAGGTAAGGTCACTTCGATAGAAGACCCCCTACACTTAAGATAAACATTGTCCTCAATGTTTAAGAGCATTGAAGTAGACTCCCCTATACTTATGACATTGATAACTTTGCTTAACCCAAGCTAAAGAAAGATCTACTATAGTGAATTCATTTTTAAGCACAATGTGGGTATAAAAAATCATAATAGTAACAAAGTGAACCGATACAAGGGCCTCATCCATAAGCTCTAATGCATGCGATGAGAGAGAGCAACCCTACAAACAACATGAAGACAAAAGGAAGGCACCCCCTACACTTAACCTCAACTCTATACCCTTATTACTATCCTACCAAACTCTAATTCTAAAAACTCTAATCCTAGTTATTCAATGCTTGATTTTTGGAGTTTCTAGCTCGACTCTTCCCACACTTAAAAGTGCCCATAACATATCATAGAGAGTAAAAGTTTTACCCTTTTTAAGAAAAATCTCCATGATGAGGTAAATCAAGTTTTCAATTATCAAAACTCCATAAACATCCCCCCGGATCAAATACATAATTACCATCTCACTTATAACATAATCCAACAACTAACTTCCCAAGCAATGGTGAAAAAGGTGAGGTGTTGTTCTCCAAAATGGTTGCCCATATGTTCTTCAAAAGGTGATAAGGTGATACTCTAAAATCTCCCACAAGTTTTCCTTTTATGGCATCAGGTGGATATTGAGTTGGTTTATCAAGCTCTATACCAGGATCAAAAATCCTTTCCTTTATGGGAAAACAACAAGTGGTGGTTGCCTTAGAAGATGCCCCCTTATAGGTCACATGTTGAGAGAAAGGTTGTGGAGCAATGGGTATCAACAAGCTCTTATAAGGAACCATCATGACTTGTTTTTCTTTGTCACTTTGAATGGTTGAGGTGGAAAGGAGAGAAGGTAGAAGATCTTCATGCAATAGAGAGTCTAAAAAGAGTATGTATCCCTCCTTGTCAATATATCCAAGAGTGTACTCAAAAGGTACATCAACCTCTAAAAACTCATCACTCTCATTCATTATAGAATCCTCCTCATCACCATAATCATCATAGATTGGTATGTCAAAGATTGGTGAATCCTTAAAACTCAAGAAAATGTGATCATCAAAGAATGGAGATTCAAAAGTGGAGAACTCATCATGACTATAATCATCATATATTAGCGTATCACAAAGAAGAGGTTCATCATCACTAAAATTCTCATTGGTTTCCTCATCTTGATGGAAAAGTGGGTTAACAAATGATGTTTCAAAGAGAGGATTGGAATGAATCACAAAATCACCAAAGTTAAGCTCTTGATGATCATGAAAATCTAAAGATAAGGTAATGGAGGCTATGGTTTCAACATATGGGGGATCATAATTTCCACTTGTGCAAGCTTCATAAAAATATTCATCACAAACTTCATCAATGATATCATCTTGAGTTTCCTCCTCATTAAAAACATCAATACGCTTCACCGTTTCGGGCTCATTGGATTTCTTTGAAAACTTTCCCATGTTAAACACAACTCTTTCTTCTCCTATCCTCATTGTGAGTTCACCTTCCGCCACATCTATAAGAGTACGACCCGATCTAAAAAATGGCCTACCAAAAATAAGAGGAACTCTTAGGTCCATATCATAATCAACCACCACAAAATCCGCGGGAAAGGTATATCTATCCACTCCAACAAAAACATCTTCCGTAATTCCCACCGGATAGGCTATTAAACGATTGGATAATTCAAGTGTCATTTTTGTAGGTGTGATCTCGGGAAGTGAAAGTATTTTCCAAACCGATAATGGCAGAGATTTACGCTTGCCCCAAGATCGGCTAATGCCATGCAATTTTCCACCCCCGGGAAATTGCAAGGAATCAAAAACCTCCCCGGGTCTCCAAGCTTAGTAGGCAACTTCTTAAGCAAAACCGCGGAGCAATTTTCATTTAAGGAAACATTAGGCAAATCCACCAATTTCTCCTTGTTATAAATAAGGTCCTTGATCATCTTAGAGAATTTAGGCATATTGGCTAAGGCTTCCGCAAAGGAGATGTTAATATCAATTGTTTGAACATCCGCAAAAAAATTTGACACTTGAATATCATATTTATTCTTAAGCTTTTCCTTTCTCCTTCTTGATGGATATAGGAGACTTGGTTTTGTGTAGGTTGAGTGGTTGTTGAAGGATTTTCTTTGTTTGGTTCTTCATGGATGGGTGTGAAAGTTGAAGGAATAAAAGGTGTAGGTGTTGAGGTTGTAGAGCTTGAAGGTGTTGATGTTGATGGCTTATCACAAGGTGGAACCATAGTATGCTTAACCAAAGTAGGTTTAGGTGGTGAAGGATCATTAGTTTTCTTTCCACTCCTTGTTGTGATTGCATTGACATTAGCCCTTGGATTTGTTTCTGTGTTTGAAGGTAGAGCCCCTTGTGGCCTTTGATTAATAATCATCATAATCCTCTTGTTAGTCTCCTCATTCATGACTCTTATTTGATCTTGTGTTCTCTTTTCACTTTCACGAATTCTTCTTTCGGTTTCTTGGTTCATCTTTTGATGTAGCTCAAATGTATCATTTTGCCCATATCCTTGATTATAACCTTGATTTTGAAAAGTTGGGGGAGGTGGTGGGTTAAATCCTTGATTGTTTGCATGAAAGTTATTTCCTTGATGTTGAATGTTGTTGGGTACTCTATAGTTGTTTCCTTGGTAGTTTGGCCTAGGCCATTGATTTCTTTGAAGTAATTGAGGAGGGTTGGTTTGATTTTGGGTGGGTAGATGAGGTGGAAAGCCGGGTGGAGCAAGGTAGTTATTTGACTTGTAAGAGAGATTGTTTGCGTTGATGTTAGGTTTGAAGTGCTCTATATGTTCATCTTGATAAGCATAACATTCACCTTGGTAATTTTAAACCTTGTCACATTGTAGGTAAGAATGAGGACCTCCACAAGTCTCACATGATATGTAATGACATTCACATCATTAGAAGGAGAGTTGTTCAAGGAAAGGTTCTTAAGGGCTTGGGATATCTCTTGATGTGTCTTATTTTGCTTTTCTATTGCTTGAAGTATCTCAATGTGACTCTTGAAGAATATATTATCAATGGATGTTTGAGAACTATCTTGCATAACATGAACCCATTCATCAATTTGGTTATTTGTTTGCACCATGGATTTAGTCTCAATAATGTCCCATGCCTCTTGTATGGATTTAGCAAGAATGCTCCCATCCATGGAGGGTTGAGGGAATCTTGATGATGTGGTCTTAATCAATTGTAAAAGGTATTGATTTGGTGAACTTCATTGAATCCATGATTGGGGAATTTTCTCAATAACCTCTTGTACTCTTCCCAAGCATCACTAAAGGTTTGGTTAGGTTTTTGTTGAAATCTAATAATTAGGTTTCTCAAAGCCGTGGTCTTAGATGGAGGAAAGAACCTATTCAAAAACTTCTTGGTAAATTCATCCCAAGTGGTAATGCTCTTAGGTGGTAGTCTATCTAGCCAATACCTAGCGCTTCCCTCTAAGGAGAGTTGAATCAAGATCAACTTAATGTCATCATGAGGAACTCCATTGTACTTAATGGTATTACAAATGGATAGAAACTTCTTGATATGATAATGTGGATCATCATTAGGTCTCCCGAAAAATAGTGTGTTAAAAACCAAGGTAATCATGGATGTCTTAAGTTCAAAGGTGTTTGCGGGTATCTCTGGTAGAACAATAGCATCGGCATATCCTTGCACATTTGATTGGAGGTGCTCCATCAAAGGTCTATTGTCAACGGCAGCCATGGCTTCTTGTGTGTTGATCAAAGCACGATTCTCGGGATCGGCTTGATGGACGGTGTTATTCTTACTCTTTCTCTTTTTCTTATTTTTGGGAGGAAGGGCTTGTACACCAAAAGGTATTTATGCACGCCCTCGGGTGAGCATGCAACTCAAATTTAGGAGTGAGAGAGAAGCTCTCGTTCAACTTTGGAAAAGAAGGGATTATCCTTTACGAGGTTCAATAAGTAATATCCACAAGAAAGTATAGTATATGTAAGTAATACTTGGGTGGAAAGACCCCCAATCAAGCTTTCCTTCTTAGAATACTCACTAGTGAATGGGGGGTTAGGTTGCGCGAAGCACTTAAGTACCTATTAACCCTTAGACGACAAAAGCAATACTTATGGAAGTATGTGTATTGAGTGTTCGTATACGTGTATGTATCTACATATAATAATATATCAAAAATATTTTTGTATATATTGGGGTTTTTTAAGAAAATACTATATGTACATAAAAACGATGAAAACCGATGTAATATATATTTTTGGGTGTAATCTTTTTGGAAAAAGATTACTTTTTGGTTTTTTTATTTTTTCGTTTCAATTCTTTAGGAAAAGAATTGATTTTGTGGATTTTTAGTTTTTATCTTTTTATCTTTTTGATTTTTTTTATCTTTTGGATTTATGATACGTAAAAATAACGTCCACTCGGGGAACGGATCCCAAAATCCAATCGAAAACGTCAATCAATAGTCTCTCGTAATGTCATGAACCGGCAGTGATACTATTTAATGTTGAGTATTTTGCAAGTTCGTTTTTTCTCGACTCAAGACAAATTGAAAGGCCCACTAGTATCAAGTTGAAATTGTTTTTACTTGTTAAAAGATTATTTAGATTCTAGGTCTAATTCAAACAAACACGTAAAAATGGAAAAATATTATAGCTCTATATAACTGTAATACAAATTTCAAATACCACAAAATATTCACAAAGTACAAGTATCTAATGCATACAATGTAAAATTGCTTGAAATGTAAATTAAAATGAAAATATAGGGACTAGAAATGTAAAATCAGAAAGTCTAGGGACCAAATGTGAAAAATATAACAAACTATAACAACTAACTAACAAACTTCCAAACTAACTAACTAAATATGAAACTAATCAAAATTCAGGGACTAACACTCGCAAAAACTAAAAACTACAAGTTAAACTATCAAATTAAGAAAGTGGTAAAAATTAAGGACCAAAGTGCAAATAAACCAAACTTTTTCACCAAGAACGGGCACAAGTAATCAATAAGCTCATTTGAGGTTATTTCTCAACCAAAATGGTTCTGGTTTTCTTTAAAATACTTAAAATTGAAAATAAGCTAGGCTGGTAAAAGGATTTTGGCTAAAAGCTCTTAAAACTCTGGATAGCTTATTCTAATAAGCTCACAATAAGCTAAAAACAAATCCAGACATCCACTATGTGATTTTCTTATTGAGAATGATTAAACAGGTTATAAGAAGCTTAGAATATCTTTTGGTTTTAAAAATCATCAAGAAAATGAGCTGAAATCCGAAATAAGCTAAAAGTGCTTATGTTGACCAAGTTTGACCAAAATACTCAAAAAACTGAAACTCACAGAAACTACTCAGGACATGTTTGCAAATGGATTTGTGAAAGAAAATTGAAAGTTTTATGAAGAGGATTAAGAGATCTTGAAAAACAGTAAGCTTGTTATCACAGAAACTTGCAAATGGTCTAGTGCTTATTAATAAGCTGATTACACACTCAAAACTGAATAATGTATGGTTTCGTTGCTAACAATGAAAGCTTGTATATTAAGCTACAAACTAGAACAGGTTTCAGCTTAATCCATCAACAAACAAAGAAATGATATGGAATCAAAATTGACTAGTTTTTACTGAAATCCTTTTTCAAGTTATGACCCAAACTTTTTAAAGGTCAATTGCCTATTTAACCTTTTATTTGACTACAAAACTTGACCAAAAGACTTACACTCACTTATTGAGTGTAAGTGAACTCAAATCAACTAGTTTTACAAACTGTCTTACCCAAATGATCTAAATCCAAACACTGGTTTATAATCTGATTATGAACTTTTATGAAAGATTTTTGAGCAAAAGTATTTGACAGCTTATAAGACTTATTAAAACTTGTAAGTTGACTGAAATGAACCAGTATGAACTCAAAATCCAACATGTTTTCTTGAAAGAACAAAAAGTGAGGGACTGATGACTATTGACTGATAAAAACCAAATTTTAACAAGCTTAAACTGAATGAAATGCTATCACACTACAAGTAGACAATCAAAACATCAAGATCACACTACAAGATTACTAACACATCCACAATTCAACAGTTAAGATCTATAACTAGGAATTTAGCATGCAAGACTCTTTAGGGGAATTTGAACAAGAAAATGAGTTCTTTTTAGCTTTGATGCCTCATTTGATGGAGTAATAAGCGCTGAGCTTACTAGAGTCTACAAGACCATCATGAATTAACCACCAAACACCATCATAACATCATCATCTAATGGTATTGATCTCCCCTGCTACAATCAACAATTTTGGCTATGAAATGAACTAGTAATGCTTCTGAATCAGCTAAAAGTCTCCAAATGACATCAATCAAGTTCCATTGATCAAGGATGATCAAAAGAACCAAACAGTAACACTAGGAGTATGATTATGCAGGAATTGAGAAGTAGAATGAGTGAAAGTGAAAGTGGATTTTCATTAATGGAGGAAAAGTTGGTTACAAAACGGTTACAGCTAACTAACTAACTCTTAAGTGATTTTCAGTTACTTAAGAGCAGTTTTAAGTAATTTGCTAAGTGAAAACTATAAGTGTGTGAAAAACATACACTAACCACATGTACAAAATGAGGAACTAGTTGGGTATTTATAGAGGTTGAGATGTTGTTAGTTGGAGGTTGGTGACGTGTTCCAGCCAGTAGCATTCTTCCACGTGGCTTGATTCTTACAATTGCAACTAGCCATTGAAGAACTCAAATTGGGGGTTTATGATTGAGTAACTTTCAAGTTAATTGGTTGTTGGGGTTGTAATCCTCTCTTGAAATAGAGCAATTTTCATGTTTACATCTTTCTCTGAAATGCATTCTTTCATGATCTCGTTTCTGGGTTCGTTTGAATATAAGAGTGACACGTGTTGTTGTTTTATTGGAGGAGAGAAGGTGTTGCGGATCAATATCCAAAGAGTGATTTTTGATTGGCTTATTTAAAGTGAGTGGAAAGGACTGTTGTGATTCGTTGATATTAATTATGGCGGCAGTAGTGGGGTGATGTGTCAAGGATGTGGCAATCCGTGTGAGCTCATACTATTCTCCCATTGCTAGCAAGTGTAATACATGGATTAAGCCCAAACTTGTTATAACTTTGGCAATTTTAGTCCCTTAACTAGGCAGATTATCATTTTAAGCTCCCAACTTCATTTCTTTGACATTTTTTATCCTTCTAACTTCAATCTTGTTCACTTATCATCCTTTTACTTGTTGACTTTAATGTTGACCAAATTTAACTTTGTTCTAGACTTTTGCAAAATTACACTTTAGTCCCTCATCTTTGGAAATTGTCAAGAAAGGTCCTTTGTCTTTACAAGGCTTGCCACTTTTCATTCTTCTTTTGTCTTTTATTCATCTTTAAGGCTTTATTTCACTTGTTTGCTCCAAATTTTTATCTTTGTTACCTAAACAAACACAAACACAAAACATACCCATAATACTGCTTTTATGTATAAAAATTAGGTATTTTGCTTTGTGTTTTAGGGTGATTTGTGATTTTATTACGTATATCAATTATATCAATAAACAAGCATAAAATGCATAAATTGTATGAAAATGGCCATGTATAGGTATGTTTTGTTTGTTTCATGTGTGTAGGTACCAAGTTCACAAAAACCGGCAAATATAGACAGGGGTTTTGAAGAAAAAGATCAAGGAAGCCAAAATCAAGTTCGTTTTAGTGGATTTTAAATTAATGAAGGTTAATTGGGCTTTATGGGTCCCACTTATGATTATTGGGCCCAAAGGCCCAATAAGGGATTTAAGTTATGAAGTTTGATGAATTAAGCCCATACAAGACCAAATTGAATAAACTAAGGACGGTTTAAATAAATATGGGCTACAAGCCCATATCATTTCCAAAGTAATGAAAAGTGGAAGTTAACTTGGGCTTTCAAAACCCGTTAGGGTATTAAGCAAGAAACGGTTAAAACCTTTAAGTGAATACTCATTCACTTTTTGACAAACAAAAACTCACACACACTTATTACTTTTTCGATGAAAACAAAGTTTCACCATCTCTCTCTCACCTCTCAAACCAAATAAACCAGACACCTATTTACCCTAACCCTAAATAATACAAATTAGGGCTTTTTAATATAAGGCGCGTCACGCGTTGAGAATTAATTCCCAACTTTATCGGACCTATAAGACGCCCCTATTTGGGTGACGTGGCTCCTTTCTTGCATTTGATTGGCTAAACCACCTCATTTTCCCCACTTCACCAATCAAAAGAGGACAACTCAGCTTTCAACAAGCACAACTAGCACACATGATTGCCAAGTTGGCAATCCGTGTGCTAGTGTGTGTATATCAGCCGTGAGATCAAGAGAAAGATGAGAAGATGCTATATCAATGGTCAAGATGGAGTATTCGCTTCAACAAACTCCACCAGCAAGGCTAGGGGATTGGCCTATATAAACCCCCAATATTTTTGTAATTTTTATCCCATTTTTCTTTTTAAAGTTATTATGTTAAAATAGTTGTAGGATAATCTTGTATTTTCTTTTCTCAGTTTTGTAATCAGTTGATTATTAATAAAAGTTATTTGGATTTGCATTAATTCCTGTTTTATTTTCTGTTAAACTCAATATTGCAATTTAATTCTTTAAACTGTTTTGATTATAATAATGTTAAAGTTATTTAATAAAGCTAAATAATATCTTTTATTGGATAATTAAAGTAAAATTGGGTAAAACTTTCCCTACTGGAATGTTTGTCAAACTGGTCCGAATGTTGTTGGATGGTGATTCGAGTTATGGTGTTTCGAACGGTGGTGTTGTTTTGAGTCATTAAGACGGCTCAGCGTCGTATCTTCTTCCCAAAGGATCTCTTCAAAAAGGTTCACTCTCATTTTAATTTTCACGGTTTTAGATTAATCTTGTTAAATGTTTATGTGATTTAGTTAAATGTTTGAGGTATTATGATTTAGACTGTTTAGTTTGACTGATATTATTTTCCTATCTGTTTAACTGTTTTAATTTGCATATTGTTTGGATGTAAGTATTTAATCTGCTTACTAAAATTGAGTTATCTGTTAAAATTGGGGTTTGGATAAACCTGATATCATGCGAGTTTTGGTTTATGTCTGCTTTAGTAGTAAATCTGCAAGTTTATATAATCTGATAAAAGTTTGGGGTATATGTGAGTATTTAAGTGATGTTTAGAACTAATTTACAGTTAAGGTCAAAAATGTCTTGGTAAGTGTATAAGGTCTGCTAGCTTGTGATTTTAAATCTGAGTTTTCACACAAGTTTTTTATATCTGTTATAAGCTTCCATTTGTCTCATATATTGTTGATTATACAGTTTTTGATGAGTTTCATTTAACTGTTATAACTTTTGAATGCCTTGTTATATTTGCTTTGTGGTTTGCCTGTATTGTGTTTTATATAGATTTGATCTATGCTGAGTTTCATTTAGATTTGCTGATATAGCTTGTGTTTTTATCTTATTGATTTTCATCTGTCCAAAGAAATTCACAAAGTCATAACTGTGACTTTGGTTTTTAGCTTAATTGTCAATTTATAATTGTTTCATACCGAAAGTAGTTTTCACAAAGTCACTCCTATGATTTTGGTTTTCGTTTATATTGTCCAAAAAGAATTAACCAAAAAATGTCCCTTATGGGACTCGAACCCTTGACCTCAAGGGTGGCTGCCAAATGCATTAACCAACTGGTCTAGCTCCTTATTTGTGTTTTAATACTGTTTCTTTAATTAATATAGGCTTCTTTTCGACATGTCAGCCTATTATTTGATTTTAATACATAGTTTTAATTTTATTTAAACTTAAATCATTTTATTTACTTTTATATAGTTTAAAAATAAATAAATAAAAACAAAATAAAATATATTTTATTAATTTTAGAAATTTAAATTGGTATTAAAATTATTTTTTAAATAAAATAAATTTAATTAGTTTAAAGATTTTAAATAGTTTTACAATTGTTTAAATAGATTTTTTTAAATAGTATAAAAGAATTTTTAATTAAGTAGATTAATTTTTAAATATATTTTTAATAGATTGTCTCTTTTAAATAGTTTTAAAATTTGAATTTTAAATAATTGTCTTTTAGATTAAATATCAGGGAACGATTCATGCACTTTAGGTTTAAACATTGTAGGAGTAAAATTAGATTAAAAACCGAAAACCAATTCAAATCGATTGTCCAAATTGAAACAAAACGTATCAAATTCATAAGATCCTCGTGTAGAACGAACTTGGATCATTCACGTGTTTAATTATATTCGTCTTTGGCTTATTTATGGCTTATTACCTTTTCCTAAGGGTAATTTCCTAAATTCGCCCTATATTGTATCTAATTAAAATACACCGACGTTTCCTCAACACATCAAAAATTTTGGAGCCGCTGCCGGGGATCTTGTGTACGATTCGTTCGTGGAGATTTTTTGATCATTGATTTGAAGACCCTTTCTGTCCTCGGAAAGTTTTGTTATTTTTCTATAATTATAGTATGTATCGTTTTTCGTGTTTTTTGTGGTTATTATTATATTACGTAGAACAATAAAATTACCTACTTCCAAATAAGACCTTAGTTGGGATTTCATCACCTAGCTATTGTATTCGAATCAAAAACGAAAAATAAAGGCAAAATAGATAAATACTAATAAAAAGTTTGAACTCGATTTATACAAACTATAAGGTGGGTATAAGGCGACGAGCTATAAAAGGCCGTCTAAGGAAAAAGGTTTTTATGTGCTTTGTGCCAGCTCGTTTCCCCGCTTGCTTGTGCGTATATTGAGAGGGACGACCGATTATTGGTTTGCCGACTCGAGTAGTATTAAATCTTATTTTTGTAGTTTACTTATTGAACCTCGAGACGGTTAGGTTTTCACCTACGTTTCAAAGTCGACCGAGGGTAGATTACTTCCATAGTAATTATCCTTATTCCTTTTTTGATCATTATGTATTCATCTATCATTTGCGTTAAGCGTGGGGGTCCATTGTATGATGGCGTGTGCCCTTGTCTTCAAACGAAAGACGACTCCTCACAACGTTCCATCGAACAATTACTTATGCTAGAGTAAATGAATTTTTACAAAGATTTTTTCAAAGATGATATTTTGGTGAACTATGATTTTGATGATGACGATGATGAGGATATTTTCGACCTCACTCAATCTCATGACATAACTAATCTTATTCTTGAATCTTCCACAGTGGAACCCGAAAATTCTCTAAGCATGGGGGACGAGCATATTAGCACTATTCCGGACACGGAATCGGATGATGTAATAAAGTCTAGTGTTGAGATCCTTGTCCAAAATCCAAGAGAGTTCGATGGTATTTCCAATGAAACGTGTGATTTGCCACAATGTGATGACTCCTTCTTCCAATCATTTTGAGATTTTCTCCAATTCTAATGATGAAAATTATGATGGAAATGAAGATTTTGAGTATGATTCGACTTCTAGTGAATTTTCTAATGAGGAGTTCTCCGAACTTTCTTATAAAGATGACATTCACGACTCGGATTTTGAGGGTTTTCCGATGAACCTACTCTTCTTCACCTATTTCCACCGGGAAATGAGGATGATAATGATCCGGTTTTAGAGAGGTTCACCATTGAACTTGCTCCTTTATACCCATTTCCACCGGGAAATGAGGTTGATTTGACTATTCTAATCCTTGAAAAGTTCTCCGATGAACTTACTCATTTAGACGTGAAGGACGTGATTCTTCGTGAAAAATTATCGAACGTCTATCTTCTCGTTTCTAAGATCTAAGCCTTGAATTCTAAGCCTAATGCCAAGTATTTATCTCCATCTCCTATCCCCGTTGAGCATAGTGATCCGCTTATGGAAGAAATTAACACTTTTCTAGCTTCTAATGATTCGATATCACCGGGTGTTGATGAAATTGACCCGGAGGGAGAAATTTTCTTTACTCCAAATCTCCTTCCCACGCACTTTGATCTTAATGTGCGGGTTTTCTATGTGACTTATATTGAGTACCATGACCCGATTAATCACATTCTTAAGGGTGAAATGGTCGATAAAGATAAGAATATTGATTCCACTATGGATGAGTTTTTTATCCCACCATTACCATGTGATTTATATAATTTTGGATTAGCATGGGGGGACGACACCGTGTTGTCCATTCTTTTCTCTTCCGAGGACGAGGTATTCGATCCCAGAATCGTTGATTTAGGGAAATCTCGGCCTTTCACCGATGCAATAATTGAAAGACTTTTCGATCATCTTGGTGAGAGTTTATCTCGGGGAGCATACTATATCCATATCATGATTTGTGACTACCATCTCTTTTTGGAGATTTATGTTGAGTTTTATCCTTTCGTTTGTCATCCGACAACGAGGATGTAATCTTTAACCCTGGCATCGTGCTTTATGTTGGATTTTATTCTATTATGCCGGTTTTCACTATTTTCCCTAAGGACCAATGAATGCGGGGATCGAGTCGAGCTCATGACTCGGTTAACAAAAACGAGGTGCCTTGTGGGGGAGTCCCATACATTCTATCTTCTATCTATTTTCTAACACTAATAAGGCTTGATCTCTCAAGCTCGTACTCGTGTTTTGTTGTGTTGTGAATCTTATGTATGACCCTAATCATTGAAGACTCTCGTGTTCTGTTTTTGCCGGTCCACTTGATATTCCATACTTTGATTGTCAAAAGGGGCACACTCTCTATCCTTTGATTTTTATCAACTAACGTTTTATCTTGAAGCATAATTAATAAACGGCTTATAAATTTGCGTGCTCTTACCATGTTAGGATTTTGCATTAGACTCTTCGTATTTTAGAAAGGGGGTGTTACTCTTGAGCTAGGAAACATTAAGGAAAATGTTTAGTTTTAGCATGGGGGAGTCAATCGATATAATCGCTTGCAATTGCTTTTGTCGTATCTAAACGTAATCGTTTTTCTCGTTTTTCATAAAATTTTAAAATTTTAATGTTATTTTAAGTTTTAATAAATAAAATAAGTGCTTTTGACACAAATGTAGGCTTTCCGTTGGTGAAAATAAAAATAGTTTTTTACTCGACTCGGTTTTTACCTTAGCTTTTTCCTTAACGTGTTTAAATCATGTTTTGCTAGGCTTTAATATAGGGAACTTTAAAACGCGAAAGTCTTAACTCATACGGGTTTAAGAACGAGAACTTTTCGCAAGTTTCTATAATTGATCCTAGAAAGTCGTTTATCAAGGGAAAAACTTGAAAAAGTCTAAGAAAATGCAAGATCCTATAGATGACTTGAAAACCCAAAACTTTGATTTAATTGGCTAAGTATCCATTAATTTCACATTTTTGAAATTTTACAATATGGAGAACAAGAGATGATAATGTTTAATCATAAGTTTTGAGTTAATTATTCCTTGTATAATTATTTTTGTGTTTGATTTAATATCCTCGTATTTATTTTTCACACTTGAATAATTAATTGCTTAATAAATGAAGTTTCTAGCGGTTTAGGCTTAATATCTTAACTCATAACTCCTTCTTTTTCTTCCCTTTTAATTAAAGTGAGAACACATTAAGGGTGTCAGCGTCATGGACTTTTGATCACGGGATTGCGGAAATTTGGCTTACTATACATATCATAATAATAAGAAGAGTAAATAAAAACATGTTCTCTATGAGCCTTCGGGTGGGAGTCATGTAGCACTAACCTTGTCATTAGAGCCTTAGGGTGTATGGAATGGGGACGTGTTTAATAAAAATTGCTTCATCATCATGAGCCATAAGGTAGGATGGTGAAGGTCAATTCCCTTATTTTTATCCAAGGATCCTCAAGGTGTTATGATGTAATTATTGTTAACTCCATTAATAAGGTCAAAATTGACTTTGGAGAATTTATTGTTGCTTTAAGTAGACCTATTAGCCAAATTTCGGATTCGGGGATTTATCCCTCAAATCGTGTTAAGTTATCCTTGATGTGGGCTTTCTTTAGTAACAACGGTTTTTGAAGTCGAGGTTAGGTTTTGAGTGTTGAGTTTACACCGTTTTTGCCTTCATTTTTGGATTAATAATTATCAAATAAGTCAAATGAGCCTTTGGGTGAATGACATTTAAAATCTAGAGATACATTTAGGAATAAAAGGAGATTGAGTTTAACACAAATTACTTGTATGAGTTGTCTTAACTTTGGGGCTTATGATTGACAGTGATCTTGTTTTTAAACTTGGTTTCGAAAAGTGAAAAGTCGAGGACGATGAATCTATTTGAGTTTTATGATCCTAAAAGTTATTTTTCAAATAATGAAAGCTATACATTATGTCTTTGCAAAATAAAGTGTCGAAAGTTGAATAAAAGTGTAGTTAGTAGTTTTATTTTATCATTGCGTGAGGACACGACAATTGCTTATCAAGGGGGAGTTTGATATGAGCACAATTACTCATATCAATTATATCAATAAACAAGCATAACATGCATAAAATGTATGAAAATGGCCATGTATATGTATGTTTTGTTTGTTTCATGTGTGTAGGTATTAAGTTCACAAAAACTGGCAAATAACAACACGGGTTTTGAAGAAAAAGATCAAGGAAGCCAAAATCGAGTTCCTTTTAGTAGATTTTAACTTAATGAAGGTTAATTGGGCTTTGTGGGTCCCACTTATGATTATTGGGCCCAAAGGCCCATATAGGGATTTAAGTTATGAACTTTGGTTAATTAAGCCCATACAAGACCAAATTGAACAAACTATGGACGGTTTAAATAAATATGGGCTACAAGCCCATATCATTTCCAAAGTAATGAAAAGTGGAAGTTAACATGGGCTTTAAAAACCCATTAGGGTATTAAGCAAAGAAACGGTTAAAGCCTTTAAGTGAATACTCATTCATTTTTTGACAAACGAAAACTCACACACACTTATTACATTTTTGATGAAAACAATGTTTCACCATCAATCTCTCACCTCTCAAACCAAATAAACCAGACACCTATTTACCCTAACCCTAAATAATACAAATTGGGACTTTTTGATATGAGGCGCTTGTGAACACACGCGTTGGGAATTAATTCCCAACTTTATCGGACCTAGAAGACGCCCCTATTTGGGTGACGTGGCTCCTTTCTTGCATTTGATTGGCTAAACCACCTCATTTCCCCACTTCACCAATCAAAGAGGACAGCTCAGTTTTCAATAGGCACAACTAGCACACATGATTGCCAAGTTGGCAATCCGTGTGCTAGAGTGTGTATATCAGCCGTGAGATCAAGAGAAAGATGAGAATATGCTATATCAATGGTCAAGATAGAGTATTCGCTTCAACAAACTCCACCGGCAGGCTAGGGGGTTGGCCTATATAAACCCCCAATATTTCTGTAATTTTTATCCCATTTTTATTTTAAAAGTTATTATGTTAAAATAGTTGTAGGATAATCTTGTATTTTCTTTTCTCAGTTTTGTAATCAGTTGATTATTAATAAAAGTTATTTGGATTTGCATTAATTCCTGTTTTATTTTCTTTTAAACTCAATATTGCAATTTAATTCTTTAAACTGTTTTGATTATAATAATGTTAAAGTTATTTAATAAAGCTAAATAATAGCTTTTATTGGATAACTAAAGTAACATTGGGTAAAACTTTCCCTACTGGAAAGTTTATCAAACTGGTCTGAATGTTGGTGGATGGTGATTCGAGTTATGGTGTTTCGAACGATGGTGTTGTTTTGAGTCATTAAGACGGCTCAGCACCGCATATTCTTCCCAAAGGATCTCTTCAAAAAGGTTCACTCTCATTTTAATTTTCATGTTTTTAGATTAATCTTGTTAAATTATTATGTGATTTAGTTAAATGTTTGAGGTATTATGATTTTGACTGTTTAGTTTGACTGGTATTATTTTCCTATCTGTGTAACTGTTTTGATTTGCATACTGTTTGGATGTAAGTATTTAATCTGCTTACTAAAAGTGAGTTATCTATTAAAATTGGGGTTTGGATAAACTTGATATCATGCGAGTTTTGTTTTATGTCTGCTTCACTAGTAAGTCTGTAAGTTTATATAATCTGATAAAAGACTGGGTATATGTGAGTATTTAAGTGATGTTTAGAACTGATTTACAGTTAAGGTAAAAAATGTCTTGGTAAGTGTATAAGGTCTGCTAGCTTGTGATATTAAATCTGAGTTTTCACACAAGTTTTTTATATCTGTTATAAGCTTTCATTTGTCTCATACATTGCTGATTATACAGTTTTTGTTGAGTTTCATTTAACTGTTATAACTTTTGAATGCCTTGTTATATTTGCTTTGTGGTTTGCCTGTATTGTGTTTTCTATAGATTTGATCTATGCTGAGTTTCATTTAGATTTGCTGATATAGCTTGTGTTTTTATCTTATTGATTTTCATCTGTCCAAAGAAATTCACAAAGTCATAACTATGACTTTGGTTTTTAGTTTAGTTGTCAATTTATAATTGTTTCATACCGAAAGTAGTTATCACAAAGTCACTCCTGCGATTTTGGTTTTCGTTTATATTGTCCAAAAAGAATTAACCAAAAAATGTCCCTTGTGGGACTCGAACCCTTGACCTCAAGGGTGGCTGCCAAATGCATTAACCAACTGGTCTAGCTCCTTATTTTTGTTTTAATACTGTTCTTTAATTAATATAGGCTTCTTATTCGAGCTGTCAGCCTATTATTTGATTTTAACACATAGTTTTAATTTTATTTAAACTTAAATCATTTTATTTACTTTTATATAGTTGAAAAATAAATAAATAAAAACAAAATAAAATATATTTTATTAATTTTAGAAATTTAAATTGTTATTAAAATTTGTTTTTAAATAAAATAGATTTAATTAGTTTAAAGATTTTAAATAGTTTTAAAATTGTTTAAATAGATTTTTTTTTAAATAGTATAAAAGAATTTTTAATTAAGTAGATTAATTTTTAAATAGATTTTTAATAGATTGTCTCTTTTAAATAGTTTTGAAATTTGAATTTTAAATAATTGTATTTTATATTAAATATCAGGGAACGATTCATGCAATTTAGTTTTAAAAATTGTAGGAGTAAAATTAGATTAAAAACCGAAACCAATTCAAATCGGTTGTCCAAATTGAAACAAAACGTCTCAAATTCACAAGATCCTCATGTACAACGAACTTGAGTCAATCACGTGTTTAATTATATTCGTCTTTGGCTTATTTATGGCTTATTACCTTTTCCTAAGGATAATTTCCTAAATTCGCCCTATATCGTATCTAATTAAAATACACCGACGTTTCCTCAACACATCAAAAGCATGCGTCCCAAAAACTGACAACCACCAGTATTTGACTTCCTATCATTACAAGCACTTGCATAATCACTATCACTATAGGCTTCAAGAACAAAAGGGGATTCCCTTGGATACCATAAGCCTAGCTTGGGTTGTGCCTTGATATAATTGAAGATTTTCTTGACAGCATTCAACTTGGACACGGTAGGTGCCACCTGATGTCTAGAACAAGCACTAACAACAAACATAATGTCTAAGCATGAAGCAGTCAAATACATGAGTGAGACAATCATAGACCTGTACAAATGAACATTAATAGGAGGATCTGGCTCATTCTTGAGTTTGACTTTAGTTACCTCATAAGGTGTTGCTGTTGGTCTAAGAGGTTCCACATCAAACTTCTGAATAATGTCATGAACATATTTATCTTGACTAATGAAGATACCATCCGGCTGCTGCTTGACTTGGAGACCAAGGAAAAATGTTAGTTCACCCATGACACTCATCTGAAATTCTCCTTTCATCAGCTGTTCAAACTCATGACACCATTCCTTCTTAGTAGAACCGAAGATAATATCATCCACATAAACCTGAACCAAGATGATGTCTTTGGCATTCCTCTTAAGGAACAATGTTTTGTCAATAGTGCCTATTCTATAGCCATGCTTCAACAAGAAAGTTGATAGACGCTCATACCAGGCTCTAGGAGCTTGATGAAGACCATAAAGAGCTTTGACAACCTTGTAGACCTTTTTAGGATGAAGTGGATCCACAAAGCCCTTAGGTTAAGTGACATATACTTCTTTGTCAATCTTTCCATACAGAAATTCACCCTTGACATCCATTTGAAATACTGTAAAGCCAATATAAGAATCAAAGGCCAAAAATAGACGTATGGCCTCAATTCGTGCAACAGGAGCAAAAAATTCATTATAGTCAATGCCTTCAAGCTGAGTTTGGCCCTGTGCTACTAGTCTTGCCTTATTCGTCTCCACAATACCCTGGGCATCTTTCTTGTTTTTGAAAATCCATTTGGTACCAATTGCTGTCTTTCCATCTGGTAAATCAACTAGGATCCAAACATTCTGAAACAAGAATTATTGCATCTCCTCCTGCATGGCTTCTACCAAACTTTGATCCTCAAGAGCATGTGAGACAGACCTAGGTTCCACTTGTGACAGAAAACAAGCAAACAAACAGTGAAGAAAATCTATGTGATTATTTCGCTTTTTGTAAAATCCGCATGCTTTTACCATGCATAGTACCTTAAGTTCATACGTACTAGTTAAAAACTTTCCTAATATAGCATGATTACGATTACGTGTTAGGAGTTTATGTATTACGTACGTGTTAGAACACGATAAGTATTTTATTTGCACGATCACATAATAATTATTTAGCAATAATTAATCACGAGCATACGATCACGAAATCACGAGCGTAATTAAAACACGAGCTATTATTAATTACGTATATATATTTAATACGAGCGTAATTAAATATATAAGAGTATGGTATTTACGTAACGAGAACATTTAAAACACGAACTTAATTAAACATAAACGAGTACTAAATAACAAGACACGAAACGAGGTACGGGAACCCCACGGGAGAGTCCCTACCCGCGACAAAAACAAGGTAATGGGCCAAGCCCATTACCAATTTTACTAAGAGGGGGTTAAATAGATTTTTACTACTAAAAATTACTTTTAGAAAAGATTTCAAGAAAACCTAAAATCTCCTTTTTCTTCTCTCTTTGTGCCGCCACCTTCAAATCACCAACAAGGTGATTCATTGATCTCGGATCTTGAAGTTTTATTGTTTGTTCGTGTTTGTTCTTCACCCTCTTGATCCACGAATACGGTAAAACCTTTTTTTAACCTTTTTCTTTTTAATTAATCTTTTATTAATTATGAACACGTGATGTTTTTATAAAAACACATTAATTAAACATAGATCTAACATGTTTTGATCATTAATTAATCAAAGGGTCGATCAAAGGGGTGTTTGTTTTGGGCCGCAAGGTACAACCGACCCCAAGGGGGGTTCGGTTTGTTTTAGCCGACCACCACCAAGACCTTTTTGGTCTTGGTTGGTGCGTGTGGGTCCCACGGCAGCAAGGGGTACCCCAATTTGGGTCGGGGTACGGTGTTGTTTCATATCCGGTGCATGTTTTTAGGCTTAGATCCGGATCATGATTATGTTAGTTGTTTATGTTATAAACTTATGTTAAAAATTAAATTAATAAAAAGATGAGATTAATTTAATAACGTGACTTAGGTTAATTGATTATTAATAATCATGAAATTATTTTTAACCTAAGTATTTATATTATTAAGACTTATAATTAATTAATTATTTAAAAACCATGGATATAATTAATTAATTAAACATGACTTAGGTTATATTATTAATATTTAATAATACATATTTTAACCTAAGTATTTAATATATTTAATTAAAAACATGTCATACTTTAATTAAATATTATAACCTCTAGTTTAATTAAATTACATGAAATAATTATTAAACTATATAATATATCATATGACTTAGGAAATAATCATGAAAACACTTAGGCTTATTTACTTAGCTTATTTAACCAGCTTATTTCTAATTATGGAAACTTTCTATTTTTAGAAACTTAATTAAATAAGGCAGCTATTTTATTTAAGGAAACCAACTATTTTTAGAAACTTATTTATTTAAGGCAGCTAATCTATTTATGGAAACTTATTTAATTAAGGCAGCTAATCTATTTATGGAAACTTTCTATTTTTAGAAACTTATTTATTTTAAGTAGTAAATCTATTTTTGAAAACTTTCTATTTTTGGAAACTTTCTATTTTTGGAAACTTTCTATTTTTGGTAACTTTCTATTTTTGGAAACTTTCTATTTTTGGAAACTTTCTATTTTAGGAAACCTGCTATTTTTGGAAAGTTACTTATTATTACGCAGTAAGTATAATAACACATGAAATACCAGAAATACTTAATCAGATTGAACAAAATATAAGATTTAACACAGTTTAAGGCTTTAAACAGTGTAAAATAGTAAGAACACATAAAATAAGCTAAGACATGATATAAAACCAGCTATATATGTAGTAAGCAGATACTTATTGCATGTACGTATTTATGTAGCACTAGTGTTTCGGAAGTAGGATTCTCGCAGTTCATCGTTCTCGTTCACTGGACATAAGGTACGGCTTCCCGTCCTTTCAGTATGGACATTCTTTTCTTATTAGGATTTCCCCAAATGCAGCCAACTGTTTTCCCGTAGTATAAGTATGAGTTTGATTGCTTATGTTTTAAATATGATTACCTATAGCCATATACATGCATGACCAGTTTCACCTAGTTATGGAGGTACCATAACCATAACATTAGAGGCACTGATGTTATGACTTCACCACGGCAGAGTGATTGCTCGTGGCGTCCCTTCAGTTTTGGCCATTTATTTATATTGATCATGTGGGGCGTATGGGTGCATCCTAGTTACACGTTTTATTCAGGATTACATGGTGAATGTGGTGTGTGCCTTGCATCCTTCACAAGGAGCTGATCCCTCATACCCATAAAACTAGTATATTAAATTAGAGGCAGCCCCTCTAATTTACATGATGAGGTCACCCCTCCAATTATTCATGCACAGTGGATATTCATGACCTATATTGGCTAATGGTAAAATATGACAAACAATTTTTATAAGATAAACATAAGACTTTCAAACTATAAAACCAGTTTTATTAAGACTTAACCAGGTTACTCGAGACTTAGTTTCTTCCGCTGTTATTATGTTATATGCTTATCCTATTCATGCTTTATTGTACATCCGTGCACTGAGCGTATTGCTCAACCGTTTTCCTTTTCTATGTTCCCAAAACGGCAGGTACTCAGGGACGCTCGTAGACACTAAGAGTACGTGCATATGGACTGGAAGCTGTCTAGCCTTCTTTACATTATGCATTTCTTTTCTTTATGATACTTATGCTTTGGACATTGTTTCGTCCTTATTCCTTACTATACTATGTTTGTGTGTGATGAGCTTTACTTTTGGACTACCGATGTTTGATTCCGGTATTTTCCTTTATATGGTCAAGTAATGTTTAGACATTTTACCTTGTATGCTTTGATGACACGCCATAATTACTGTGATATTTCCATTTCCAAAATGGGGTGTTACAATTATGGTATCAGAGCCAAGGCTTCGACCTGTAGGCTCTCAAATATGACCTGTGATTAGTGGGTAGTCACTAAGGTCTTCCTAGATCTGACAGTCGTTTTCATGCATTCATCATTTTAAGCATACATATATATGTCATTGTTACAGGGTTTTTGACTAAGTAGTGGTTGGTACAGGACTGGCCCTATTTAGTCGCATGTGTTTTATCGAAACTTTTAGATTTGGGACCGACCCATAGGTGTCCCCTCGATATGTCTTTTGTTTTGAGTGAACTGACCAGAGGCGTTCACTCTCGAGCATCCAAAGTTTTCATAAAACTGCATCATGCATTCATACAAAAAATTTCTTGCATAAAATTTTTCTCGTGAAATTTTTGTATAAAATTTTTTCATGTATATATATTTTATATTTTATGTTTTGAACTGTTTAATCATATGTTTTATTGTTATACTGTCAGATGGTTCTCACACGCGAACAGGAGCGGCTCAATGCTGCAATTCAGGCTGCCATGCAAGCCTTGCTTCCTCAACTAAGGAATGACATCCGGGCTGAAGTTCAAGCTGCCAACAATCAGCAGCACCACAATCAGCCACCTCCTCCTCCTCCTCCAGTGACATTAGCAGTATGGCTGGAGAGATTCAACAAGCTCCGCCCTCGAGCTTTTGAGAAGACAGATAGCCCCAGCGATGCTGAAAGCTGGTTGGCTCACATTGAGAAGATGTTCAACGCTATGGGCTGTGACCCTGCATACAAGGCGAGGTTGGCATGCTATCGGTTCGAAGGCGATGTACTCAACTGGTGGTTAGCTTTGATGCAATCTGAAGGTAGTGATGAGTGGGTTGCTGGTTTGACTTGGGCTCAGTTCAAGGAAAGGGTGATGGAGCAGTTCTTTCCCAAGGCTGAGCAGGACAAACTCAAGAGAGAGTACCATGGGATCCGTCAGAGAGCTGGGGGGAATAGCAACGAGTTTATGCAGCGCTTTCTTCGCTTGGCTGGTTTCCTTGGTGCGGCAGCAGGTACTCCAGAAGAGCAGGCACATCACTTCAGATGGGCTCTTCGCACATCGGTCGCAAACAATCTGGTGTGTGCTACGTTCAATACTGTAGCACAAGTGGCCGATGCAACACGAAAACTGGAGATGCTGCAGGAGAGGGATGAGTTCGGGGAAGCTGAAAGACCCGACAAGAGGTAAAACCTTCGTAATCAAGTGGTGATTAGTCGGTATAATTTCCATATGTCAATTATTCATCTCTTTAAATGTATCTTCCAGGCAGAAAACTGGGGACCGGTCTCAGCCGGCTACTCAGCAGCAGCCTCATCAGCCCAAGGGAAATGGTCAGACTAATGACCGATCTGCTACGGATAGGCGTGGCAGTAATAACAATTACCGTAACAACGTCGGGCAATCCAGCAACAGCAGGTCCTAATACTTACGAAATTTCTTATGTTTTATGTTATAACTCATATTCTGACACTTTAACAAACTTCTACCAGGAACCATGGAAACGGTAGGGACCAGAACCAGAGAGGTTCGCAGCCTAGCCGTCCAGCTATCACTGGTATTCAATCTTACGATTATCCGCTTCATCCTTTATACCCAACTATTATGTCTCATGTAAAATGTTTTATCAGGTCCTCAGCCAGCCAGAGCACCTGCTGGAGGATACACTCATCCTCTTTGCTCTACTTGCCACCGTAGGCACCCAGTACCATGTCGCCGTAATACTGATGCGTGCTTCAAGTGTGGTCTTCCTGGCCATATTATGAAGAATTGCCGTAAGGGCGAGATGGAGGGTACATCGGTACATGCTGATACCAAGCCGCCTCCTACTGTCGGGCGTGTCTACACGACATCTCGAGACCAGGCCAACAAGTCTACAGGTACCATCACTGGAATCTTGTATATGTATGGTCGCGTTGCATGTGTTCTTTTCGATACGGGTGATACTCACTCGGTTATTTATACTGCTTATGCTAAGAACATTAGGATGCCTCCCTTGCCACTAGAAAATAGGCTTACTATTTCCACGCCTTTGAGGGACTCTGTATTAATCACCCATGTATACAAGAGTCTTCCCCTAGAATTTGATGATAAGGTTCAAACTGTCGACGTACTTCCGCTAGACATGAATGAATTCGACATGATTTTAGGCATGGATTGGCTATCCAAGTATTATGCTACCATAGACTGTCATTCATATCGAGTTATCTTCGGTGATGTCAATGCACCAGAGTACATTCATAATGGGTTCATACCCGGACGGTCTGTACAAATCATATCCACCGTGCAAGCACGTGCACTCCTGTCACATGGCTGCGAGGGTTATCTAGCTACGGTTCACCACATAGATGCTGAATCTCCATCGATTCAGGATCAACCAATAGTGTCGGAATTCCAAGATGTGTTTCCAGCAGAACTTACGGGCATACCGCCTGCACGAGAAGTGGAATTCAGTATCGAGCTGGTTCCAGGAGCTGAACCAATCTCCAAGGCTCCTTATCGCATGGCTCCCATAGAGCTGAAGGATCAACTGCAAGAACTTCTTGAACGAGGTTTCATTCGACCGAGCGCATCTCCATAGGGCGCACCGGTTTTGTTTGTTAAGAAGAAGGACGGCAGTATGCGTCTTTGCATAGACTATCGCGAGCTCAACAAGATTACTATTCGGAATAGGTATCCACTGCCACACATTGACGATCTGTTTGACCAACTCCAAGGGGCCAAACACTTCTCCAAGATCGATCTTAGGTCAGGCTATCATCAGTTACGAGTCAAGGAGCAGGATATCGCTAAGACTGCCTTTCGTACTCGTTATGGCCACTACGAGTTTGTAGTTATGCCATTTGGCCTGACAAATGCTCCAGCAGTGTTCATGGATCTGATGAACAGAATCTTCCATGAATTTCTGGACAAATTCGTCATTGTTTTCATCGATGACATCCTGATTTTCTCTAAGTCCAAGGAGAAACACGAAGACCATCTTCGTACAGTGCTACAGATTCTTCGCCAGAAGCAGTTGTATGCTAAATTCTCCAAGTGTGAGTTCTGGTTAGACAAGGTGGCATTCTTAGGTCACATTGTATCAGCAGAAGGAATCACTATGGATCCAGCGAAGGTTGAGGCCATCACTAAGTGGCCAAGGCCGACATCAGCGACAGAAGTCCGCAGTTTCTTAGGCTTAGCTGGCTATTACCGTAGGTTCGTAGAGAACTTTTCCCGCCTAGCACTACCATTGACCAAACTGATGCGGAAAGGGGAGAAATTCGTCTGGACTGAAGATCGAGAGAAGAGCTTTGAAGACCTGAAGCAGAAGCTAGTATCTGCACCTATTCTTACTCTACCATCTGGTACGGGTGGATTTCAAATCTATAGCGATGCATCGGGGAAGGGACTTGGCTGTGTTCTCATGCAACATGGGAAAGTGATCGCGTACGCTTCACAACAGCTTAAGCCTTATGAAGAGAATTACCCCACACACGATCTGGAACTTGTTGTAGTCGTGTTTGCATTGAAGATATAGAGACACTACTTATACGGAGAATCATGTGACATTTTCACAGACCACAAGAGCTTGAAGTATATCTTCACTCAGCGTGAATTGAACATGAGGCAGAGAAGATGGTTAGAGCTGTTGAAGGATTATGACATTAATCTACAGTATCATCCCGGAAAGGCAAATGTAGTAGCAGATGCCCTTAGCAGGAAGTCCGGAATGATCAACAGCATTATAATCGAAGAGGAAATCATAAGAGACTTGGAGCGACTAGACATCGAGATCATGGTACGTGGACAACACGGTTACTGGGCTAATCTTAGAGTAGAACCCAAGTTACTATCTAAGATCAAGGAAGCTCAGAAAGATGACGGAGAAATTTGGGCGATAGTACATAATTTGGAGAAGCAGACGGAATTCAGAGTAGATGCAGATGGTATCGTATGGCAGGGCACTAGACTTTGTGTTCCTGATGACCAAGAACTCCGGGAAGCTTTGTTAGCTGAAGCTCATAGCTCCCCATTCTCGATACATCCTGGTTCAACCAAAATGTACCATGACATTAAGCAGTACTTTTGGTGGAGTGGTATGAAACAGGATGTGGGCACTTACGTCTCCAAATGTCTTACCTGCCAGCAGGTTAAGATCGAGCATCAGCGATCTGGCGGTCTCCTTCAACCGTTAGACATTCCAGAGTGGAAGTGGGATAAAATCACCATGGATTTTGTTACCGGTCTTCCGCCTACCAAAAGGAAGCACGATGCAATTTGGGTTATCATTGATCGACTTACCAAATTAGCTCATTTCTTACTGATCCGCAAGGAAGATCCGGTAAGTAAACTCGCAGATACGTACAGACGATAGATCATGAGACTACACGGTGCACCATCCAACATCGTCTCAGACAGAGATCCTCGATTCACTTCGCGCTTCTGGAAAAGTCTGCAGAAAGCTTGGGGTACACAACTTAAGCTTATCACGGCTTTTCAACCTCAAACGGACGGACAGTCGGAGCGAACCATTCAAACATTGGAGGATATGTTGAGATCATGTGCGTTGGAATGGACGGGTGATTGGGACGAATACATCTGTTTGGTGGAGTTTGCGTACAACAACAGCTGGCACGCGAGCATCAAGTGTGCTCCATTTGAGATGTTGTATGGCAGAAAGTGTCGCGCCCCAATCTGCTGGGATCAGGTTGGCGAGCGAACACTCGAAGGACCAGAAATCATAGAGATGACAAACGAGAAGATCGCAGTAGCTAGGCAGAAGATTCAGGAGGCACGGTCACGTCAAAAGAGTTACGTCGACAAGCATCGTAGGGATTTACACTTTAACGTAGGAGATCACGTCTTCCTTAAGGTTTCGCCGGCACGTGGTGTTAGACGCTTCGGGATTAAAGGGAAGCTCAGTCCTCGTTTCATCGGACCGTTTGATATCATTGAACGAGTCGGTGAAGTATCTTACTGATTGGCGTTACCTCCGCAGCTTTCGCATGTGCACAATGTGTTTCATGTGTCCTTACTCAGAGGGTATCAATGTCATCCCCTTCACATGGTTCAGTATCCACTGGAACAGATTCGTGAAGATCTCACTTTTATAGAAGAACCCGAACGAGTTCTTGACAGGCAAGAACGAGTCATGAGAAAGAAGACGATTCCATTCGTCAAAATTCTATGGCGGGATCATACCGAGCGGGAAGCCACTTGGGAAACGGAGGAGTCTATCCGGGCTTCTTACCTTCATTTTATATTTTGAATTCGGGTATGTTCTTCTTTTCCAGTTTACTTTATCTATAATTCGGGGACGAATTATTCTTTTTAGGGGGGAAGAGTTGTAAAACCCGCATGCTTTTACCATGCATAGTACCTTAAGTTCGTACGTACTAGTTAAAAACTTTCCTAATATAGCATTATTACGATTACGTGTTAGGAGTTTATGTATTACGTACGTGTTAGAACACGATAAGTATTTTATTTGCACGATCACGTAATAATTATTTAGCAATAATTAATCACGAGCATACGATCACGAAATCACGAGCGTAATTAAAACACGAGTTATTATTAATTACGTATATATATTTAATACGAGCGTAATTAAATATATAAGAGTATGGTATTTACGTAACGAGAACATTTAAAACACGAACTTAATTAAACATAAACGAGTACTAAATAACAAGACACGAAACGAGGTACGGGAACCCCACGGGGGAGTCCCTACCCGCGACCAAAACAAGGTAATGGGCCAAGCCCATTACCAATTTTACTAAGAGGGGGTTAAATAGATTTTTACTACTCAAAATTACTTTTACAGAAGATTTCAAGAAAACCTAAAATCTCCTTTTTCTTCTCTCTTTGTGCCGCCACCTTCAAATCACCAACAAGGTGATTCATTGATCTCAGATCTTGAAGTTTTATTGTTTGTTCGTGTTTGTTCTTCACCCTCTTGATCCACGAATACGGTAAAACCTTTTTTTAACCTTTTTCTTTTTAATTAATCTTTTATTAATTATGAACACGTGATGTTTTTATAAAAACACATTAATTAAACACAGATCTAACATGTTTTGATCATTAATTAATCAAAGGGTCGATCAAAGGGGTGTTTGTTTTGGGCCGCAAGGTACAACCGACCCCAAGGGGGGTTCGGTTTGTTTTAGCCGACCACCACCAAGACCTTTTTGGTCTTGGTTGGTGCGTGTGGGTCTCACGGCAGTAAGGGGTACCCCGATTTCGGTCGGTGTACGGTGTTATTTCATATCCGGTGCATGTTTTTAGGCTTAGATCTGGATCATGATTATGTTAGTTGTTTATGTTATAAACATATGTTAAAAATTAAATTAATAAAAAGATGAGATTAATTTAATAACATGACTTAGGTTAATTGATTATTAATAATCATGAAATTATTTTTAACCTAAGTATTTATATTATTAAGACTTATAATTAATTAATTATTTAAAAACCATGGATATAATTAATTAATTAAACATGACTTAGGTTATATTATTAATATTTATAATACATATTTTAACCTAAGTATTTAATATATTTAATTAAAAACATGTCATACTTTAATTAAATATTATAACCTATAGTTTAATTAAATTACATAAAATAATTATTAAACTATATAATATATCATATGACTTAGGAAATAATTATGAAAACACTTAGGCTTATTTACTTAGCTTATTTAACCAGCTTATTTCTAATTATGGAAATTTTCTATTTTTAGAAACTTAATTAAATAAGGCAGCTATTTTATTTATGGAAGCCAGCTATTTTTAGAAACTTATTTATTTAAGGCAGCTAATCTATTTATAGAAACTTATTTAATTAAGGCAGCTAATCTATTTATGGAAACTTTCTATTTTTAGAAACTTATTTATTTTAAGCAGTAAATCTGTTTTTAGAAACTTTCTATTTTTGGAAACTTTCTATTTTTGGAAACTTTCTATTTTTGGAAACTTTCTATTTTTGGTAACTTTCTATTTTTGGAAACTTTCTATTTTTGGAAACTTTCTATTTTAGGAAACCTGCTATTTTTGGAAAGTTACTTATTATTACGCAGTAAGTATAATAACACATGAAATACCAGAAATACTTAATCAGATTGAACAGAATATAAGATTTAACACAGTGTAAAATAGTAAGAACACATAAAATAAGCTAATTACATGATATAAAACCAGCTATGTATGTAGTAAGCAGATACTTATTTCATGTACGTATTTATGTAGCACTAGTGTTTCGGAAGTAGGATTCTCGCAGTTCATCGTTCTCGTTCACTGGACATAAGGTACGGATTCCTGTCCTTTCAGTATGGACAATCTTTCCTTATTAGGATTTCCCCGTATGCAGCCAACTGTTTTCCCGTAGTATAAGTATGAGTTTGATTGCTTATGTTTTAAATATGATTACCTATAGCCATATACATGCATGACCAATTTCACCTAGTTATGGAGGTACCATAACCATAACATTAGAGGCACTGATGTTATGACTTCACCACAACGGAGTGATTGCTCGTGGCGTCCCTTCAGTTTTGGCCATTTATTTATATTTATCATGTGGGGCGTATGGGTGCATCCTAGTTACACGTTTTATTCAGGATTACATGGTGAATGTGGTGTGTGCCTTGCATCCTTCACAAGGAGCTGATCCCTCCTACCTATAAAACCAGTATATTAAATTAGAGGCAGCCCCTCTAATTTGCATGATGAGGTCACCCCTCCAATTATTCATGCACGGTGGATATTTATGACCTATATTGGCTAATGGTAAAATATGACAAACAGTTTTTATAAGATAAACATAAGACTTTCAAACTATAAAACCAGTTTTATTAAGACTTAATCAGGTTACTCAGGACTTAGTTTCTTCCGCTGTTATTATGTTATATGCTTATCCTATTCATGCTTTATTGTACATCCGTGCACTGAGCGTATTGCTCAGCCGTTTTCCTTTTCTATGTTCCCAAAATGGTAGGTACTCAGGGACGCTCGTAGACACTAAGAGTACGTGCATATGGACTGGAAGCTGTCTAGCCTTCTTTACATTATGCATTTCTTTTCTTTATGATACTTATGCTTTGGACATTGTTTCGTCCTTATTCCTTACTATACTATGTTTGTGTGTGATGAGCTTTACTTTTGGACTACCGATGTTTGATTCCGGTATTTTCCTTTATATGGTCAAGTAATGTTTAGACATTTTACCTTGTATGCTTTGATGACACGCCATAATTACTGTGATATTTCCATTTCCAAAATGGGGTGTTACACTTTTGGTCTTCAATGTAGCTCACAAGAGCATGATGACCAGAAGTTGCTTTCTTATGCATGCCGCGAGTCTTGATAGTAGAACCAGGATCTCCTATGATTTGATTAGTAGGATGCACTTTATGGATCTGCTGAATAGGAGTAGGAACTACTTCTACTTCTGGTGCCAAGTTAGTAAGATCCCCAACAATGCCATCATCATATGAAGCAGAATCGAAAATGCCTTCTATTGGTTTTTTATGAATATCATCCAGCTTAGTTATAGACTTCTTTTGATAGTTTCCTAGGTCAGAAGGACCAGAGAACCCAGTTGTGGAAGTTGGATCACTAATAGGACTACCAATAGGAGTTGGACGTGCACTAGGAGTAACAGTAGGCTCACTAGGAGTAGCTAGTATAGCAGGAGTATCCATAGGAAACTCAAAGCCTCCTTGGGTAGCTGTAGTAGTAGCATCTTGTTCTTGCTTAAGCAGTGTATCAAGAGCTCCTTGTGAGTCAAGAATGGCTGATGAAGTAGCACCATCAGGAGTAGCAGAGGTGTCGGGAGAGACTGTGGTGGAATAGGATGGTATGAAAAAAATGTCATCATCCTCATCTGAATCTGAAAAGCTATTAGTAGTAGCTGAACTAGAAGACACAAATACGTGTGGACCTGCATGTTGGTTAGTTTTGAAACAAAAATATCCCAATGAGTCGCTGAGATAATCAAGATCAAAATACCATTAAGGACCTTTGCCTTGGATGTTTGTCTTCTCTTCAAAGTACCTTAGATTGATAGTTTAAATAACATGCTTGGCAGTGAGATTGTAGACCCTATAGGCTCTTGAGTGAGCTGAATATCCCACAATGTAGCCTTCATCCGCCTTGCCATCAAATCTCACCAAATAGTCACTAGTGTTGAGAATGGTGACAGGATAGCCAAAAGGTTTCAAATGATTAATGCTTGGAACTCTGGTTGTGAGTAGTTCAGAGGGAGTCTTTTTATGAGGATTCGTTATGGAGACCCTATTCAACACATAACATGCAGTGTTGACCGCTTCTGTCCAAAACATAGTCGGGAGCTTGGAATCAGCAAGCATGGTTCTTGCTGCTTCTATAAAAGTCTTGTTTTTCCTTTTTGCAACACCATTCTATTGAGGAGTCCTGGCAGCACGATAGTCTCTTTTGATACCTTTTAAATTGTAAAGTGCTATGAGGTCTGCATTCTTGAACTCAGTTCCATTGTTACAACGAATACCTTTTACCTTCTAGGACAACTAATTTTCAATTAAGGAAATAAAGTCTTTGAGAATGGGGTAGGTCTCACTTTTAGCAGCCATAAAGAAAACCCATGAAAACCTGCTATAACCATCAGTTACCACAAGACAGTAGTGTTTATGGTCAATGATCCTAATGGAGGTAGTACCAAACAGATCCATATGAAGTAACTACAAAGGTTCAGTTATTAAGCTGAGAGCAGTGATGGCATTCAAGGATGCTTTGTGTTATTTTCCCTTTGCTGCAAGCAGGGCAATTGATGTCGTTCTTGAAAGTTTTGGGAGGTAAAACAGAGACCAGGTTCATATTTTCCAGCTTGTGAATGGTCTTGAAGTTTACATGTCCCATCCTTCTATGCCATTTTGTGGCTTCATCTTCTGATGCTTTGGCAACCAAGCAAGCTAGTTGACCAGTAGGATTAACTTCATTCAACTTGATACTATAGAGGTTATGTCTTCTTGGGATTTTGAGTAGAATTTGGGAGTCATCTGGTAGCTTAAAGTCTTTGGATAGCACCAAGCAATCAGTATCCGTAAAGAGGACAAACTGCTTCTTGTCACAAATCTGAGAGACAGAGATCAAGTTGAAGTGTTGAAGTGCTTCCACATAGTAAACCTGCTCAAAATTAAGGTTAAGGGTCTAAATAGTTCCTTTGCCAGAGATCCTTCCTTCACCACCACCAAAGTACACTTTCTCGCTTTGAAATGGTACAAAATTAGTCAAAAGTCCTTTGTTCCCTGTCATGCTCCTAGAGCAACCACTATCTACAATTCTAAGAGATGGATCTTGGTATGGATTAATCTACAACAACACAATAGTATGTAACAGTTAGTGTCTTAAGGGGACCCAAACCATTTCTGGCTTGAGTCTACCTTGTGGATCATTATTAGATAGCCATGGAGATTGATGAGATCCAATTTTGTTCTTGTGTTGCTTGTACATCATATGGGTTTTCTTTTGTGAACAAGAACAACTTACTGAGGGCTTAACATCAGAACCCAAATTTCCCAACCCAAAATACATTTGGTCTGAAGGAACAGAGTTATGAAAATGTTGAAAATAATTGTTGGTTGGTCGATTATAGGTACTAGGATTGCTTCTCCAACTAGTAGTAGCTGAAGAAGATGTCCTCCTAGAAGAGGAAAAAGATTGAGCACTTGGGTTTAGTCTTCTAGAAGCAAAACCCATACCAATAGGAGTAGCTCCTGGTGGACCAGGAGTACCTTTACCTAGATAGCTAGTAGGCTTTTGATAATAAAAATCACAATCTTTAATCAAATGAAATTTACTACCACACAAAAAGCATGTTTTAAAAGACCTTTTATTCAAATGACATTGTTTTGAACTGCTATTCTTATTACAAAAAACTTTAGGAGAATCAACATTCCTAGAATTCAGAAAACTAGAATAAAAAAATGGAAGTATAAGTAGTAGCAACTCTCTCATCACTCATCCTAGAACTAGAAGCAGCAGTGTCATTTGGCTTAGGACTCGAAGGACTTGACTCTTCACTTGAACCACACGATGCATAGTCACTTGCAATTGTCACTGAAAGTACAAGAGACAAAGTTATTAGTATTAGTAAAGCTTTTTGGAAACTCATGCATTTGTGATTCATCCAAGTCTTTATGCATGGATGTAGGCATAAATGTTCCTGTAAGAGGTGGAGGAACATCATGAATTGCTACAGTTGGTTTAAACCTATTGTAACTAGGTTTTCCCTCCTCTTCTTTGTCAAGATCAAAGACACTTGAAAAGGATAAATCAAAAACATCATTTGGGCCAATATAGTTGTCAAATCCTAACCCCTCTTACTTCCTTTAGACATACTGATATCTATTAGCTTGGAAAGATTCTTGGGGTGCTTTTTGCCATTTATCAAATTTTAATAGAGTAGCATCCAATTTCTCTTGCATTTCTTGTTTTGCCTGAATACTCTCAGTATTAAGGTTTTTAGTATATTTAAGCAAGTTAATGGTATTCTTTAAATCAATACTTAATACCCTAATCTTATCCTCATACTCAAGTTGAGTATTTTGTAACCACTTCTTTTGTTGTTCTAAAGTTCTGAGAGAACTCTTATAAGCTTGAACTTCTAAAAAATACTTGTCATTTTGAGCATTTATTTCATTGCATTGTGTTAAGAGGTAAGAATATTTATTATCACAACCAAGAGGGCAATTTTATACCTAAGGAAAGATTCCCATGAGAGAAAATTCCTCTGATTCCTCTGCCCCAGATATGTGGCCAGCAATCATAGCAAACACATCAGTAGCAGACTCAACTTTTTCCAAGGTGGGAGTCTCATGATCATTCCAGTTCACCATGGTATCAATAGATTCCAAAGCTTTCTTTTCCTCCTGAATCTCTTGAACCTTGAAGGATTAATACTTGTTCTTTTCATGGTCGTTTTTATTAAGGCATTCTCTAGCAAAATGATATAGTGTTTTTACTACCCTTTAGGAAAAGAGCAATAATGGGGGCAAGTATTAAGTTGCACGTTTTAGGAAAAACGTGAAACCGAACAAATGCGGGTTCGTTCTCGAGGAGGTGTGTGGATTAATGTGCCAATAAGTATAATCAAAAGTTTGGGGTAGTGTCGTTTTTAGATGAGAAAAGAAAGAAAAACTAAGACGAACTACGATTACAATTAACCTACGACGAAAGACGTAAAACGCGAACGTAAGTACGTAAAACGTGAAAAATTAAAAAAATTTAAGCTAAAAACAAATTAAAAATGAAAAAGTAGTCTAAAATAATATAAATAAGAAATAAAATCCAATAAAAATATTTTAAAACCTTTTATTAATTAAATATTCAATTTTAAATGCTAATTAAAGCCCTAAAATCAAATATAATTAATAAAAATGTCCAAAATATTATTTTATTCAACAAATAACTTACTTATATTATCTAAAGACTAAAAAGTATTTTTCCTAATTTTTAAAAACTATTTATCTATTTTTAAATTACTAAAAACTATTTTAAAACTAAAATAATTATAAAAAATAATAAAATAATGCTAAAAATAACCTACCAATTTTAAAAATCCTAAATTACACTAATGAACAGTAGAAAAATGAAAAAGTTTGAAAAATCAAATATTTTTCACTAAAAGACAAAACAGTATACAATTAAAACCCTAATTAACTTAAATTAATTCTAAAAATTAAATAAAAGGTGAACTGTAAAAACTTTTTTAACAAAAAACCTTAAAATGTTATTCTAAGTCTAGGAAAAATGTTTAAACTGAAAAATATTAATTTTTGCCACTAAATTCCAAAAACAGTAATTAAAAAGTTAATTAAAAATGCTATAAAACCTAAAAAATAGCAAATGAACAGTACAATAAAAAATAATTAAACAGAAAAATCCTAAATTAAATTAGAAAAAATTCAAAACTAAAATTAAGTCCTAACTCTAAAATTAAGGCACTAAAGACAAAATTTTAAGGTTTCTGATAGTGACATGCAAAGGATTTTGTCCTTTAGCTTAGCAGTGGGAACTTGTGTGTTAGCAGGGGAAACTTTCTTCCCACTGCTAGTCCAAAATAATGGTCAGTTGACCTAAGAGCTTAGGAAAGCCCTAGTGTTTGGTTTTCTTTGGACCACAAGGCACCCCCACACCAATTGGGTTGTGGGGAGTCTGAGTAAACACAAAAAGAACACAATCACTTCACAAAATTCTTCACAAATAAGGCACAAAGTTTCTGATTAAGCCAAAGGTGTGTCTGATGAACAGTAGGCCTAGATTACATGCATAAAAACGAATTTTAAAGTCTCATAACATGCATACAAGCTTACCAAATCAGATATAAACCCTACACAATCCTAAATCAACCTATAATCTAGCAATGATCAAAAGATCAGGCACAAAATCTCACAAAATAAGCACTAAAATGCCTTGACTGATTTTAGCTATGTTATCCATTTTTTTAGCATGCAATTTTGTTTAAAAACTACCCAAACTGAAACCTAAGTGTATCTATCACTTACTAACAACCAAAGGAATGTTTTAAACAGGTTTTAACACAATAATCTTATAACAGTTCTTGGCTAATCCCTTAATCCAAACACCCCTTTAGTTTTCTGAAAATCAATTTTTCAAACCAAATGCTTTCAAATGGCACCCAAACTGATTCAAACCACTACTAACATACATTAATCATCAAAGCAAACATGAACAACCAGAATAACAAGCACTTAACACCTATTTCACAAATTTCAAGCAAAATCAACACCAACTGAAAAATGAGAAATGAAACAAGGATTTTACCTTAAGGGACCTACATCCAGGTCCCTTAGTGGCAGCTTAGCCACCTCCCAATAGACTCGGGTCTATGCTGAACCTTTGACAACAAACACAAGCAAGCTTAAACCTGCTAAGATAAATGAACAAACAAAATACCAACTTTCTGAAATTTGTTAAACCTACCAAATCTTTTTCACAAACCTTGAACCAATGAAACTTGGACCCTTAAACACGTTTTAAAACAAGCTCAACTTCAGAAATCCTCAAGATATCCAATCCACTTTCACTTCAAGGAATCTAAGATTTCTGAAATTTGAACCCAATTGAAAACCTTTGAAAAACCTTTTTGAAACTTGTAACTTTAAACACCAAGTGTTTACACAATGAAAAATGGAACTCAGCAAGCTTTCAGTCACACACCAACTTTTAGAAAATCATAAAAAGGAATTACTTTGAACATCAAATACCAAACTTTTATATTAAATAAAAAAGGAGTACAAGTGATGAAAGCTAAAACTGGAACAAGCCTAAATGAAAAGCTAAGGTGCCTTATATAGGCGTACAAAGAACTATCTAGAATAAATAAAACCCTAGCAACTAAAATACCCTAAATGCCCTTGGAGTTTTGACTGAAAATGGTCAAAATTCGTCTTCATGTGATCTCTTTGGTGCCATGTGATATCCAGCTGTTGAAACTTTATCTTGGACGTTGGAATGTCCTTGGGGACCAAGTAGAGCTTGTGGGACGTTGGATGTGTCCCCTCCTAGGGTTTTGTGGAAAGTGATGTAGTAGGGGAGGTACGGGGTGGGCCATAGGAGTCACATGAGTTTGTTTGGTGAGTTGGGATGGGATGAGTGTGACCCCAATCATGTTTCTGGATAGTTAGGGGCAAAACCCCTTTGATATAATTAGTGTTCATCCTGGGAATAATTAGGGTTCATGGGGTGTTTAGTGTGTGTTTAATCCGTTTTGGGTAAATTGATTTTTATATAAGTGTTTTGGTGGGAAGGGGTTAAGGGGTTTGACCAGGTTTTGACTGAGTTTATTTAATAAACTCAGGTGGTGGAATGCAGACGTGGAGGCTGGATGGGATGTGATTGGTTGAGGTGGAGTGGTGGGTGACATGGCAGCTTGTGAGTGGAGGATGAAGGTTTGGTTGTCTGGCAGTAATGGCCCCCCATGTTTCCTCAATTGTTCATGTTGTAAATAATAGCTATCAACGCCCCTTTTACTTGTATCAACTTTTGGCAGCTTGTCAAAAATGGCACAACAGCTTTATAAACTTGTATCAAGGACCATAAATGCATATTTGGCAATCTTCAAGGGTTTCTTTTGTAAATTCTTCAAACTTTAGGGACCCTATTCATATTTATGAATATTTGAGGGGTATAAAGTGTTAATCTTCAAAAGTTGAGGGACCAAACTTGCCAATCTTCAATTCTTCAAGGGCATTTTTGTAAAATCCAAACTTGTGCCCGGTTCATTGTGCGGCTTCATTTCCTGTGTTCGTTTTTGAATGATTCTTGTGATCTTTTGCCATTTCCTCAATATCCGTACCTAAAATACACAAGTAACAAACACGAGCATATATTTGGCAGTTTTAATGATATTTTATGCATTTTAAGCCCGATTTGGACGATGAGACCATGTATAAAAGCAGTCTCATCACTCCCCCATACTAAACCATTGTCGTGCCCTCACGCAATGCTAGAATAAAGTATCGTAGCACCTCCAAAATTCATTTTTATTCACTAGATTGAAATGATAAACTAGCTACACTACTATTATTACTTGCGTTTTAGACATAATGTATGATTTTCATCGCAAAATGGGACGTTTAGGTTCATAGAATAAGAACACGTGAATGCTTCGTTAGAAATAATTTCATCGTCCTCGATTTTCACCCTAATTCCATGCCAAGCGTGCAACGAGATCATTGTCATTATAAGTTAGTAATGCTAACACTACTCATATGCCCTAATCACGTACTTATCCTCCCATTATTCCTAAGTTGTATCTCTTATATTTTATTTTTGTCTTAATGATCACGAGGATACATTGTTGACTTATGCGATAATAGAGATTTAGGTCTAAAAATAGAGTCCTAGCGGTGTAACTAAGACCATCAAATCAATAACCCCTACTAATAGACAACGATGTCAAAAAATTAAGTTGACAAGAAGAATCGATAAACACGGTTTTATAACGGTTTTGAACATGAGACTTATTACCAAGACTTTTATACGCCCCCTAACGGAAGGGCCTTATTATCTTTGGTTTACCTCCATCTTTTATTCAACTTCGCCATGAAGCTTTATTTATGACTTTGGTCTTGCCTTGCCTTTTATTATCCGCCATCATCGGTGGTTTTATTAGCCAAAGACGTATATCCTCACGCTAAAGCGAATTTTGGATCTTTAAAGCTTCGAAGATTAAGGCTTGATTCACTTTCAATTTTGCATAGATTTTTTGGCCTTATGGGGCTTCAAATTGTTTGCTAGATTTAGGTGAGCACTTGAAATCTTATTATTGGGTGAAGCTTTTGATTATTAGGGTGAAAATACTTCAAAACCGTGACGCTGGCGATACCTTAATGTCTTCCCAATTTAATTACACGTAAGCTACTAAAAAAGACTAGAAACCCAACAATCCTAACTAAACCGCTAAGTCAATATTTATTAAGCAAAAATATTTACATGCGAAGGGAGAATAAGCAAACAACGAGAACACATGAGTTTTTGAAAGAATACGAGTACTCTACGTTTAGCATAGTAACTTATAATTAACTCTATCATTTCTCGTCCTCATTTAAGAGACTTAGCCTAATGTGTAGTTAAGGAATCAAAGCTAAGTGCTCAACACGCAAGGTCGAGTCAAAAATTACTCTTATTCTCGCCATCGGAAAATCTACATTCGTGTCTTCAAACACTTATAAAACATGAGAAAAATTTTAAAACTTGGCCATTTTTAGCCTTATTTTGCAACAAAACGATAAACAAAAAGATAAACTTTGGAAAGCGTGAAGGTTTGGCAAGGCAAGTATCTATTCACCCCCCCATACTAAAGTTAAACATTGTCCTCAATGTTTCGAGTCTAGGGGTGCAAACACCCCCATACTAGAGACGTAGTCGAATGCCTAATCTAGCATGGAAAGGGTGTAACCAATAAATTAATAGCAGTTTATGAAGTGTGCTAAAAACCTAAGGTTAGAACATCAAAAGGATATATCATGGATATTGAGAAATGTCTCCAAAGCAAACGATCGAGTGCTCACATAAAACGAACACGAGAGGCTCCAATCGTGAAGATCATGATCTAAAAACCACAATTCACAAACATCCACGGAACAAAGGTTGGAAGGGCACAAATCCCCTCACATTAAACTAATTAGAAAGCAATAATATGTACATGGATAAGCATGGGTCTCCCCCACGAGGCACCTTGTTTTTGATAACCGAGTCAAAAGCTCGACTCGAATCCCCATAAATGTGATCATTTAGGGATAATCATGGTATGGTCAATTTTTGGTGGGACTTACATGTAATCAAAGCCCAAAAGCAACCGTGAATAAAGGCAAAGCCTTTATACCGGGATCGAAGATCGTATCCTCACTTTTGGTGGAAAATGATAAAGGCAAAGCCGGAGGATACGTTTTGTAAGGAAGAAAACTCCTTACAACGTACTCGAAGTACGTGTAGTAATAAGAACCGAGAGGGTGGGTAAGGCAAAGGCCTCATTAAAATCCTCATTCTCATCGAGAGGCGGTCCATCGGTGAACCCCTCGAGAATGGAAACATCACAAGTAGAAAGAGGAGTCTCAACCGTATGAGACTTCGGGTGGGTGACTAGCAAATCCGGCTCATCGAGTTTAGGATCCTTAGAATCCTCACTCTCGATGTCCTCGAACGTCTCATCAGAGAGAGGATTTACGTCACCAAAAATGAACGCGTCATCAAATTCGAATAAAGGGTTCGAAAAGATTTTAAAATCGGTATTTTGAACGTCCTCGTCGATTAGTGACTCGTCATCACTAGCGGAAAAATCATCGTCATTGAAAAGCGGGTTCGAAAAAGTCGTTGATTCTCTCCCCAAAGTGTCAATAGGAGAGACATCATCACAAGAAATCGATTCACACTCAGTATCGTGATTTGCCTCGTTAGAATCTTCGTGGAAAAATTTATCGAGAGCAAAATCACTTACCTCATCATCGAAGAAAACCGTAGGCTCACTTTGGATTGGAATTGGGATCTCGACACTAGGATTAGTGCTAAGATTCGTCTCCCCCATACTTAGAGAGGCATAGGTTTCCGTAGTGGGTATAGGAGTAGTTTTTCCATGATAAGGGTCGAGATTGAAAACATCGCTATCATCATCGTCGTATTGGTAATCATATGGAATCTCAAGAGACGTAGAGGCATAAGTATCTATATTTGACGCTTGCAATCGTTGCTTTTCCATTTCAATCTCTCCCCTTATACTTCTAAAAATTCCCATCACACCTTGCAAGAATTCTTCTTCATGGTCTTGTAAGAAAGTGCCAAAGGAATTTTGTCTCTCGTTACTTGACTGATGAGAATTTTGGTGTTCGAGATCGTATGGTGGGGCCTCAAAATTATCAAAACCGGAATTATAGTATGAATTGGGTTCATTATAATGCATTGGTTGGCAAGAATAAGTATCGTGAGGCCCCCCACAATTGTCGCAACACGGATTTTGAGAAAAATCCTGTTCGTTGTGTGGATAAAAATTCCCATTGTTACAATTCTAACCCATGTCGTTTGATTCGTCAAAACTGGAAAATTGATTGTCGAAATACGTATTTTGGTTCATCGGTTGACAATCGTACCCATAGTGAGGCTCATCTCCACAATACTCACATGACGGTGAGTATTGCGAAGATTGGTCAACGAAATTCAGATTCGGCTCGTGATTGTGACCATTTGGGTATTGAATTGGACACTCATAGTGCCAATGGGAAGGGCTTCCACAATATAGGCAATGGATGTGACGTTCTTCATTAGAAGTATACAAACAATTGGTCGGATTACATGAGGGACAAGATCTAAAATCTACATAGTCGATATGATCTCCACACCTTTCGCATATACACCATGGACATGATACGGAACCAAACAGTCGTCTCCCACAACCTAGGCAATGAAAATCCATGAAGAATTAAAATTTAGAGGGGTTGAGAAAAAGAATTATGAAAATAGAGGGAAAATGAGAAGATTATTTTTGTGTTTTTGGTTTTTTAATTTTTTTTGAATTTTGGATGTATTACGTAGATAAAAATCTACAAATCTCCTCCTTGATCAAATCTCTCGATTAAAGAAGCCTCAAGGAATGAGAACGATCACGTGGAGTGAACGCCTTCGATGACTTTAGAACGATGGTGGAACACCAAATCGTTCAAGAGGGTTTAATTAATAGAAACCAAGAAAATATATATGATATGTAATAATACTTTGGACGGCAAAACCCTCGATTAGCTCTCAAAATCAAATACTCACAAGCAAGCGGAGGAAACGAGGCGGCACGAAGCACTTAAGAGCCTTTTTCCTTTAGGTCGTGAAATACAACCGCCTTATACCCACCTTATAGTTTGTATTTTTCAAAATCGAGCTTCACGAAAGTATTTATCTATTTTTGCCTTTTTTCTTTGGTTTGAGATTTGAATACAATGATTGGGTAATGACCTCCCAAGTCAAGGTTGTGATTTCTCACGTGTTTGGAGTACTTGCATTTTTATTGTTCTACGTAAGTACAATATATTAATAATATTCACAATAAAAACGAAAACCAATATATCTATAATATAGTAAAATGATTGTTGTGCGTTTAATTTAAGAAAACTAACACAATTTATTTGGATACTATAATATAATAAGGAAAAATAACAAAAATGAGTATGTACGATATTCACGCTTTTCAAAATGTGAAAAGCAAAAAACGCACCACTCACAAAAACATGATACTAATAATGGCACACTAAAAACACCTCCCCGGCAACGGCGCCATTTTGATATAGTGTTTTTACTACCCTTTAGGAAAAGAGCAATAATGGCGGCAAGTATTAAGTTGCACGTTTTAGGAAAAACGCGAAACCGAACAAATGCGGGTCGTTCTCGAGGAGGTGTTTGGATTAATGTGCCAATAAGTATAATCAAAATTTGGGGTAGTGTCGTTTTTAGATGAGAAAAGAAAGAAAAACTATGACGAACTACGATTACAATTAACCTACGACGAAAGACGTAAAACGCGAACGTAAGTACGTAAAACGTGAAAAATTAAAAAAATTTAAGATAAAAACAAATTAAAAATGAAAAAGTAGTCTAAAATAATATAAATAAGAAATAAAATCCAATAAAAATATTTTAAAACCTTTTATTAATTAAATATTCAATTTTAAATGCTAATTAAAGCCCTAAAATCAAATATAATTAATCAAAATGTCCAAAATATGATTTTATTGAACAAATAACTTACTTATATTATCTAAAGACTAACAAGTATTTTTCCTAATTTTTAAAAACTATTTTTATATTTTTAAATTACTAGAAACTATTTTAAAACTAAAATAATTATAAAAAATAATAAAATAATGCTAAAAATAACCTACCAATTTTAAAAATCCTAAATTACACTAATGAACAGTAGAAAAATGAAAAAGTTTGAAAAATCAAATATTTTTCACTAAAAGACAAAACAGTATACAATTAAAACCCTAATTAACTTAAATTAATTCTAAAAATTAAATAAAAGGTGAACAGTAAAAACTTTTTTAACTAAAAACCTTAAAATGTTATTCTAAGTCTAGGAAAAATGTTTAAACTAAAAAATATTAATTTTTGCCACTAAATTCCAAAAACAGTAATTAAAAAGTTAATTAAAAATGCTATAAAACCTAAAAAAATAGCAAATGAACAGTACAATAAAAAATAATTAAACAGAAAAATCCTAAATTAAATTAGAAAAAATTCAAAACTAAAATCAAGTCCTAACTCTAAAATTAAGGCACTAAAGACAAAATTTTAAGGTTTCTGATAGTGACATGCAAAGGATTTTGTCCTTTAGCTTAGCAGTGGGAACTTGTGTGTTAGCAGGGGAAACTTTCTTCCCACTGCTAGTGCAAAATAATGGTCAGTTGACCTAAGAGCTTAGGAAAGCCCTAGTGTTTAGTTTTCTTTGGACCACAAGGCACCCCCACACCAATTGGGTTGTGGGGAGTCTGAGTAAACACAAAAAGAACACACTTCACAAAATTCTTCCCAAATAAGCCACAAAGTTTCTGATTAAGCCAAAGGTGTGTCTGATGAACAGTAGGCCTAGAGTACATGCATAAAAACGAATTTTAAAGTCTCATAACATGCATACAAGCTTACCAAATCAGATATAAACCCTACACAATCCTAAATCAACCTAAAATCTAGCAATGATCAAAAGATCAGGCACAAAATCTCACAAAATAAGCAGTAAAATGCCTTGACTGATTTTAGCTATGTTATCCATTTTTTTAGCATGCAATTTTGTTTAAAAACTACCCAAACTGAAACCTAAGTTTATCTATCACTTACTAACAACCAAAGGAATGTTTTAAACAGGTTTTAACACAATAATCTTATAACAGTTCTTGGCTAATCCATTAATCCAAACACCCCTTTAGTTTTCTGAAAATCAATTTTTCAAACTAAATGCTTTCAAATGGCACCCAAACTGATTCAAACCACTACTAACATACATTAATCATCAAAACAAACATGAACAACCAGAATAACAAGCACTTAACACCTATTTCACAAATTTCAAGCAAAATCAACACCAACTGAAAAGTGAGAAATGAAACAAGGATTTTACCTTAAGGGACCTACATCTAGGTCCCTTAGTGGCAGCTTAGCCACCTCCCAATAGACTCGGGTCTATGCTGAACCTTTGACAACAAACACAAGCAAGCTTAAACCTTCTAAGATAAATGAACAAACAAAATACCAACTTTCTGAAATTTGTTAAACCTACCAAATCTTTTTCACAAACCTTGAACCAATGAAACTTGGACCCTTAAACACGTATTAAAACAAGCTCAACTTCAGAAATCCTCAAGATATCCAATCCACTTTCACTTCAAGGAATCTAAGATTTCTGAAATTTGAACCCAATTGAAAACCTTTGAAAAATCTTTTTGAAACTTGTAACTTTAAACACCAAGTGTTTACACAATGAAAAATGGAACTCAGCAAGCTTTCAGTCACACACCAACTTTTAGAAAATCATCAAAAAGGAATTACTTTGAACTTCAAATACCAAACTTTTATATTAAATAAAAAAGGAGTACAAGTGATGAAAGCTAAAACTGGAACAAGCCTAAATGAAAAGCTAAGGTGCCTTATATAGGCGTACAAAGAACTATCTAGAATAAATACAACCCTAGCAATTAAAATGTGCTAAATGCCCTTGGAGTTTTGACTGAAAATGGTCAAAATTCGTCTTCATGTGATCTCTTTGGTGACATGTGATATCCAGCTGTTGAAACTTTATCTTGGACGTTGGAATGTCCTTGGGGACCAAGTAGAGCTTGTGGGACGTTGGATGTGTCCCCTCCTAGGGTTTTGTGGAAAGTGATGTAGCAGGGGAGGTACGGGGTGGGCCATAGGAGTCACATGAGTTTGTTTGGTGAGTTGAGATGGGATGAGTGTGACCCCAATCATGTTTCTAGATAGTTAGGGGCAAAACCCCTTTGATTTAATTAGTGTTCATCCTGGGAATAATTAGGGTTCATGGGTGTTTAGTGTGTGTTTAATCCGTTTTGGGTAAATGGATTTTTAAATAAGTGTTTTGGTGGGAAGGGGTTAGGGGGTTCGATCAGGTTTTGACTGAGTTTATTTAATAAACTCAGGTGGTGGAATGCAGACGTGGAGGCTAGATGGGATGTGATTGGTTGAGGTGGAGTGGTGGGTGACATGGCAACTTGTGAGTGGAGGATGAAGGTTTGGTTGTCTGGCAGTAATGGCCCCCCATGTTTCCTCATTTGTTCATGTTGTAAATAATAGCTATCAACGCCCCTTTTACTTGTATCAACTTTTGGCAGCTTGTCAAAAATGGCACAACAACTTTATAAACTTGTATCAAGGACCATAAATGCATATTTGGCAATCTTCAAGGGTTTCTTTTGTAAATTATTCAAACTTTAGGGACCCTATTCATATTTATGAATATTTGAGGGGTATAAAGTGTTAATCTTCAAAAGTTGAGGGACCAAACTTGCCAATCTTCAATTCTTCAAGGGCATTTTTGTAAAATCCAAACTTGGGCCCGGTTCATTGTGCGGCTTCGTTTCCCGTGTTCGTTTTTTAATGATTCTTGTGATCTTTTGCCATTTCCTCAATATCCGTACCTAAAATACACAAGTAACAAACACGAGCATATATTTGGCAGTTTTAATGATATTTTATGCATTTTAAGCCCGATTTGGACGATGAGACCATGTATAAAAGCAGTCTTATCACAAAATGTCCTTGCTGATGACAGTTGTAGCATTTGACTTTGCTCCTATCAAACCTGGTTGGCTCTCTTAGGTTGCAGCTTAATTTTCTACCAGCTTTCTTCTCAAACTTATAAACCCAAAGAGTGAGCAAATCCATCTGCCACTTGGGGTCCATCTCATCCAAGTCAAGCTTATCAACCTGTTTGAAATTATCAAAAGCTAGTTGTTGTTATGGATCAACATCAGCAACAAAGGAGTGAAGAACAGTTTCTACCATGCTACTGGTCTCAACTTTAGATTCAGGAGTAGGAGTATGTTGTGAGGATAAAGTATAGCTTGGGCTACTGGTATAGGGAATTGGACTTGAGCCTGCAGAATTAGTAGGAGTGTAGTAGGAATCACTTGGGTATCCTCTCACATGAGACTCAAAAGTTTTGAGTTTGTAAAATAAGTCATCAAAAAAGAGATACTCATGTCCTCCTTTTGATTTTAGAGGGATGACTACCTGGTTCTATGAATGAGGCAGAGCTCTAAGAAACCTGGCATTGATGTCTTCATTTTCTGGTTTGGACCCGAGTTGATTCAATTGGCTGAGAATCTTTTGAAACCTGTCATACCCTTAATGAAGAGCTTTTGCCTCAGAAACCTTGAATTCTATAAATTCATCTCTTAGCATTGATCTACGCATCTTCTTAGATTCCTCATTCCCTCCAAATCTTACCTTGATGCCATTCCAAATCTCCCTTGCATCATCCAAGTGATAGAAATCACCCATATGATTATCAGAAAGATACTGAAGCAAAATAGCTTTTGCTTAGATTTCCTTCTGAACTGCCGTGATTTCTTCATGAGTTTTAGGATCTAGAATGGTGGTATTACCATTCTTGTCTCTACCAGTAGTCTTCTTGTTGTTGCCATTCTGAACAATCTTCCACAAGTCTAGATCAGTGTTGGTGATCCCTTACTCCATCTTCAGGGCCCAACTGTCATACTCTTCCTTCTTCATGAGTGGGAATTTTCCATTTGTATTGGAAACAGTAGCAACGATTTGCTGTGTTTGTTGTGTTGTGGTGGTTCTTGGTTGTCCTGTTTCATTAGAACTAGAAGCAGACATGATTAGACGAAAATGTTAGTAGAAAAAAATGGTTCTTCTTGTGCAGAGACTCTCCCAGGCTCTAATACCACTTGTTGGGTCTACTAGTTGTAGATCTTTTAGCCTGTTAAGGATGGCGAACGACTTCTAAAATCACAAGTCTATTCACAAAGAGACTATAATGAAATACAAAGTATTAGTGCGAAATACAAATACTAAGAGCAAGAAGAAACAGAATAACTAGATAAATAACTTGATCCTTTCTAATGTTTCTACTATATTGATATGAAATGAAAACTGGTGAAGGTCTATCTAACCCTTCTACCAATGGGTTCCTTTTATACTACAAGGAAACCCTAAACTACATTAAACACAAAACGTGTAACTACTGATATGCATATCCTTTCCTAAGATATTTCATGCGTATCTTAACAAACTACTAAGAATACTATTGTTTGACTTTCTACCAGACTAGGAGCACGTGTTGCTCCTACTACTACTAGGACCAGGAGGAGCTACATACCTCCTAGTCCACCTATTACAAAACACCTATTACATAGGTCCTAACAAAAATCTACCAATTACATTAAGAGTAGTTGGAATTTTTATTTGAAAACTATCTCAGGAAGGTTGCAGATGACGGATGATGCACAATTTGAATTCCATTACAGGGCTGTACCCTTACATTCACATTACAGGTTTGAACATGTTCCTGCACTTGATGATGCACAATTTGAATTCCACATCGGTTGAAGACGACGGAAGAATTGCGGAAGGAACATCCATAATAGTGTGTTGTGCAATCAGATAAAGGGCCTTGCCACACACAACTACTCATGTGGTCTAGACAATGTACTATGGTTTTTTCCCAATAGTTTCTGCCAGATCTTTGTTGGAGTCCATGAGCGGCTGAAAGACGAATTAACATAAAAGTTCTAAAAAGAAAGCAAGTAGAAAATATTACAGAATTCAGAAAAATAAAATAAAAAGTCACCTTTGAACCATCTTTAGTTACCAGGCACCATGTGTTTGTATTGCTTCATGTGGATAGATAAACGTACGAGAAACAGGACAATAAGTACTCGCCAGCAAGAGACTGAATGTTTAATGTGCACTCATAATCACAATTTGTAGTTTGCACATCTCAAACTTATTATAAACTAAATGTTAGTGTTAAAACTTTCAAAGGGTCATACGGGTAGAAAGTGAACTGGAAAATTGAGCTGGCAACCTTGCATAAGCTCGTCCACAACGACCCTTCACCTTTCCAGATGAAAGAAACAACTTCTTTTGGCATAAGTTTCTTAAATAGCGGTGGGGCTCTTTTTTGATCTCCAAACACGGTTTTCATCACATTTTTTTACCTACAAACAGATTAAAGAGTTCGCATAAAAACCTCAAGAAAAGTTAAAATCTTTAACACTTAGATAATGAATAATCAGTACTTTGGTACATAAATATACACGAAATTTGTAGATTTTCAAACTTTATAGAAAATGCTAGGGGGGACCTAGGAGTATATGATATTTGTGTACTGCAAATACTTAAAGAAACCACTTGGGTAAAGGATGATTTTGGAGTACACTGTGTACAGTTTACAACTTATAAGTCAAGTCTATTTTCCTTTTTTAAGGCTTATAAGTCGATTATATTGAGATTGAATTACCTCTAATAATCGAACTTGAAGCCTCGATGCTGAAACCACTAACACTACAAGAAAAAAGGCCTTTAGTGACCAAAATTAAGTGACCATTTTTTTATTTGATCACTAAACAGTGACGAAATAATTTATGGTCATTATTTTTCGTCACTAGTTCAAAGTCAGTGAAAAAACTTATAAGTGGTCACTATGTAGTCACTAAATTACATTTTTGTATTCTTATTTAAAAACTGTGATACACTAACAGTGAGCATTTGGACAATCGGACCGGACTTGACTGGAAAACTGAACCAGACCAGACGGAGCAAATTTGGTCCGGTCCTCGGTCTGTGATTTTGGACGATTTCGGTCCTCGGTCTGGTCCGGTTCGGTCTTAACAAAAATTCATTTATTTTTCCTGATTGGGACCTGACCGGACCTAAGACCTGACAAGACTGGAACAAACCAGACTGGTGTATTTCATTCTGGTCTCAGTCTGGGTTTTGGAAAAATTGGATCCTCAGTCAGGTCCGGTATTAGTCGGTTCGGCCCGATTCGAGTTCGCCTCTCAGCCGTGCATTACAGTACTAGTGACGAAAATTTTGATCATTTCTTTGCTAATTTCATAAAGTGATTAAAAATAAAGACATGTACGCATATATCGAAATCTCCTCGTTGATATGTAAAAGTGAAAAAATATATAACTGCAATCCTTTATATCTTGTTAAATTATGTCCTTGATTCTGATCATCTTGGGTCCAGTATATGTTTGTATAACTGCACCGTAGAGTGTCCAGTAAAAGTCACGTATTCAGAAAATGAATGTAAGTGGCTATAGGACTGGTGGAGACTGAGACAGTAAGACTTGTTAAGTCGTTATATGTTGGGCCTTGAACTAGGCCTTGAACATACTTGACCTGCAATATGAGACTTGTTAAGTCATTATAAGTTTGTTTACGTAGTATTACGAGAGTCCCTTGTAATCGATTTCAAATTAATGACAGCCTGAAGATTGGGATGACAAGGAGTTCACTGATGATGACCCTGAAGACAAGAAACCTGGGGCAATATAGCACCTAGTTCTATTCCTCTTTTAAACCCATAAACCTAATGACACACTTTGTGTTTCCAGGAAAACTCCATTTTTGAAATAGTGTCCACAGATGAATAGTGATATGTATCGCAGTTAGGAAACCAACACATAAATTGACAGTATAAGTTATGCATTGGTTGATTTGTTTTGTTTTATGAGGATTCACAATCTTTTGCCTTAATTTGTTTACTTATTGTAAATAATACTGATTTGTAATTGTAATTGTATTGCTATGAATTTCTATAATTTAGTTTGTTTGCAAAAGAGATTATGCAGTCAAACGCTGGTACTTCTTTTTCGTTATATGTTCAGAATTAGTGACCAATTTATTTAGTCTCTAATGCCACTGCCTGTGACGACTTTTTCGTTACTTATTGTAAAAACATTGACGACTTTCTCGTCACTCAAGGATTTATGACGAAATTATTCGTCGCTAACTGGGTAAAATAATGACGAATTTTTCCGTGACAGGTTACCGGCGAAGATAATTTGGTCACAAAAAATTTAGTGACGGAGCTATAATGACGTCTGGTGGCGACTTTAGATTTGGTCACTAACTGACTAGTGACGACTTTTTAATACTGTTAGTGACGAAAGATGGTTTGTCACTATAGGTGTTTTTTCTTGTAGTGTAAATAATGAGCATCGAACCTGAAGCCTCGATGCTAAAACCACTTTACTATATAATGAGCAGGTGGAAAATAGCTGAAGCAACAAACAATAGGTGGAAAATGGACACCTTGTGTAACAGATCAAAGAAGGTTTGGCCATACTGGATTTTTTTACTATGAAGTGGATTGACCTGATACAACTGATTCCGAATTCGAACCAAAATCCAGAAATAGATAAAAAAAAATTCATAAAATATGTAAGATAAAAGTAAACTACAATTACGTAGATTTTCATGTTTGACCAACAGTTTTAAAAAAACTTCTTTTTTTATTTCAATAATAAGTTTTATACTCCACTGTGCGAATTCCAAAACTGAGTTAAAAAACTGATTCATCTTTGATTATCTAATAAGTGTTCATATCACTTGCAACAAAAGTGATTATTTTGATTTAGCCTCAATTGAGAGGCTTTAATTTCGGTTTTAACATTCTACTTTTTCCATAAAAATGTCATTTTGGTCATTTATTCTACATGTATTTAGATCATCCAATATTTACAAGCTCTAAATATTTGCTTATCACATTCATCGACAAACGAACAATTCTGCCGACGTCGAAAAACTCATATTACTTCCTCAATATTATTGTCCACTAATAAGTGTGAAAACACTTATCCTTTCACCACTTAAAACAAGTAAAAACGAGACCAAAACGTGTATTTGATTTCGTAAAAGTCAGAATTATGCGTGGTTTGTGTTTTTATTGTGTTTTAGGACAAAAATTTGAAAAAGGAAGAAAACACGGGTTTTCACGGGCTTTTATCGAAGAAAAAGACAAAAGACGAAGTCAAAAGATCAAAAGTGCAAGAAGAACGAAAGTCAAAGGCCTATTCTGAAGATTTATCGAAGAAAAAGTCTAAAGAAGGAAGTTTAACGAAGTCGAAGAACCAAGTCTAATAAAAGAAGAAAATTAGAAGACTAGTTCATTTTATCAATCGACAAATCCCGAGACAAAGTCGAGAAAGACGAGTTATTTAAAAAGACGAGAAGACAAGAAGAAAGAGAGAAGCAACAACACCCTTCCCCTCCTCCTATAAATACCCTCCTCCTATAAATACCCTCCTAATCCTTCATTAGGAGGTGTTAGTTAGTTCATTTTTAGTTTTTAAGTAAGGTAATTAGGAGTAGGTGTTTAATACTTTCTCTCTCTAGATTTTCTCTTTCAAGTTTGCTTAATCTTTCTTCTTTTAATCTTGTAATTGCATCTTAATCTTTATCATTAATTCAAGCTTTTTAAGTATTTCTCATTCTTCCTTTCTTAATCTTAATCTTTAGGTTGGTAATGTTAGGTTTTTGCAATCCTATTTAAACAATGAATGTTCGTTTCTCGGTATCTTCTCGAATTGATTTCCGATTCAAAATGCGACTCAATAGTTTTTGGTGAAAAAGAATATTTTTGGTTGTGCAAGACGTAAATGAAAATGACGTTAATTTAAATCTAACTCTAATTTAAAATAAATGACGGGAATTTAAAACCGTGACGAAAAGTAAATAGCAATTAAAATAAATAACGCGAACTTAAAACTATCAAAGGCAAACTTAAATCGCAACTAAAACTTAAAATAAGGCAAGGCTTAAAATAAATCTAAGGAAAGTAAACTTAAAGTGAGACTAAGTAAAAAGGCGGGAAAAGTAAAGCTTAAAAATTAAAAATTAAAAGCAGAAACTTAAAATAACCTGAAAACAGCTCATTCGGAATAATCCTTCGTTCGGAAGAAATCACTCGTTCGTAATGTCACCTTCGTCCGGAATAATTTCTTCTTTACTCGGAATAATTCTTCATGCCGAATAAAACACCCTCATTCAGAATAACAAGACCAAAACCTTTCATCCGGAATATTCCGAGTGAACGCCTTGATCCGGAATGTTAGATGTTCCGAATGAATCAATCTGACCCGGAATATATTCTGAATGAAGACCTTGATCCGGAATGTTTGAAGTTCCGAATGAATCACCTTTATTCGGAATAATAAATGTTTCGGATGAACAAACTTTGGTTCGGAATGTTCCGGATGAACTCCCTTGACTCGGAATGCAAGTTGGTTCCGAATGAACTCCTTCACTCGGAATGTTCCGAATGAGCACCTTCACTCGGAATAATAAATTATTCCAAATAAACACCACTGATCCGGAATATCCTCTGATTCGGAATGTTCTCTTCACAAAGCCTTGATCCGGAATATTTAATATTCCGAATGAACGACCCTTTATCCGGAATAACTGGTTGGTTCAGAATATCCACTGAGTCGGAATATTGCACTGATTCGGAATATGTCACTTATCCTGAATAGTGCTTTATTCGGAACTTTCTCAACACAACTTCTTTATCCGGAATATACGTTGATCCGGAATAAACTTGCACAAACCCTTCATTCGGAATAAAGTGTTGATATGGAATAACTGGGAAAAAAAACAGTACCTTGAAAAACAATAAACACGAAGAACAAGGAGACAAAAGGAAACACGAATCTAAACAAAATCAAGCAAATCAAACCAAAAGATTAAACAAGATTAACCAAAAATGATCAACTAATGAACACCAATCAAACCAAATCAATAACACTAACAATAATAATCAAAATAATCAAAACCCACTTAATCAAATCAAATAAAACTCAAGAACATGAACATAAACAATAAAACATAAAGATTAAGATCAAACAAGAAAGGAAGATAGAAGATTGACAATAAAAGTAAAGATTGACAATAATTAAAAGGAAACTTACTTGAAATTAAAGGTATTTAAGGTGCAAGACAATTAAGTAAATGACATGTATTTAAATGACAAGTAATTAAAATGGTGGAAGACTAATTGTCACACTTAGCCAACAAAACGAAATGAAATGAAATCTAATCTATTTATAGGAGGATTAGGGAGGTGCTTAGGAAGCTTCCTCCCTCTTTCTTCTTTCTTTAATTGCATCATTTTAAGTCCTTAATCTTCTTAGTGCTTCGACTTTAATGACTTTGTCTCGGGATTTCTTTAAACTCGTCTTTGAATTTTCTTCATAAATAAGAATTGAGTTCTTCGGCTTTCAGTAAACTTCCGTCTTTTGACTCTTTCTTCGATAAATCTTAAGAATTGGTCTTGGACTTCCGTTCTTTTTGCACTCTTGATTTCTTGACTTCGTCTTTTGTCTTTTTCTTCGATAAAAGCCCGTGAATGCCGTGTTTTCTTCCCTTTTAACCTTTTGATCCTAAAATCACAACAAAAACACAAACCACGCATAATTCCGACATTTACGACATAAAATACACGTTTTGGCTCGGTTATTATTGTAGTTAAGTGGTAAAAAGGATGGGTGTTTACACACCTATCAAATCCCCTACACTTGACCATTGCAATGTCCTCATGCAATGCATTAGTTACAAAGCACGATTACACTTTTCGTCATAATCAATCCACATTGGCCTTTATTAAAGAAATAGAAAATAACAAAACAAGTATAGAAATCAAAAACTTACCTTAGGGTTTTAGAAATGTCGTGAATGATCATCATCCTCAAGTTTTCACTTTCTCCAAACCAAGCTTAAAAACGAGATCATTGTTATTTTAAGTTAGCAAACTAACACAAACTCATGTGGGCCAATTATTCACTTAGACTCCCTTATTCCTAGGTGTATCTCTTATATTTTATTATTGTCTTGAATGATCACGAGGATGCATTGTTGACTTATTTCGATAGTTATTTAGGCTGAAAATAAAGTGGGACGATTTAATCAATAGTTAGCTAAAGGACAAAATCTTTTAAAACTGCTTCTCGGGACCTCATAAAGTTCATATCTTGGCATAACTTACTTCGCGATTTGAGACCTTTCTCGGACCGATATTTGGCAGCGACTTCATACTTCAAATCATTGAGAGACGTTCATGAAATAATGGTCTTCTCTTCATAATAGGAATTCTTCACTTGAAGTTTTGAGAGATTCTTCATATTTGGACCACGACTTCTTCATTTTTCTCCAATCTTTATCTTGGACTTTGATATACAACGATCCGCCTCCTTTTGGGACTTGGATCTATTTATCCTCATACCTTGTTAGGGCCTTTTCGGATAGACTTCTCCATGACTTTTGGGGATTTTTTGCTTTTCGTCGTGTGTCTCGATCCTTCATATTGATTTTTGATAAATGATTCTTCACATCACTTTTGGATCTTTAGCAACAAAATGTAGCCCTCATGCCTTGTTAGGGCCTTTTCGGACTCGCCAATCTTCACATCCCGCTTCAATAAGTTATGCCTTGGCTATGAACTCTAATCCATACTGAGCAACTTTTAAACGATCTTGGGCTAGAAGCTAAGTAACTTTTCAAATCGTACAACCTTATTTATTGCAGATAAATTTATTAGCAAGCGATGGGAGAATAGGCTTATAATTAACTGAGATAAATCCACGAAAGAATACCAAACTTATAATTGACTCTATCATCTCTCGTTCTCCACAATTTAAAATCTCAAGGAATGAGACTCGTGGATGCTTAGCCAATTAAATCAAAGTTTTGGGTTTTCGAGTCGCCTATAGGATCTTGCAACTTCTTAGACTTTTTCAAGTTTAGAAATCGCATTTTAAAGTTCCCTTGATAAACGACTCTCTAGGATCAATTATAGGAACTTGCGAAAAGTTCTTGTTCTTAACCCGTGAGAGTTAAGACTTTCGCGTTTTAAAGCTCCCTATATAAAAGCCTAGGAAAACTTGACTTAAACACGTTAAGGATACTAGCTAAAGTAAACTTAGATAAGTAAACTCGGGTTGAGTCAAAAGATTCACAACGTTTGAAAATTAAAACCACTTTATTAAATATTTATTCTAGCAAAGAAAGAAAAACAACTATACAAAGGTAAAAGCTAATAGGCCAAAATAGATCAAAAATTTTGAAAAATGTCGAAAAATTGATTTTCTGGTTAAAATGAGGACAAATACAAGGAAAAGGCCACTTAACTTCGATAGAAGTCCCCCTACACTTAATATAAACATTGTCCTCAATGTTTAAGCATGTGGGAGTAAACTCCCCTACACTTAGGACATTGTGCACGTTGTTTAAATCATGCTAAGGAAAAGACAACTAATGAGATTCCTATTTTAATATTGAGAAAATATAAAATAGTGAATCGAAAAGAGTTTAGGATATAACCGGGAAGATGGAAACACAGAATCACGGGTCGTCAAAAATCATCAAGAGTGGATCATTGAGCGCTCGAATCCCTGAATATGAGAAGAGAGGAGATAGAAAACACCAACGGGTCTCCCCTACACTTAAGATAAAGAAAGCTAAAAGATAGATGCATGGGTTGCCTCCCAAGAAGCGCTTGATTGTTGTTAACCGAGTTGTGATCCTGACTCGACCTTGATTAGCATAGGAAGAAGCATGAAACATATCCACCGGGATCAAAGACATAGTTTTCGTCCATCAAATAGCACAAGCTTAAGGCGAACAAGGCAAGCCAAAGAAGAGTAGGCAAGGTTCCCTTAAGCGAAGATGGAGCACGGTGGGAGCAATGGTGAAGAGGTGCAAGCATATCTTCAAAAGTTCCAAAGATTTTTCCTTTTATTTCATAAGACGGATACTGAGATGGCTGAAGAATATCGATATCGGGGTCGAACACCTTTTCCTTTAGGGGAAAATAGCACTCAGGCTCAGCAGAATTTGAAGATGATCCGCGAAGAAAATGCACAACCTCGTCCTTAGAAGGTGGACAAAGAGGTGTTAAATCATACGTACTGCGGATGTTGGTGTCGTCCGGTTGCTTCTCCTTTGAAAGAATTTTCTTCAAATCCGAAGTAGGATCAAGACCATAATCATCAAAGTCTAAAGGAGGAGCATCACTCTCATGAGGGAAGTAGGTATTAAGAAAAGTAGAAAAGTCTTCCTCAAATGAGTAGTCATCCAAAGTAGGATTAAGCATGGATGGTGGAGAATCTTCATCATGAGAAGAATCACTCGAGAGAGTATCGGCCTCATTAAAATCATCATAAGTGGGCATGTCGGGATACTCGGAAGTAAAATCATCATAATCATCTCCATCGAAGCTAGAAACATCATCATAAGCATCAAAGATCGGTGGAGAATCATATATGGGTGAAGGTTCCAAATTGGAGAGAGAATCATCCACATCATCTTGAAACAGTGGATTATCAATGCAAGAATCGAATAGAGGATTGTTGTAGACGACAAAATCATCAAGCACATTAATCATATTCGCTGACTCTCTTCCAAAGGATTTGCTTGTAAGCTTCCCCAATTCAAAAACTTGGGCATCATCCCCGACTCTTAGGATGAGCTCACATTTATCCACATCTATTAAAGCTCTACCGGTTCTCAAAAATGGGCATCCAAGTATTAATGGAATACGAGGGTCCATTTCATAATCAACAACGACGAAGTCGACCAGAAAAGTAAATGTGCCAAATTTAATGAACACATCTTCGGCAACACCAACGGGGTAAGCGAGAGTGCGATTGGCAAGCTCAAGAGTCATTTTGGTGGGTGTAAGGTCGGGTAATGATAACTTTTTCCAAACACTTAAAGGCATCAAATTTATACTTGCCCCGAGATCAGCTAAGGCAGTAAATTTGTCGGTTTGGTTAAAAGTACAAGGAAGCACAAAACGACCGGGATCTCCAAGTTTTTCCGGAAGTTCTTTAAGAAGGACGGCAGAACAATTTTCATTCAATCGAGTATTAAAAAACTCTTCCATCTTCTCCTTCTTGCTAAGCAATTCCTTAAACATCTTAACAAATTTAGGCATTTGTGCTAGAGCTTCAACAAGGGGAAAAGTGACGGTCATTTCCGAAACTTTCTTCAAATAGTTTGACACTTGAATGTCATCCTTGGTGTGCATTTTGTCCTTGCCTAAGCGAGATGGTTAAGGAATTTTGGGTTTATAGGTGGAAGGTGTAGGTGTAGCAGGTAAAGGTTGAGATGTTGAAGGTGGGGCTGGTGGAGGATTCTTGGTGGGTACTTCGTCATGACGAGGCAGAGACGGTAATGGTGTACTAATACTAGGTGTGGGAGGAGTAGGGATAAATGATGGTGGAGGAGGTGTAGATGATGGGGGCGGGATAGGTGGTCCTACTAAAGTAACTCCACTACGGGTAGTAATAGCACTCACATTCACTCGTGGATTGGTGACGGTGTTTGAAGGTAGAGAACTCGAAGTAGAGGGTTGAGTGGTGGGTAAGAAACTAGCCAGCATATTCTTCAAATCATTTCTTTGATTGCCGAAGGAGGATTGAATATTATCTCGAAGCTTGGATCTAATGTCATTCCCTTGCTTGGTGATATCCCCTTTCAAATTGATAATTTCGCTTTGTAGATTCTTGATTTGCTCTCCTTGGGTTCTCATTAAAGCTTCAACATCTTGATTGATGGGTGGGGCTTGTTGAGCGGGTGGGTGATAAGGGTTAGAAGCTCCAGGTGGGATTTGGTTGCTTCTATTGTAGTTGTTGTTTGGGTTTTGGTTTTGAGGAGAAAAACCGGGTGAAAGGTAGTTGTTGGACCGGTAACTCAACAAATTTCGACCCCCTTGATTCGGGCTTGGTAATTTTTCGGTGAATAATTACCATAAGCCGCATACACGTTTTCCGGATTTCCTTGAGTAGAAGGACAATCAGTGTATGAGTGAGGACCGCCGCATGTATCACAAGGATTGGCTATTGCTTTAACTTGTTGTTGGTTTGTTGCGAGAAGCAAGATATTTTGTTCATTTCGGCCATCATGCGGGTGAATTCGGTCATGTCGGGGTTTGCTGAAGTAGAAGAAACATTGACTCTCGGATTGTTCCTTGAAGAAGCGGAGGAATCCCAGTTTTTGTGATGAGTAGTCATGTTCTCAATAAGCTCTCTACACTCCTCGGGTCTTGTTTTCATAAATGTGCCACCGGCGGCTGCATTAATCGTATCACGATCATGAAAAGTCAAACCACTGTAGAAAGTATCAATTAAGGTCACGGGGAGCATGTTGTGGTTTGGACATCGATCGATCAAAACATTATATCTTTCCCAAGCATCAAAGAGAGATTCATCGGGTTCTTGCATGAAACCGCTGATTTGATTGCGAAGGCTCGTGACCATGGATGGTGGAAAGTAGCGTAACAAAAAGCGTTGAGTCATGTCATACCAAGTATGAATGGAATTCTTCGGGAGACGATCAAACCATTTCTCGGCGTGGTGTGATAAAGTATGTGGGAAGAGTTGAACGCGAAGAACATCCATTGTGGCACCGGGCAACTTCATGCTTTAAGTGATAGTAATGAATTTGTCGAGGTGTTTGTTGGCATCATCATCAGGCATTCCGACGAATGGATTAGTTTGCATTTGATGGATCATGTGATGCTTCAACGAAAACTCCGGAGCCGTGATTTGCATCGGCGCAATCGGTCCTCCTCGTCCAAACATGGTAGGTTGACAAAGCTCCTCCATTGTCCGAAGATCGGGCTGTGGAAGAAAATTGTTGTTGTTATTATTGAGGTGCGGTGGATTATTGTTGTTGTTCACACCTGCCATAGCTAAATCTTCTCGAGTCTCGGGCTCTTGATAATTAGAATATCTAGTACGCATACACCTGCGAAAGCAAAAGAAAACAATACCAAACACAAAGGGAATAAATATACACTATAAAGAAAATAAAATCTTTTTGGATTTTTGAAAATTTTTAATTTTTATGGATTTTTTTGAAATTTTTTAAGCAAGAAAAATAACGCTCACGAATGAACGGATCCCAAAAAGCAACGCGTCTCTCACAGAAAACCGTTAATCTTTACGAAAAGAGCCGGCAGCGGCGCCATTTGATACCTAGATTTTACCTAGTATAAAAAGTTCGTTATAGTGGTCTAATCGAATTGATAACTGGTTAACTATGAGACTCAGTCGTTCTTTGGTGGAAACAAATAGTTGTGTCGTTGTAGTAAAATTAAAGGTGCAAAAACTTTAAAGTAAATATGAAAACAGCTCATTCGGAATAATCTTTCATTCGGAATAAATCACTCGTTCGGAATGTCACCTTCGTCCGGAATAATTTCTTCTTTACTCGGGAATAATTCTTCATGCGGAATAAAACACCCTCATTCGGAATAACAAGACCAAAACCTTTCATCCGGAATATTCCGAGTGAACGCCTTGATCCGGAATGTTAGATGTTCCGAATGAATCAATCTGATCCGGAATATATTCTGAATGAAGACCTTGATCCGGAATGTTTGAAGTTCCGAATGAATCACCTTTATTCGGAATAATAAATGTTCCGGATGAACAAACTTTGGTTCGGAATGTTCCGGATGAACTCCCTTGACTCGGAATGCAAGTTGGTTCCGAATGAACTCCTTCACTCGGAATGTTCCGAATGAGCACCTTCACTCGGAATAATAAATTTTTCCGAATAAACACCACTGATCCGGAATATCCTCTGATTCGGAATGTTTTCTTCACAAAGCCTTGATCCGGAATATTTAATATTCCGAATGAACGACCCTTTATCCGGAACAACTGGTTGGTTCGGAATATCCACTGAGTCGGAATATTGCACTGATTCGGAATATGTCACTTATCCTGAATAGTGCTTTATTCGGAACTTTCTCAACACAACTCCTTTATCCGGAATATACGTTGATCCGGAATAAACTTGCACAAACCCTTCGTTCGGAATAAAGTGTTGATCCGGAATAACTGGGAAAAGAAACAGTACCTGGAAAAACAATAAACACGAAGAACAAGGAGACAAAAAGAAACACGAATCTAAACAAAATCAAGCAAATCAAACCAAAAGATTAAACAAGATTAACCAAAGATGATCAACTAATGAACACCAATCAAACCAAATCAATAACACTAACAATAATAATCAAAATAATCAAAACCCACTTAATCAAATCCAATAAAACTCAAGAACATGAACATAAACAATAAAGCATAAAGATTAAGATCAAACAAGAAAGGAAGATAGAAGATTGACAATAATAGTAAAGATTGACAATAATTAAAAGGAAACTTACTTGAAATTAAAGGTATTTAAGGTGCAAGAAAATTAAGTAAATGACATGTATTTAAATGACAAGTAATTAAAATGGTGGAAGACTAATTGTCACACTTAGCCAACAAAACAAAATGAAATGAAATCTAATCTATTTATAGGAGGATTAGGGAGGTGCTTAGGAAGCTTCCTCCCTCTTTCTTCTTTCTTTAATTGCATCATTTTAAGTCCTTAATCTTCTTAGTGCTTCGACTTTAATGACTTTGTCTCGGGATTTCTTTAAACTCGTCTTTGAATTTTCATCATAAATAAGAATTGAGTTCTTCGGCTTTCAGTAAACTTCTGTCTTTTGACTCTTTCTTCGATAAATCTTTAGAATTGGTCTTGGACTTCCGTTCTTTTTGCACTCTTGATTTCTTGACTTCGTCTTTTGTCTTTTTCTTCGATAAAAGCCTGTGAATGGCGTGTTTTCTTCCCTTTTAACATTTTGATCCTAAAATCACAACAAAACACAAACCACGCATAATTCTGACATTTACGACATAAAATACACGTTTTGGCTCGGTTATTATTGTAGTTAAAGGGTAAAAAGGATGGGTATTTACACACCTATCAGTTGGTTTTATTAATCATGTAGTTTATTTAATCATTTTGATTGTTTGATTGATTTGCTTATTAGATTGTTCTTATTGATTTGATGTGTTTGATGTTTTAGCTTATTCTTCTTATTGGTTAATTAGTGTTTAGCTTATTTTTAATAAAGTGGTTTTAATAGTTTAAATCTTTTAAAAGTTGATTTTTAATATTTTGTTTATTTGGAGTTTTTAGAGTTTTAAATTTGTGGCTTATTAAGTTTTTCTTAAAATTAGTTTGGTTTAAGTTTTGGTAAGTGCTTATTTGGTTTTTGCTTATTTTGTTTAATCCGGGTTTTAAAACCCTTTTCTCGAATTAGTTGCTTAATTGATATTCCGACTTGTGCTCTTTTACTCATTATTCTGACTTAGCCAATTTACTTTCCCTCCAAAACAACTTAACATTCCGGATTAAGTCTTGCATTACTTATTCCGGATTAGACATATAGGCTCTTTCCGAATTATGTGAATTTCCTCATTATTCCGAATTGTGTCAATGTTCTTTATTCCGGATTAGTTCAAGTATAAGGTATTCCGGATAAGGTGAAGTATACTCATTCCGGATTGTGTATTATTATAGCATCCCGGATTACGTGTCGAATTCAAGATTCCGGATAAGGACAAGTTCCATTTATTCTGATTTACATTGGAAGCAAGGATTCCGGATATCACACATTTCGAATTTAGTGTAGACTCGTTTCCGGATTTGGTACTTTCTCTCGATTCCGAACTACGTGTAACATCAAGGTATTCCGGATTAGGTGCTTAATACTATTCCGGATTTGACTTGGATTTTTAGTTTCCCGAATAGTGTGTGGGTTTTACATTCCGAATTAGGTCAAATATTTTGGTATTCCGACTTATACTTTGTTTTGTTTCCCAAATTATTTTATTTTTCATACATTTATTTTTTCCGTCATTTTTACTTAGCTTTATTTTAAATTGTTTTGTCTTAGTTTAATTTTCGATTTTACTTTTATAATAGTTTTAATATTTTGTCATTTAATTTTAAAAGTCTTTATTTTTAGTTTATAACTTTAAATCTTTAATTTTATTTTAAAATAGATCAACGACATTTCTTTCTTTACACCAAAAACAACTGAGTCGCACTTTTAACCGTGATCAATTCGATTAGACCAATTCAAAAGAACATTTTTCTATATTAAAATGGCGCCACTGCCAACTCTTTTCGTGAAGAGTAACGGTTTTTTGTGAGAGACGCGTTGGAGTTTGTGAACCGTTCACTTTTAAACGTTATTTTTCTTGTCAAATTAAAAAAAATTAAAAAAAATCCAAAAAAAAAAAAATTTCAAAAATCCAAAAACATTTAAAAAGTCATAAAAAGTAATTCTTTTTCAAAGGTTTTGCACCAAAAATATTTTCTTTTCACGTTAACCATTATTTTTCTTCTATTTTGCTATATTTTTATTTTATAGGTGTATGCGTACCCGTTCACGCAAAAGAAAGTCCATTCAAGCCGCTACTATTGAGCCTCCTATTGTAGAGCCTCCCGTTGTCAACACAATGGATAACCGTCCAATGGTGGAGCTCTTACAATCACATGTCGAAGGAAACGATGAAGCGATTGTGCTGCCGGCTATTGACGCCAACAACTTCGAGCTCAAGACCGAGTTTATTCAAATGGTTTCCGCAATACCTTTCTTAGGCCGTACTCATGACGATCCTCACGATCACATCTAGAGGTTCGTACACTTATCCAATACTGTAAAATACAATGGGGTTTCACAAGAGGCAATTCGTTTGCTTCTCTTTCCTTTCTCCCTCGAGGGACAAGCCCGGACTTGGCTTGATAAGGAACCACCCCAAAGTATTGCAACATGGACGGACCTTGAGAAAAAGTTCATAAATTATTTCTTTACACCCTCACGTACTACCGCTTTCGAAATGACATCATTAATTTCGAACAAAAGTACGGTGAGAAATTTAGTGAATCTTGGGATCGTTTTAAGGAACTTTTAAAAAAGTATCCACAACATGGTTTTACAAAGGTGAATCAAATTAATACTATTTATAATGGTCTAACTTTGAATTACCAAGATTTACTAAATAGTGCCTCGGGGGGGGGGGGGGGGGGGGGGGTAATATTCTTGTAAAAACTATGAATGAGGCTCGGGCAATTATTGAGAACAAAGCCAAAGTCCAAAGCAAGATTGTTAGGGCTACTATGGCTAGTGCTAGTTCTAGTGAGACCGACAAGAAAATTAATGTGCTTACTTCAATCATGACCGACCTTGCTTTACATGTTAACAATAATGTGCAAGTGAATGCCCTAAGTGAGACATGTGAGATTTGTGGTGGATCACATTCATGCCTAAATTGTGATAAGGTTCATGACCCATCTCAACAAGAAGTGTATGCTTATAACACTAATGAGAGGGTGCATTTTAAACCAAATGTGGATGCTAATAATCTTTCTTATAGGTCTACTAATTATTTGGCTCCTCCCGGTTTTCAACCTCATGTCCTCAATTGACCAATGCCCAATACCCACCAAGGAACCAAGGCCAACAAAGGAATAATTATCAAGGAAATTCTTCCAACAATAAAAGGAATTTTAATTCAAATCAAGGGAATTTTAATGGTCAAAATCAAGGGAATTTTAATGGGCCAAACCAAGGGTTTCAAAATAAAAACTTTAACAAAGGTTTTCATTACAACAATGGTTTTTAACCACAATTTCAAAACCAAGATTTTAATAATCAAGGGTTTAATAATCAAGGGTATAATCAAATGAACATGCATAACCCTCAAATGGACTTGGTTCTACAAAGTTGACTGAATATGAGTGAACAATGAAAGCGCTGCAAGAATCGACCAGAGAGATACAAGAATCAACCGATAGGAAAATTATGCAACTGATTCAAACCCTTCATCCCCAAGGTGCGCTCCCTTCTAACACCGTGACCAATCCTAGGGCGAACGTTAATGCCATCACTACTAGGAGCGGTAAGACCACCGTAGAACCTTCTTATTTCCCACCTAACCAAGGACCCAAGATTCCTTCTACTTCTACCTACCGTCCTTCACCTTCTACTTGTGAAATACCACCCATTATGCGTTCGTCTACACCTTATGTCCCTCCTATACCCCAAGTTTATACCACACCTTCGGTTCCAAAACCGGTTCCTCCACCTTCCACTTCTACCCCTCCTCCACCCAAGGATGTGAGTGAGCAATCCATCCCAAAGCCTTCATCTCAACCCAATATACCTTATCCCTCAAGTTTGAGGAAAGAGAAATTGAAGAATAAGGATGATATTCAAGTTTCGAACTTCCTAAAAATGTTCAAACAATTGAATTTTAATATCACCTTTGCCGAGGCTGTCGCTCACATGCCTAAATATGCTAAGATGTTTAAGGATCTTTTTAGTGATAAGGAAAAATTGCTCGATATTGCCAATACCCAATTGAATGGGAATTGTTCCGCTGTTCTTTTGAGAAAACTTCTCCTTAAGTTAGGAGATCCCGGTCAATTCCTTATTCCTTGTAATTTTCCGGGTGTAGAGAATTGTATGGCCTTGGCGGATCTCGGAGCGATTATCAATCTTATGCCACTGTCTGTGTGGAAACAATTATCTTTACCCTAGCTAGTCCTCACTCGTATGACTTTGGAATTAGCTAACCATTCGGTTGCTTTTCCGGTGGGGATAGCCGAGGATGTTTTGGTAGGAGTCAAAAAATTCACTTTTCCCGCCATTTTCGTTGTAGTTGAATATGAAATGGATCCCCGTGTTCCCTTAATTGTGGGACGACCCTTTTTGAGAATCGGGCGTACGTTGATTGATGTAGCCGCGGGTGAGCTTATTATGTGGGTCGGGGATGATAAAATCGTCTTTAACATGAGTAAACTTTCCAAACGTCCCGATGAGCCCGAGTCCGTGAATTTCATCGATGTGCTCGACGAAGCATGCGAAGAACATTTTCACGAGACTTGTAAGCACGGGACTTCTCCTTTACCTCATGTTGAGAACGTAGCTTCTATTGCTCCATCATTGACTCCATTCGGAGAAAGTGACTTTCTTTTAAAAGAATTTGAAGCAAGTTTAGGGGATGTGGACTTAAAATATGACGATTCTCCCTCCGATTGGGAAGAAGACATTCGTACCATTGAGAAACTTCTCAATGAGGACCATATTTCTCCACCTTCTCCTATGGAAGTTACAAACGATGATCCTAATTTGACTAAGCCTTCCACCGACAATCCTACGGATTTAGAGCTTAAGGATTTAACATCTCATTTAGAATACGTTTTCCTAGAAGACAATAAGAAGTTACCCGTCATCATTGCTAAGGACTTAAAAGAGGATGAAAAATCTCGACTTATCGATGTGCTCAAAAATCATAAGAAAGCAATTGCTTGGAAAATTTCCGACATCCGCGGAATTGATCCTAACTTTTGCACTCATAAAATTCTCATGGAAGATGACTTTAAACACGCAATCCAAAGCCAAAGAAGGGTAATCCAAAAATTCATGACGTCATCAAGAAAGAAGTTATGAAACTTCTAGATGCCGGAATGATTTACCCTATTTCGGATTCGCCATGGGTTAGTCCCGTCCATAGTGTGCCTAAGAAAGGCGGAATAACCGTTGTCCCCAATGAAAAAAACGAGTTGGTTCCTACTCGACTTGTTACGGGTTAGCGAGTTTGCATAGACTATCGTAAGCTCAATGATGCCACTCGTAAGGATCATTTTCCTCTTCCTTTCATGGATCAAATGCTCTAGTGTTTAGCAGGTAATGACTACTATTGCTTCTTAGACGGTTTCTTCGGGTATTTTCAAATTCCTATCGATCCAAAAGACCAAGAAAAAACCACATTCACTTGTCCTTATGGAACATTTGCTTACAAAAGAATTACTTTCGGCTTATGCAATGCTCCTGGGACTTTCCAAAGGTGTATGATGGCTATATTCCATGACATGGTTGAAAAAACTATGGAAGTCTTTATGGACGATTTCTCGGTCTATGGTGATTCTTTCTCTTCTTGCCTTGCCAATTTAGAACGTATGCTTAAACGTTGTGAAGACACTCGTCTCGTTCTTAATTGGGAAACTACCATTTCATGGTAAAAGAAGGCATTGTCCTCGATCACAAAATTTCAAAAACCGGTATCGAAGTCGACCATGCTAAAGTTGACGTCATTGCTAAGTTTCCTACGCCTACCACCGTCAAAGGAGTTAGGAGTTTTTAGGTCATGCGGGATTTTATCGTCGTTTCATCAAAGATTTCTCAAAGATAGCTCGACCAATGACTCACCTCTTAGAAAAGGATGCTCCTTTCATATTTTCTCAAGAATGTCTCGACTCTTTCAAACTTCTTAAAGGTAAATTAACTAAGGCACCGGTCTTAGTCTCTCAAAATTTGGAGTTACCTTTCGAGCTCATGTGCGATGCTAGTGATTTCACGGTAGGAGCGGTTTTAGGTCAACGAGTGAACAAACACTTCCAACCAATCCATTATGCTAGAAAGACAATGACGGGGGCTCAATTGCATTATACCACTACCGAAAAGAGCTTTTAGCCGTAGTGTATGCTTTTGAGAAAATCCGTCCCTATCTTGTGCTTTCCACCACCATCGTTTACACCGATCATTCCGCCTTGAAATAATTGTTGACCAAGCAAGATGCTAAACCGAGACTCCTTCATTGGGTTTTGCTCCTCCAAGAACTTAAAATCGAAATTCGTGATAAAAAGGGAGCGGAAAACCTGTCTGTGGATCATCTTAGTAGACTCGAGGATCCTTATAAAGGGGAACTTCCTAATCAAGAGATTAATGAATACTTTCCCCATGAGGCCTTAATGTCTATTAACTCCACTCTTGATGATACCCCATGGTGTGCGGACATTGCAAACTATTTAGCAGGTGGTGTTCTTATGGAAGAGTTAATGTCCCAACAAAAGGATAAATTCTTTAAGGATATTAAACACTATTATTGGGACGAACCTTATCTTTTCAAGCAATGCACGGATCTTGTTATTCGTAGGTGTGTTGATGGGCGGACAGCTTTACTATTCCTTGAAGCTTGCCACAAAGGACCCACCGGTGGTCACTTTGGTCCTAACTATACCGCGAAGAAAGTTTTTGAATCCGGATTCTATTGGCCCTCCATTTATCATGATGCTCATGAAATGGTTAAACATTGTGATGCTTGCCAAAGACAAGGCAAGACCATACGTAAAGATGAGATGCCTCAAAATTTCATCCAAGAATGTGAAATCTTTGACGTATGGGGTATCAACTTTATGGGGCCATTTCCATCATCCAAAGGGAACAAGTACATCCCCGTAGCCGTTGACTACATATCCAAATGGGTTGAAGTAAAGGCTTTACCTACGAACGATGTGAGGGTGGTTGTGAACTTTTTGAAACAATTGTTTGCTCGATTCGGTCTTCCTCGTGCTATCATTAGTGATCGCGGTACTCATTTTTGCAATGATCAATTTGCACGAGTCATGGCTAAGTATGGTGTCAATCACCGACTTTCCACCGTGTATCATCCACAAACTAATGGTCAAGCCGAGATCTTTAACCGTGTACTTAAGCGAATCTTAGAGCGTACCGTGGGAGAGCATCGTGCCTCATGGGCCGATAAGTTAGATGATGCTTTGTGGGCTTTTTGTACCGCTTATAAGACCCCTATAGGTTGTACCCCTTATCGCCTTGTGTACGGAAAGGCATGCCACCTCCCCATTGAGTTGGAGCATAAGGCTTATTGGGTCTTGAAATGGGCTAATTTTGACATAAGCAAAGCCGGTGATCTTAGGAAAATCCAACTCAATGAACTTAATGAACTTAGGAATGATCCTTGCTTGACCCAAATTAGGCTTAATTCGGGCTGGCTTGGGCTCTGGCTCCTGCACCAAGTGAACTATTTGGTTGAGATCCTGCACACTAAACAACACGCGTTAGGCTTACCGTGGGAATGTTTCCCAAGATTAGACTCCAGCGTGAGAGTAAGTAATCGGTTAGGGTTTATAGGAGTTGGGAGTATAGAACGTAATACCTTTGTGGAACCCTTGGGGTTCCTTTTATAGGCAGTGAAGCCCTAATGGGCTGTCACTGATGCTTCGGCCCCAAGGAAAGGATAAGCACCAGAATTATATTGATTGTTATCTTCTAATTATGGTGAGTGAATATCCACTTCTTTGGGATGAATCATATTCAGAGATAGAATATGATCCTGTCTAACCCTGTACCGGTCATGCCGGGCCGTGGGCCGCACACGTGTGTGCGGTTACTGTTAATCCAAGCCCATAAGCTTAAATGAGATTATTCCCACCCATCTGTGATGGGCCAGACACGGGTAGTACCCGTGGGCCGGGTTCCTGACCCGGATGTGGACTATACGTCATCATGTCCCCCCAGTCTAGTTGTTACAGTCGTAGGCGTAACCTCTAGACTATCAAGATGCTCTTCGGACATACCAAGAAAGACCTAGGGAATGAGAAATATTGAAAATTTTGCTTTGGCCGCACGTGGCTGCCTGCCTTAGGAATATTATTCTAATAGCATCTCAGCCGCACGTAACGGCCGGGACAAATTAAATGTAGCATTGAATATGGTCTTACGTAAGACCGCATATCCCAACACAAGAATAAATGCATTAATGGTAGTCAACTGGTCAGCCGCACTTCTGCAAAAGTTCACCATTAATGCCCACCATTGAGCCACGTAAAACTGCCAAGAAGTGACCCGTGGGCCCCTTCTGATTTTGCAGAAGTGTCAGAAATCCCATCCGTTGGATAGGCGTGATGGCCTACACGTGTCAAACATCCATGTTACCTCGGAAACCAAGGCAACCTTATATAAGAGTTGGTGTGTGTGTTTACACACACAATTCATCCTTCCTTCCGCCATTGTTATTTCCAAGCTTCAACCTCCAAAACTTTGCCTTCGATTCCACGGATTTCCTCCGCCGCAGGTTAGATCATCACGCCCTTCAAAACCTTTTTATAAAACATGGTAAAGAACAACCTACTTATCACGGATGTCCTTAACGTGATGTCGGCATAAAAATACATAGACTTTCTGTCGAAGTATTACATTCCCGAAAGCGTACACCCCACCTATCCAGGTGATGGTGAGGCAATTACGGATGCACCGGCGAGGAAAATAGGGGTGTACACGCGCCTATTTGACTCAGCCAACTATCGTATCCCACTGTCCAAATTCTTGGTAGATCTGCTATTGTATTATGACTTCCACATAACCCAGCTTTACTGCATAGGGGCGTGTAAAATCAACCAGTTTGAAATTACATGCTATTCCTGCGGAGTGACTCCGACCGTGAACCTATTTAGGGCTTTTTACTTCCCCCAACTAGTGAATGGGTGGCTATCGTTTAAAAAGCGACCTGGGAACACCCCCATGACGTATAGGAAGCCTTTAGACTCCCTGAAGAACTGGTACGAACATTACTTCTTTGTTGATGAGAAGGTATTCCCTACTCCTTTCGTACTCAAAACCAGAGCACCCAAAGATTCCCCGCCCAAATCCAAAGACTATAGCAGCAAATACTTAAAAATACTAGATACCCACCGCACAGAGTTCCATTGGGGGTTGCCAGAACATTTTCTATGCTTAGTAGGATTAAGCCGCCGCTACTTTGGGAGGGATGACTTATATCCGTGCTTCTTGACGGAACAGGGAGAGGGTAGGTTTACTTATAACTTGTAAATGTGAAATGTCATTTGTATTGTATACCCACACTAACCCGTATATTTATAAATGTCCGCAGAAATGAACCTACACGGATTACTACGCCAGGGCGACCCCATGAAGGTGCCTGAAGGGTTCCGCCCACTGAAGGAGAATGAGCTCCCCCTACTCGATGCGACCGCCGACCGTACCATTCCTCTCGAAGAGACGTCCGAGCAAAGATCAGATGAAGGGGAGCCTGTCATCGAGAAATCCCCATTGGACTTCCATAATGAAGATGGTGGAGAACTACTGTTGGAGGGAACCGCGACCCACCAGGAAGATGAAAACGATTTCCTTAATGAAGACACCACTCAAGTTTCCGGGTCCGCCCCGCTCACACCTAGGAAGAGAAAGACCACCAGGAGGGTGGCAAAGAAGATAGGGGATGAGGCCGGGGCCTTAATACAAGGCTTTTGCCCGTATAAAAATTATAATTAAGTTCGTTGTGTTGGTCTAATCGAATTGATCTTAGTTTTCTATGTGACTCAGTTTTATTTTGGTGGAAACAAATATTTTTGGTTGGTTTTAAATTTAAATGTGCAAGACTTAAAAGTAAATGTCGTTAAAGTAAGGGCAAGTATAAAAGTAAAGTGCGTGAAAATAAATCTACGTCTAATTAAAAGAAGGTGCGATATTTAAAAACGTGACGGAAAGTAAATTAATTAAATGACTAAAAATTAAAGTGTGATGGAAATTAAAATTAGACAAGTATTAAAAACTTAAACTAAAAGTTAAACAAGACAAAACATAAAAGCTAACCCACATCGGAATATATTCCGATCATCCTTACCATCAGAATGAACACACCTCCTATCGGAATATTGAATGAAACCCAGATCGGAATATGTCACCTTTTCAGATCGGAATAACCAAACAACCCAGATCGGAATGAAGTTCAGTTCGTAAAGTCTCAGATCGAAATCCCCCAGATCGGAATGTACCTATCGGAATGAGGCTAAGGAAAATTGGGCAGCACTTCGTCTAAGAAAGCCTCAAGAGCCGTCGGAAAGAGCGATCGCAATATGCGATCGCAATCCCCAGATCGGAATGAGGAAATGGTACACCTATCGCAATCCCGGATCGGAATGCTAAACCCTTGGACCAATACTGTCACTATCGGAAAGTGGAATTGCAAGCCGTCGCAATGTGGGGAAAACCCTAGCTTTCCGATGGATACAAATTCGTAAAAAGCACAAGAACTAAATAAGCTAATCTAATAAGCAGTTACCAAAAAACTTAAATGAAATGAAATCAAAACGAAACAATAAGCTAGAAAGTTAAAGTCTTTCAAACTTTTAAACACGAAACTTAAATGAAATCAAAAGTTAAAAATCAAAGCTTTAAAGAAATCTTTCAAAATACTTAAGAAAAATTCCAAATAAGCACACAAGGTTGTCAATCTCGTGGCTTATTTCGTGTAAGGAAATAAAAAGGACGAAACTTTAATCAAAATAAGCAAATGGATTAAGCAAAACCTTGCTTAATCCGAAATTCAAGCCGAAACAAAAAGAGAGAAAGGTAGAATGAGATTGATAAAAAGACTTGATCAAATGATAAAGAAAGATTAAAGACAAGAATTTAAAGAACACAAATTGAAAACTTACTTGAAGTTAAAAGGTAATTAAAGTGCAAAACATGTAATTAAAAGTGCAAGTAATTAAAGGTGCATTAAAAGTAAATGTGGAAGAATGGTTTGTCAAGCCACCAACCATGGAAGAACTAATTGTCACTATTAGTCAACAAGAACTAAATGAATGAATAAGAGGGGTTTATATAGGTGATTAGGGAGTGGTTAGGGGAAGCTTCCTCCCTCCTTCCTTTCTTGTTAATTGCACCATCAAGTCCTTCCTTCTTAATCTTTTTGTTAATCTTGGAATGTGATGACTTTTGGCTCAGGATTTCTTTGGACTCGTCTTTTAATTCTTCGATAAATAAGACTTGAGTTCCTCGGCTTTAAGCAAACTTCCGTCTTTTGACTTTATCTTCGATAAATCTTCAGAATTGGTCTTGGACTTCCGTTCTTTATCCTCTCTTGACTCCTTGACATCGTCTTTCATCCTTTTCTTCAATAAAAGTCCGTAAATACCCGTGAATTCCCGTGTTTTCTCCACTTTTCACCTTTTCGTCCTAAAACATAACAAAAACACAAACCACGCATAATTCCGACATAAAAGACATAAAATACACGTTTTGGTCCAGTTTTTATTGTAATTAAGTGGTAGAAAAGATGGGTGTTTACACACCTATCAAATCCCCTACACTTGACCATTGCAATGTCCTCATGCAATGCATCAGTTACAAAGCATGTTTACACTTTTCATCATGATCAATCCACATTGGCCTTTATTAAAGAGATAGAAAATTGAAATCATACAAGATAAAGAAATCAAAAGCATACCTTGGGTTTTGAAAATGTTATGAATAATCATCATCCTCAAGTTTTCACTTTCTCCAAACCAAGCTTAAAAACGAGATCATTGTTATTATAAGTTAGTAAACTAACACGAACTCATGTGCGCCAATTATTTACTTAGACTCCCTTATTCCTATGGGTATCTCTTATATTTTATTATTTGTCTTGAATGATCACGAGGATGCATTGTTTGACTTATTTCGATAATTATTTATTCTGAAAATAAAGTGCACGATTTAATCAATAGTTAGCTAAAGGACCAAATCTTTTAAAACTGCTTCTCGGGATATCAAAAAGTTCATATCTTGGCATAACTTGGTTCGCGATTTGAGACCTTTCTCGGGCCGATATTTGGCAGCGACTTCATACTTCAAATCTTGAGAGACGTTCATGAAATAATGGTCTTCTCTTCATAATTGGAATTTCTTCACTTGGAATTTTTGAGAGATTCTTCATATATGGACCACGACTTCTTCATTTTTCTCCAATCTTTATTTTGGATTTTGATATACAACGATCCGCCTCCTTTATAGACTTGGATCTATTTATCCTCATACCTTGTTAGGGTCTTTTCGGATACACTTCTCCATGACTTTTTGGGAGTTTTTGCTTTTCGTCGTGTGTCTTGATCCTTCATATTGATTTTCGATAAATGATTCTTCACATCACCTTTGGATCTTTAGCAACAAAACATAGCCCTCATGCCTTGTTAGGGCCTTTTCGGACTCGCCAATCTTCGCGCCCTGCTTCATAAGTTATGCCTTGGCTATGAACTCTCGTCATTACCGAGCAACTATTAAACGATCTGGGGCTAGAAGCTAAGTAACTTTTCAAATCGTACAACCTTATTTATTAGCAGATAAATTTATTAGCAAGCGATGGGAGAATAGGCTTATAATTAACTCACATAAATTCATGAAAGAATACCGACTTATAATTGGCTCTATCATCTCTCGTTCTCCACAGTTTAAAATCTCAAGTAATGAGACTCGTGAATACTTAGCCTATTAAATCAAAGTTTTGGGTTTTCGAGTCGCCTATAGGATCTTGCAAATTCTTAGACTCTTTCAAGTTTAGAAATCGCATTTTAAAGTTCCCTTGATAAACGACTCTCTAGGATCAATTATAGGAACTTGCAAAAAGTTCTTGTTGTTAACCCGTGAGGGTTAAGACTTTCGCGTTTTATAGCTCCCTACATAAAAGCCTAGCAAAACTTGACTTAAACACGTTAAGGATACTAGCTAGAGTAAACTCGGATTGAGTCAAAAGATTCACAACGTTTGAAAATTAAAACCACTTATTAAATATTTATTCTAGCATAGGAAGAAAATAACTATACAAAGGAAAAACTAATAGGCCAAAATAGATCAAAATTTTGAAAAATGTCGAAAATTTGATTTTCCGGTTAAAATGAGGACAAAAACAAGGAAAAGACCACTTAACTTCGATAGAAGTCCCCCCTACACTTAAGATAAACATTGTCCTCAATGTTTAAGCATGTGGGAATAAACTCCCCTACACTTAGGACATTGTGCACGTTGTTTAAATCTCGCTAAGGAAAAGACAACTAAAGAGATTCCTATTTTAATATTGAGAAAAAATATAAAATAGTGAATCGAAAAGAATTTAGGATAGAACCGGGAAGAAGTAGAACACGGAATCACGGGCCGCCAAGAATCATCAAGAGTGGATCATTGAAGCTCGAATCCCTGATTAAGAAGTGAGGAGAGGAAATAGCAATCCAAAGGGTTCCCCCTACACTTATGGTAAAGAAAGCGAAAAGATAGATGCATGGGTTGCCTCCCAAGAAGCGCTTTGTTTTTGTTAACCGAGTCGTGAGCCTGACTCGACCTTGATCATCAACGGAAGTAGCATGAAACAAATCCACCAGGATCAAAGACATAGTTTTCATCCATCAATAAGCAAGAGCTTAAAGTGAACAAGGCAAGCCAAAAGAGAAATGGCAAGGTTCCCTTAAGCAGTGATGGAGCACGGTGGAAGCAAGTAGGAAGAGGTGTAAGCATGTCTTCAATGGTTCCAAAGATTTTTCCTTTTATTTCATCAGGTGGATACTGAGATGGCTTAAAGACTTCAATACCGGGGTCGAACACCTTTTCCTTTAAGGGAAAATAGCACTCAGGCTCAGCCGAGTGTGAAGAAGATCCGCAAAGAAGCATAACCTCGTCCTCAGGAGTGGGACAAAGAAGTGTCAAATCATACGTGCAACGGATTTCGGTGTCGACCGGTTTCTTCTCCTTTGACAAAATGCTCTTCAAATCCAAAGTAGGATCAAGGAGAGAATCTTCAAAGTCAAAAGGAGGAGCATCACTCTCATGAGGGAAGTATGTGTTGAGAAATTCAGAGAAATCTTCCTCAAATGTATAATCGTCCAAAGTAGGATCGAGTGATGGCAGAGGATCTTCATCATGTGAAGAATCGCTCGATAGAGTATTAGCCTCATCAAAATCATCGAAGGTAGGCAGCTCGGGATACTCAGAAGTACAATCAAAATCATCCGAATCTGAGCTAGAATCATCATCATCATAAGCATCAAAGACCGGTTGAGAGGCATAAATGGGAGAAGCGTCCAAAGTAGAGAGAGAATCATCCACATCATCTTCAAAGAGTGGATTATCAGTGGAAGACTTGAATAAAGGATTATCGTAGACGGTAAAGTCATCGATCACATTTATCATATTCACTGATTCTCGGCCTCCAAAGGATTTACCTGTAAGCTTCCCCATTTTGAAAACTTGTGCATCATCCCCGACTCTTAAGATTAACTCACCTTCGGCCACATCAACTAAAGCTCGTCCGGTTCTCAAGAATGGCCGACCAAGTATTAAAGGAATACGAGGGTCCATCTCATAATCAACTACGACAAAGTCGACCGGGAAAGTAAATGCGCCAACTTTAATGAACACGTCTTCGGCTATACCAACGGGGTAAGCGAGAGTGCGATTTGCAAGTTCGAGAGTCATCTTTGTTGGAATGAGGTCGGGCAATGATAGTGTTTTCCAAACACTCAATGGCATTAAATTAATACTAGCCCCGAGATCAGCAAGGGCAGTAAATTCTTCAGTTTTGTTGAACACGCAAGGCAACACGAAACGACCGGGATCTCCAAGTTTTTCCGGAAGTTCTTTAAGAATAACTGCAGAGCAGTTTTCATTTAAGCGTGTGTTGGCGAGTTCAATCAACTTCTCCTTCTTGTTAAGCAATTCTTTAAATGCTTTAACAAATTTGGGCATGTGGACAAGTGCTTCAAGAAAGCTAATGTTGAAGTTCATTTGAGAAATCATCTTGATATAGCTAGTCACTTGAGCGTCCTCCTTGTTTAGCATTTTGTTCTTGCCCAAACGAGAGGGATAAGGGATATTAGGTTTGGGTGGTGAAGGAGCAGGTGTAGTAGGTAAAGGTTGAGATGTTGAAGGATCATTCGTGGGAACTTCATCACGTCGAGGCGGAGACGGTAATGGTGCACTAATACTAGGTGTAGGAGGAGTAGGGATAAATGGTGGTGGAGGAGGTGTAGATGATGGGGGTGGGATTGGTGGTCCTATGATGGTGACTCCACTACGGGTAGTAATAGCACTCACATTGGCTCGCGGATTAGTGACGGTGTTTGAAGGTAGAGAACTTGAAGTAGAAGGTTGAGCGGCGGGCAAGAAACTAGCAAGCATATTCTTCAAATCATTGGTTTGATTGCTGAAGGAGGATTGAATATCATTTCGAAGCTCGGATCTTATCTCATTTCCTTGCTTTGTGATATCTCCTTTAAGATTGATAATTTGGCTCTGCAAGTTCTTGATTTGCTCGCCTTGGGTTCTCATGATGGCCTCAACATCGGGATTAATGGGTAAGGTTTGTTGGGTGGGTGGGTGATAAGGATTAGAAGCTCTTGGTGGGATTTGGTTGCTTCTAGTGTAGTTGTTGGCGGGGTTTTGGTTTTGAGGAGAAAAACCGGGTGAAGGGTAGTTATTGGAACGGTAGCTCAGCAGATTTCTATCCCCTTGAGGTCGAGCTTGGTAATTTTCCGGCGAATAATTACCATAAGCTGCATACACATTTTCCGGATTTCCTTGTGTAGAAGGACAATCGGTGTATGAGTGAGGACCGCCACATGTTTCACAAGGATTAGCAACCGCTTTAACTTGTTGTTGTTGTTGATTTGAAGCGAGAAGAGTAATACTTTTGCTCATTTCAGTCATCATGCGGGTGAGTTCGGTCATCTCAGGGTTTGCTGAGGTTGAGGTTAAGGAAACATTGACTCTCGGGTTGTTCCTAGAAGAAGCAGAGGAATCCCAGTTCTTGTGGTGAGTAGTCATGTTCTCAATTAACTCTCTACACTCCTCGGGTCTCCTTTTCATGAATGTGCCACCGGCGGCTGCATTGATCGTATCACGATCTCGAAAAGTCAATCCGTTGTAGAAAGTATCAATCAATGTGACGGGAAGCATGTTGTGGTTTGGACAACGGTCGATCAAGACATTATATCTCTCCCAAGCGTCAAAAAGAGATTCATCAGGGTCTTGCATGAAACCGCTGATCTGATTGCGAAGGCTAGTGACCATGGATGGTGGAAAGTAGCGCGACAAAAAGCGTTGAGTCATGTCATCCCAAGTGTGAATAGAATTCTTCGGGAGACGATCAAACCATTTCTCGGCATGATGTAATAGAGTGTGTGGAAAGAGTTGTAGGCGAAGCTCATCCATTGTGGCACCAACCAACTTCATGCTCTGAGTGATAGTAATGAACTTGTCGAGATGTTTGTTGGCATCATCATCAGGCAATCCTCTAAATGGGTTTGTTTGCACTTGCTGAATCATATGGTGCTTCAACGAAAACTCAGGAGCGTTGTTTTGCATCGGTGCAATCGGTCCTCCTCGTCCAAACATGGTTGGTTGACAAAGTTCCTCCATGGTCCGAAGATCGGGCTGTGGAAGAGCATTGTTGTTATTATTATTATTGAGGTGCGGTTGTTGATTATTGTTGTTAACACCTGCCATATCTAAATCTTCTTGAGGCTCGGGCTCTTGATAATTAGAAGATCTAGTACGCATACACCTGAAATTGCAAAAAAAAAACAAAACCAAACACAAATACAATATATATACACAATAAAGATAAAATGTTTTTGGATTTTTGAAATTTTTAATTTTTATGGTTTTTTATCAATTTTCTAATTTTTATAATTTTTTTATTTTTTATGCAAGAAAAGTAACGCTCACAAGTGAACGGATCCCAAAAGGCAACGTGTCTCTCACAAAAAACTGTTGATCTTTACGAAAAGAGCCGGCAGCGGCGCCATTTAATACAAGGCTTTTGCCCGTATAAAAATTATAATTAAGTTCGTTGTGTTGGTCTAATCGAATTGATCTTAGTTTTCTATGTGACTCAGTTTTATTTTGGTGGAAACAAATATTTTTGGTTGGTTTTAAATTTAAATGTGCAAGACTTAAAAGTAAATGTCGTTAAAGTAAGGGCAAGTATAAAAGTAAAGTGCGTGAAAATAAATCTACGTCTAATTAAAAGAAGGTGCGATATTTAAAAACGTGACGGAAAGTAAATTAATTAAATGACTAAAAATTAAAGTGTGATGGAAATTAAAATTAGACAAGTATTAAAAACATAAACTAAAAGTTAAACAAGACAAAACATAAAAGCTAACCCACATCGGAATATATTCCGATCATCCTTACCATCAGAATGAACACACCTCCTATCGGAATATTGAATGAAACCCAGATCGGAATATGTCACCTTTTCAGATCGGAATAACCAAACAACCCAGATCGGAATGAAGTTCAGTTCGTAAAGTCTCAGATCGAAATCCCCCAGATCGGAATGTACCTATCGGAATGAGGCTAAGGTAAATTGGGCAGCACTTCGTCTAAGAAAGCCTCAAGAGCCGTCGGAAAGAGCGATCGCAATATGCGATCGCAATCCCCAGATCGGAATGAGGAAATGGTACACCTATCGCAATCCCGGATCGGAATGCTAAACCCTTGGACCAATACTGTCACTATCGGAAAGTGGAATTGCAAGCCGTCGCAATGTGGGGAAAACCCTAGCTTTCCGATGGATACAAATTCGTAAAAAGCACAAGAACTAAATAAGCTAATCTAATAAGCAGTTACCAAAAAACTTAAATGAAATGAAATCAAAACGAAACAATAAGCTAGAAAGTTAAAGTCTTTCAAACTTTTAAACACGAAACTTAAATGAAATCAAAAGTTAAAAATCAAAGCTTTAAAGAAATCTTTCAAAATACTTAAGAAAAATTCCAAATAAGCACACAAGGTTGTCAATCTCGTGGCTTATTTCGTGTAAGGAAATAAAAAGGACGAAACTTTAATCAAAATAAGCAAATGGATTAAGCAAAACCTTGCTTAATCCGAAATTCAAGCCGAAACAAAAAGAGAGAAAGGTAGAATGAGATTGATAAAAAGACTTGATCAAATGATAAAGAAAGATTAAAGACAAGAATTTAAAGAACACAAATTGAAAACTTACTTGAAATTAAAAGGTAATTAAAGTGCAAAACATGTAATTAAAAGTGCAAGTAATTAAAGGTGCATTAAAAGTAAATGTGGAAGAATGGTTTGTCAAGCCACCAACCATGGAAGAACTAATTGTCACTATTAGTCAACAAGAACTAAATGAATGAATAAGAGGGGTTTATATAGGTGATTAGGGAGTGGTTAGGGGAAGCTTCCTCCCTCCTTCCTTTCTTGTTAATTGCACCATCAAGTCCTTCCTTCTTAATCTTTTTGTTAATCTTTGAATGTGATGACTTTTGGCTCGGGATTTCTTTGGACTCGTCTTTTAATTCTTCGATAAATAAGACTTGAGTTCCTCGGCTTTAAGCAAACTTACGTCTTTTGACTTTATCTTCGATAAATCTTCAGAATTGGTCTTGGACTTCCGTTCTTTATCCTCTCTTGACTCCATGACATCGTCTTTCATCCTTTTCTTCAATAAAAGTCCGTAAATACCCGTGAATTCCCGTGTTTTCTCCACTTTTCACCTTTTCGTCCTAAAACATAACAAAAACACAAACCACGCATAATTCCGACATAAAAGACATAAAATACACGTTTTGGTCCGGTTTTTATTGTAATTAAGTGGTAGAAAAGATGGGTGTTTACACACCTATCAGGCCTCGAATCCCCCCCCCAAAGAAACTGAGGAAGGACCATCCGCAATACCAGGAGGGAAGTGGTACTGCGACTGCTCAGGCCAACCCTACCCCGCACATGGGAGAGCAAGTCTGGCGAGCTACCCCTGTGAGTGTCGTAGCTCCTACCGCCCCAGAACATGCAATTGGTACCACGTAAGTACCCTTTGAACGTTAGTCGTGTCATTTTGCTTGTTAAATATATAATGCTTAAACAAAATTTTCAATGTCAATAACAGGGCGGATCCGTCGGCCGTATCCCAAGAGGAAGAAGTGGAGAGGAATCCATCCCCCGCACCATCACACAGAACCCCATCCCCTGCTGCGACACATGCCGAGGAGCCACTCCCCGAAGGGCCAGAAAATAGTCTACGCCTAGCATGGAATCTCTCAAGTCTAACAAGGTTGGAAGCGGAATCGGAGTGCTCAGAATTCATCGAGCACATTACCCCTCCAGCCCTTGCACAAGACTTAGATGAGCTGGATCATGAATCCCTTCTGGAGCAGTTTGATGTGTCGTCTGCGCATCAAGTGACGGTGGGTGCCGCTCTAAGACGCCGCCTGATCAAGGCCCTGGCGAATGTGAAGCGGGCCGACAAAAGGATAGCTCGTCGGGAGGCCATGGTTGTGAAGAATGAGAAGACCATTGCGTCATTGCAATCGGCGCTGGTGACGGCCGAGGCGACAGTGAAAGAGCAAGCGCATCATGCCGACAGCCGAGGAAAGCACATTGCCGAGCTCGAAGCCCTTGTAGCTGCATCGAATGAGAAGGTATGCTTTCGAAAATTTTATACATACTCTTTCCTTGATTTTTCATTCGACCCAAAAAAGAATATATTATCCTTGTGATAACTCAATGTTCCATATGCAGGTGTCCGCGGCCGAAGCTTCCACCAAGGCCGTAACCGTACAAGCCTTCAACATCGCCCAAGAACACGATGCGCTGAAGGATGAGCTAACACAAGTGCAGGCCAAGTTGGAAGAGCAAACTGCGACGGCCGAGGAGGAACTGAGCAAGATGGCCGCAAGTTGTGCTGAAAGACTGTGTCCCCCTTTGCTATCCGCCATAGCTGGACGCAGGTGGATGATTGGGCAAGGAATGCGCCTCGCCGTAAGCAAGGCCATGGAAGCTCCGCACCTACTGCAAGCCTTTGCCGGGGTCGTGTCGGATGGAATCGATCGTGGTAGGCACGAGGGTTTGGTCCAGGCTGCAGAATTGATGGGTAAGAATGAAGACATTACGCAGCTTCCCTACCATAACCCTTCTGCTGCGGATAATATGACTGCGTCGATGGATGCACTGGCGGCAATCCAGTACCCTCTTCTAGATGAGTTTGAGGCACTTAAGGATGCTCCAAACGAGGCGATAATGTCCAAGCTTACTGCGGATCCCATCCCTTTGACCTTGCCCACTTATGACTCTGCATCAAAAACGATGAAAGGTGAAAAGCTGCTTGTGGAGGCATTGGATGCGACTGCGGTCAAGGCACAGGATGGGAAGGACGCTCGCAGGGAGGCCCTCTGTGCTCTGATTGAAGAAGGAAAGAAAGACATAGGGGAATTCCTACCCCCCGTGTAATTTATCTTGTAAACATTTGTGGTTTTTATTCGTCCGTGCATGTACACGACCATTTTGTTATTTATTTGGAAACTCGTGTAGTTTTATTTTGTTGAATATTGTATACCAATACTGCATGACATGTCACGACTTACACAAAAGGGAAAATACATACAAGTCTATAATTTACTAGACATGCGACGTGCGTCTTTACTATGCAAAGCACTGCGTGAGTACGGCATACGAAACTTACCACAACGTCTTGTGAGTAAGGTGTCTAGTAAGGATACATGATCCGTGCCGCTGGGGTTGCATCCCTCTTACACGGCAAGTTGAATTAGTAGGTTCACTTAATCCTCTTACCCTGCCTGGAGGCGTATAGTACATGTACGATGATTGAATGAATGCATATGAATGAAACATGGCATATTATAATAATAAATAAAATTCATATGACTAACAAAATCCTAAAAAATAATTTGCACAAAACAAGTCGTGGAGCTAGCTAGGCACCACGGCATTTTATTAGAACGTTTACATTTTTTAATTTTTTTTTGAACAAGAATGATAAGTCCTAAGAAACAAAAGAGGAACCTAGACAAAACATAAGAAGCAAAACAGATAGAGTGCATGGATCTTCATTAAAGCCACATATAGCGAAGTACCCATGCGGAAGCCGTGGCTTTCAAAGATAGCACCTTTTGAGATTGGAGATGTTCCACGTGCGTTCTAGATCGCGACCATCCATGTCACGTAACCTATACGCGCCTCGTCCTAAAGCTTCCGTGACCTCATACGGTCCTTCCCACTTAGGGCCCAGCTTTCCTGTATTCTCCGCTTGAGTTGCTTCGTTAGCATGATATACATAATCTCCCGGTCGAAAAGAGACACCTTTAACCTTGGCGTCATAATAAGCCTTCATTTTAGCCTTGTACTTAGCCTCATTAATGGCTGCTATCTCTCTTTTTTCCTCCAACAAATCCAGGTTGATTCGTAGTTGCTCGTCGTTCGTGACGACATTAACCTCCGCCGTGCGGATGGTAGGCATTCCGATTTCCGCTGGTATGACAGCTTCAGTACCGTAGGCCAATGCAAATGGAGTATCTCCGTTGGCTGTTTAAATCATAGTCCTATGCGCCCATAGAACATGTGGTAACTCATCCACCTATTTGACGTGCCTTGATGCCGTTTCCCAAGCTTCTATTCGCTCGTTCCACAAGGCCATTTGTCTGCGGATGCTTAACAGACGCGAAGCGCCGCTTGATATTCAATGTTGCACACCAGTCCTTGAATGGATTATCCGCGAACTGTTTACCGTTGTCCGAGATGATTTCTCCTGGTAGGCCAAAACGACACACAATATGCTCCCAAACAAACTTTTTAACTTGTTTGCCTGTGATGGATTTGACTGCCTTGGCCTCTATCCATCGTGTGAAGTAGTCCATCGCGACAATCAAGAACTTAACCCCCCCCCCCCCCCCCCCCCCCGCAGCTACAGGAAATGGTCCTGTGATGTCGATTCCCCATTTATAGAATGGCCATGGGGATGTGATAGGTGTAACCTCCTGCTGCGGAAGTCGCGGCACTGGTCTATGCACTTGGCAATCACTACACTTGTGAATCATGTCGCGCGCGTCCCTGTGCATGGTAGGCCAATAATATCCTATCCGTAAGGCTCTAGCTACCACGGATCGTGGACCTGCGTGCATGTCGCACAACCCTTCATGTATTTCACTGATTATATAGGTAGCCTGACGTGGTCCAACACACCGCAACAACGGCTGCAAGAAAGAGCGCTTATAAAGGATACGTTCTCGGAGTTCGAAGTGTTGAGACTTCCTTCTGATGCGCACCGCCGTTTTTTCATCGTCCGGAAGGGTTTCACTAGTCAAATAGTTGATGATCGGGGTCATCCATGTAGGTCCATCCTCTTTAACTATAATAGCGACCTCCCCTTCTGTTATAGACTTCTCCTTGAGTATTTCCACCAAGACTTGCTTGGACAAGTGGGTGAAGCTTGTGGATGCGATTTTGCTAAGAGCGTCCGCCTTCTTGTTCTCACCTCTTGGCACCTGCTTGATGGAAAACTTGCTGAAAGCCGCGATGAGTGACTTGACTTTCTCCAAGTATCGGACCATGTTGTCCTCCTTGGCCACATATCCACCTAGAATGTGGTTCGCGACAAGCCGTGAGTCCACGTAGGCCTCAAGGTTGCGGACTCCCATTATAGCGGCGATTTTTAAACCCGCAATTAATGCCTCATATTCCGCTTCGTTGTTGGTGGCTGTGAACTCAAAACGGAGGGCGTACGTAAACTCCATTCCTTCCGGATTTGTGAGGATGAGACCAGCTCCTGACCCATCCGTACACGAAGATCCGTCCGTGAAAAATACCCATGGTTCTGTTGGAGTCTCGTCTTGTTTTACGATTGGTCCTTCCTCATCCGGCTTCTCTATCAAGAAATCTCCCAAGATCTGGCCTTTAACAGCCGTCCTTGGCCTATACGATATATTATGCTCCCCCAATAGAATACTTCATTTTTGTAGCCTTCCTGCTACATCTGGTCTAGAGATGACTTGCTTTATTGGTTGGTCAGTAATGACTACGATTGGGTGCGCCTGAAAGTATCGGCGCAACCGCTTTGTAGCAAACACTAGTGCCAAAACCAATTTTTCCATAGAGGAGTAATTCAACTCCGGTCCTTGTAATGTTCTACTTATGGAGTAGACCGGAGTTTGTATCGTATCCCTATCCGTCATGAGTACCACACTTATTGCTCCATGAGTGGCTGAGAGATACATAATGAGTTCCTCCTTTGGCTGGGGAGCTACTAGCATAGGGAGAGATGCAAGGTGCTGCTTCAGTTGGCCAAAAGCTTCCTCAGCTTCCCTTGTCCAGCGGAAGTCTCCCTTCTTAATGCACTTCTTGAGTGTCTTAAATAGGGGTAATGACTTCTCTGCGGATTTGGATAGGAACCTATTTAGCCCGGCCAACTTCCCATTTAAGGATTGCACCTCCTTCCGTGTTTGAGGGGATGGCAGCTGTATTACTGCGTCCGTCTTCTCTGGGAAAGGTTTGATGCCATTTGGATCAATCATATATCCAAGGAACATTCCCTACGTTGCCCCAAACGTGCATTTCTTTGGGTTTAGCTTCATGTTAATCCTCCTCAGTGTGTCGAATGTCTCTTGGACATCCCGGAGAAGTGCATCCTCCGTATGAATTTTTATGACTAAGTCATCCACATAGACTTCCAGGTTGTGGCCTATCTGCGAGTCAAAGGCTTTGTCCACAAGTCGCTGGTATGTAGCACCGGCGTTCTTTAGTCCAAACGGCATTTTCGTATAACAATATACGCCCTGACTAGTATGGAACGCCGTCTCTTCCGCGTCCTCCTCCGCCATCTGGATCTGGTGGTATCCTTTATATGCATCTAGGAAGCACTTAAAGGGATATCCACATAGGGATTCCACATTCCAGTCAATCTCCGGTAATGGGTAACAATCTTGTGGACAGGCTTTGTTCAGATCCGTGAAATCCACACACATGCGCCAACTTCCGTCATGTTTTTTTGACCATGACCGGATTGGATAACCACTCGTGGTAGTATACCTCGTGCATGATACCTGCGTCAACTAATTTCCGTAGTTCCTCCAATATCACTTGGCTGCGCTCAGGCGCCTGGCCGAGCTTCTTTTGCTTGACGGGTTGGTACCCCTGGCGGATTTGGAGTTTATGTTCTGCTATCGCGCGAGGTACGCCTGTCATATGCTTTGGATCCCATGAGAATGTATCTAAATTTTCACTTAAAAGAGAGCACATGGCCCTTTTGCCGCTATCCGAGAGCGCTCCTCCTATGGATACCTAATAACTGATTTTTTACTAGTTGAAAAAGTTCGTTTTCTCGGAATCTCTTCGAATTGATCACTGGTTAATTGTGCGAGATTAGTTGTTCTTGGTGAATCAAATAAAAGAGGTGTCGTTGTCTAAAACTAGAGAAAAATAAAGATTTGAACAATTAAAGATAAAGTAAAGACGGTAAAAGGAGACAATAATGAAAGATTAAAACTTGACGGGAAATAAATGACGAGAAATTTAAAAGACAAATAAAGTAAATGGTGCCAATTAAAACTTGAAATAAAAGGAAAGCAAGTAAAAGTGCAAGTAAGGGAAAAGGCGGGGAAAAATAAATCTTAAAACTGAAAACTAAAAGCTCTATTCGGAATAAAGTAAATATTCCGAATAAGGATGTCTACGCGGAATAAAATGTGCTATACGGAATAAAAACTCTATTCGGAAAAGGTAACACTATGCGGAAAAATAAAAGCTATGCGGAAAAGAAGGGCTATTCGGAATATCTGAACATTCCGAATAGAAGACACTACTCGGAATAATCTAACATTCCGAATAGAAAACTCTATTCGGAATAATCAGACATTCCGAGTAAGGGTCTCTATTCGGAATATCTAGATATTCCGAATAGGGGTTCTATACGGAATATCTAATATTCCGCATAGAAGAATACAAAGACAGTCTATTCGGAATATTCGAAATATTCCGCATAGAAGGAAAATGAAACAGCCTATTCGGAAAGTTCTGGGCAAGTACAGTAAACATAAAATACGAAGAACAGTAAGAAACAATAGGACACGAATTTAATCAAAACTAATCAAAACAAACCCAAAGATTAAACCAAAACAACCAATAAACATCAACTAACAATAATCAATCAAAACAAATCATCAAAACTAACAAACAAAGCCAAATCAATCAAAACCCACTTGATTGAAAATAAGAAAACTCAAGAACATGAACACAAAGATTAAGAACAAGTTAAGCAAGAAAGGAAGAAGGAGATTAACAATAAAGTAAAGATTAACAATAATTAAATGGAAACTTACTTGGAATTAAAAGAAAATTAAAGGTGCATTACATGGAGATTAAGATGCATAAAAGTAAAGAACAAGAAAATGAAGAATGGGGAAGAAAGGCTTGTCAGGCCTCCAACACTTTTATAAAAATGAGATCCTAAACTATTTATAGGAGGGGAAAGCTTAAGGTGGAAGCTTCTCCTTCTTTCTCTTATTTGCAAGCTTAGGTCCTTGATCTTCTTAATCTTTTGTTAATCTTCTTAATACTTGAACTTTGTCTTTGGGATTTCTTCAAACTCGTCTTGGATTTTCTTCATAAATAAGACTCGAGTTTTTTTTCGGCTTTTAGTAAACTTCCGTCTTTTGACTTTTTCTTCGATAAATCTTCAGAATTGGTCTTGGACTTCCGTTCTTTTTCCACTCTTGATCTTTCGACTTCATCTTTCGTCTTTTTCTTCGATAAAAGCCCGTGAATGCCGTGTTTTCTCCACTTTTCACCTTTTCGTCCTAAATCACAACAAAAACACAAACCACGCATAATTCCGACATAAATGACATAAAATACACGTTTTGGCTCGGTTATTATTGTAATTAAGTGGTAAAAAGGATGGGTGTTTTCACACCTATCAAATCCCCTACACTTAACCATTGCAATGCCCTCATGCAATGCTTAGCAATAAAGCAAGGTTTACACTTTCCATCATAATCAACCTACTTTGGCCTTTATTAAACAACTAAGGAAAATCAAAAAGATAGAAAATAACAAGACGCAATCAAGGAAGAAACATGTAAAGAAATCTAAGACTTACGTTAGGGCTTGTGTGTCATGAATGTTTATCACCCTCAAGTTTCACGTTCCCCATGACAAGCTTAAAAACAAGATCATTGTTAGTACAAGTTAGCATAACAAACATTTACTCATGTGGTTCAATTAATCACTTAAACTCCCTTATTCCTACGAGTATCTCTTATATTTTATTGATGTCTTGAACGATCACGAGGATGCATTGTTGACTTATATCGATAATTTATTTAGGCTGAAAGCAAAGTAGGACGATTTGATCAATAGTTAGCTAAAGGACAAAATCTCTTAAAACTGCTTCTCGGGATATCAAAAAGTTCATATCTTGGCATAACTTGGTTCACGATTTGAGACCTTTCTCGGGCCGATATTTGGCATGTACTTCATACTTCATATCTTGAGAGACGTTCTTGAGATAATGGTCTTCTTATCGTAATAGAGTTTCTTCACTTGGAGACTTTAGAGGGGTACTCCAACTTTGTTGACCACGACTTCATGATTATTTCTTCAATCTCTAATTGGGATTTTGAGATACAACGATCCGCCTCCTTTTCGGACTTGGATCTATTTATCCTCATACCTTGTTAGGGTCTTTTCGGATAGACTTCTCCATGATCTTTATGGGAGTTGATTGCTTTTCGTCGTGAGTCTTGATCCTTCATATTGATTTTAGGAATAATGCTCTTCACATCACTTTGGATCTTCCGCAATAAAATTGAATCCTCATGCCTTGTTAGGGCCTTTTCGGACTCGCCAATCTTCGCACCCCGCTTCATAAGTTATGCCTTGGCTATGAACTCTTATCATTACCGAGCAACTTTTAAACGATCTTGGGCTAGAAGCTAAGTAACTTTTCAAATCGTACGACCTTACTTATTGCAGATAAATTATTAGCAAGTGATGGGAGAAAAAGATCATAATTAACTCACATAAGTTAATGAGAGAATACCAAACTTGTAACTAACTCTATCATTTCTCGTTCTCCACAATTTAAAATCTCAAGGAATGAGACTTGTGGATGCTTAGCCTAATAAACCAATTAAGGTCTACATGGTTAAGGATACTAGCTAGAGTGAACTTGGATAAGTAAACTCGGGTTGAGTCAAAATATTCATAACGGGCCTAATATATCTAAGATAACTAAACTTGTTAAATCCATTTTATTAAAATAAGAGAAAAATAGCAAAAATAAAGGGAACTACAACTAGGCCAAAATAGATTAAAAATTTTGAAAAATGTCGAAAAATTGATTTTCCTGTTAAAATGAGGGCAAATACAAGGAAAAGACCACTTAACTTCGATAGAAGTCCCCCTACACTTAATATAAACATTGTCCTCAATGTTTGAGCATGTGGGAGTAAACTCCCCTACACTTAGGACATTGTGCACTTTGTTTAAATCTCGCGAAGGAAAAGACAACTAAAGAGATTCCTATTTTAATATTGAGAAATATAAAATAGTGAATCACAAAGAGTTTAGGATAGAACCAGGAAGAAAGGAACACGGAATCACGGTTCGTCAAAAGTCATCAAGAGTGTGTCTTTGAAGCTCGAATCCCTGCAATGATAAGAAAGAAAGCAAGAAACACCAACGGGGCTCCCCCCTACACTTATGGTGAAAATAGATAGATAATTGGGTTGCCTCCCAAAAAGCGCTTGTTTTTGTTAACCGAGTCACGAGCCTGACTCGTCCCCGAATTAAATAGTCCATGGGGAAGCCTCGAATGTGATACCGGGATCAAAGACCTTGTCCTCGTTCCCGGTTGACATCAACAAAGGAGAGGCGGGGGGATAAGTCTTGAAAGGGAGAAAGGTCCTTTCAACATACGTATAGTATGTGAATTCAAGATCCACGGGAGGTGGGGTGGGTAAAGTAAGCACATTGTCCTCTCCCAAAGACAATGGATGATGAGCAATCGGCAAAGCCGTGATGTCATCAATGATAGCATAATCAATGTCACCTCCCGGGTCAAAGCACTCATCCTCATTTCCCGGTATAAAACGAGTAGAGTAAAAGTGATACATCACCCGCTTGGGTGTGCACGTGGGAGGAGGAGTAGGTGGCAATATAATATGAGAAGTATGAGAACAGTTACCTTCCACCTGCGTCCCTTTTTCAGGAGATTCACATCTTTCCACCTCTGGGATAGAAGGTGTAGTGTCATCGTGTAATAAATCCTCTAGAAAAAGTATATCTCCCTCCACATCACAATACCCGGATATGTATTCCACGGGGGTATCAATATCAAGATATTCATCGATCTCGGGAATGTACAAACCATCATCACGAAGGAGTGAAGTATTTTGCTTAATAAATTCCTCCTCGTCGAAAATAACCTCAATATCGTCATCACTCTCCTCATTATCTATAGGGCCAATAATATGCTCAGGGATATGAGTACTTGTCTGATCTTGCTGCTGAAAAAATGACTCCATAGAAGTTTGCAGTGTGTGTAAAAGCTCTTTCGATTGCTCTTGAAAAGCTGTAGCAAGATCGACAATTGATTCTTGGTAACTCATCCCGTGACAAGGCTGATGATCGAGTGAGTGCGGTGGGGGCTCAAGATTTTGAAAACCGGAATTATAGCAAGGTTGTGGCTCATAGTTGTTCATCGGTTGGGAATAATTAGAAACCGGGTTTAGTTCATAATAATCCATAGGTGAAGAAAACTGAGGACACGGATTTGGCTCATAACAATTCATTGGTTGACAATAATAGGTATCGTGAGGACCCCCACAGTTGTTGCAAACCGGGTATGGAGAAAAATCAGGTGCGTCTTGTGGATAGCTATTATCATTGTCATAATTGTACCCTGGATCTTGCCCGTGACCATACGGGTATCGAACCGGGCACGAAACATGCCAATGAGAATCGCTTCCACAATAGATGCACGGGGGAACAGGAGGTAGGTTCAAAAAGTACGAATTAGACGAGTTGCACAAAGGACAAAATCCGGATTGTGTGTAGTCGATATCGTTTCCGCACCGCTCACATGTACACCATTGACAAGAGTTGTTCCCAGATAATTTTTTCCCACACCGGACGCAATGGACATAAAAATCCATAAAGAAAGATAGATAAGCAAGAAGAATATTTTTGGTGCAAAACTTTTGAAAAAGAAATGCTTTTTATGATTTTTCAAATGTTTTTGGATTTTTGAAAATTTTTGACAAGAAAAATAACGTTCACAAGTGAACGGGTCCCAAAATCCAACGCGTCACTCACAAAAAACCTTCAATCTTCACGAAAAGAGCCGGCAGCGGCGCCATTTTAATAACTGATTTTTTACTAGTTGAAAAAGTTCGTTTTCTCGGAATCTCTTCGAATTGATCTCTGGTTAATTGTGCGAGATTAGTTGTTCTTGGTGAATCAAATAAAAGAGGTGTCGTTGTCTAAAACTAGAGAAAAATAAAGATTTGAACAATTAAAGATAAAGTAAAGACGGTAAAAGGAGACAATAATGAAAGATTAAAACTTGACGGGAAATAAATGACGAGAAATTTAAAAGACAAATAAAGTAAATGGTGCCAATTAAAATTTGAAATAAAAGGAAAGCAAGTAAAAGTGTAAGTAAGGGAAAAGGCGGGGAAAAATAAATCTTAAAACTGAAAACTAAAAGCTCTATTCGGAATAAAGTAAATACTCCGAATAAGGATGTCTACGCGGAATAAAATGTGCTATACGGAATAAAAACTCTATTCGGAAAAGGTAACACTATGCGGAAAAATAAAAGCTATGCGGAAAAGAAGGGCTATTCGGAATATCTGAACATTCTGAATAGAAGACACTACTCGGAATAATCTAACAAGAATAGAAAACTCTATTCGGAATAATCAGACATTCCGAGTAAGGGTCTCTATTCGGAATATCTAGATATTCCGAATAGGGGTTCTATACGGAATATCTAATATTCCGCATAGAAGAATACAAAGACAGTCTATTCGGAATATTCGAAATATTCCGCATAGAAGGAAAATGAAACAGCCTATTCGGAAAGTTCTGGGCAAGTACAGTAAACATAAAATACGAAGAACAGTAAGAAACAATAGGACACGAATTTAATCAAAACTAATCAAAACAAACCCAAAGATTAAACCAAAACAACCAATAAACATCAACTAACAATAATCAATCAAAACAAATCATCAAAACTAACAAACAAAGCCAAATCAATCAAAACCCACTTGATTGAAAATAAGAAAACTCAAGAACATGAACACAAAGATTAAGAACAAGTTAAGCAAGAAAGGAAGAAGGAGATTAACAATAAAGTAAAGATTAACAATAATTAAATGGAAACTTACTTGGAATTAAAAGAAAATTAAAGGTGCATTACATGGATATTAAGATGCATAAAAGTAAAGAACAAGAAAATGAAGAATGGGTAAGAAAGGCTTGTCAGGCCTCCAACACTTTTACAAAAATGAGATCCTAAACTATTTATAGGAGGGGAAAGCTTAAGGTGGAAGCTTCTCCTTCTTTCTCTTATTTGCAAGCTTAGGTCCTTGATCTTCTTAATCTTTTGTTAATCTTCTTAATACTTGAACTTTGTCTTTGGGATTTCTTCAAACTCGTCTTGGATTTTCTTCATAAATAAGACTCGAGTTTTTTTTTCGGCTTTTAGTAAACTTCCGTCTTTTGACTTTTTCTTCGATAAATCTTCAGAATGGTCTTGGACTTCCGTTCTTTTTCCACTCTTGATCTTTCGACTTCATCTTTCGTCTTTTTCTTCGATAAAAGCCCGTGAATGCCGTGTTTTCTCCACTTTTCACCTTTTCGTCCTAAATCACAACAAAAACACAAACCACGCATAATTCCGACATAAATGACATAAAATACACGTTTTGGCTCGGTTATTATTGTAATTAAGTGGTAAAAAGGATGGGTGTTTTCACACCTATCAATACCTTATGTTCCGGATAGTCAGGATGGATTGCCACCTTCCAATATGGAGGTGGTGACCCATCCTTGGGTGGAACAGGTGGAGCCGGTGTTGTTACGGTATGACACTCGGTTGCTGGTACGATTGTGTTGTAAATGGTGACGATTCCTCCCTCAACAAGGAATTTGATCATTCCGTGCGCCGTCGAAGGTACCACCCGTATAGCCAGAATACCTGGTCTGCCTATGATCCCATTGTACAGAGAATGTGAGCGTATCACCATGAAGTTCATCCACGCAGTAGTGGAGTGTTCCTCATTCCCAATGGTTACAAGCAGACGCAGTTGCCCTATCGGCCAGATGGTGTCTCCACTAAAACCAGTGAGCGGCGCCATGGCCGGTACTAATTGGCTTCTTATTTCTGGCCGTAACTGTACAAAACAGTGTTCGTACAGTACTTCCGCTGATGACCCTCCATCCACATACATGCGACGAACATTGTGTGTTCCAATGCTTATCTCAATAGTGAGAGGCGCATCAATCACATCGCTTGCTGTAATGGGAGAGAATGAGATTTCCCTGCCGCGTGAAAATTTTTGGCAAATTTTCTGCCTCGTGCGGCGTTGTCTGGATTGGATCATGTATATGGTCGAAGGTTTGTCCTTTTGGGGATCCTTCTTGTCATACTTCTTGTTGTCTTTTCCATCCTTCCAATCCTTAACCAAATGCTTGAGTTTACCTGATTTGATCAGTGACTCAGTGTGCTTCTTGAGCTGGATACACTCCTTCGTGTCGTGGCCCTTGTCATTATGGAACTCGCAGAAGCGATTTCCTTGCCGACGGTCCGGCGGAGTTGTCATTGGGGGAGGCCTCGGAAAATTTGCCCCTTCCGTCAGCAAGATCTTACGGTAGGACATTTTTAGGGGGGTAAACTTATCTTCCGGCCATCCTCCTTTGTTTTGGCTCTTATAGTCTGAGCCCCTGCTATTGTTCTGACTGCTTTGACCGCCCGATTGCCTCCTGGACTGGTCGTTTGATCGGTAGCCGTTTCCTTTTGAAAGGTAAGCCGCGACAACCGCCGTTTATCCTTCTATGAAGTTTCTGACCCTTTCCATGAGGTCATCATATCTCTCCGGACGCTTGTCATTGAGACGCCTGATCAATTCCTTGTCTGTTATGGCGTGCATGTAGTCGGAGATTTTCAGGAGTTCCGGCATCGTCTTTGTGCGTGTGCACTCGTCGTTGAAGCGTTCAGTGAAGGCTTCTGTAGACTCCCCCGGCCGTTGCTTGACAGTTGCCAATGAGACCGGATCCCTATTATACTTCTCCCGCTGAGTATAATTATTCTTGAACGTAGTGCGTAGTTCCGTGAAGCTATCAATGCTTCGTGGAGGGAGTCCCTCAAACTAGTCACGGGCATTGCCGATCAAAGTCGAATTGAACATTTGGCACCATATAGGCATGGGCCATCGCTTAATTTTAGCCCGCGTATCAAATATTTTTTAGGTGATCATCCGGATCACCCGTTCCATCATAGGTCTTGACACACGCCGGCATGCGACGTTTTTTGTCCTCGGAGTAGTTCCGTATACAGAGAGTAAAAGGATCTTCCCTGGGATCCGCCCATGGACGGGTGAGCCTAGGGTCATCCCACGGGTCACACCACGGGCGGGAAAGATCCTCCGCTTCTGCCTCTCGATAATAAAGGCCACCATAATAATCATCATTATTTGGTGGTGGTGGAGGGGTACGCCTAGGTCGGCGACGCTTGGGTGGATGGTCATCCGAGTCCTCTCCTGATGGATCTGGAGAAGGAGGTGGTGCCCCATATCTTGGGTAAGGGCCGCTCTTTTGAGAAGAGCCGGGAGCCTTTTTCCCAGTGTTCATCCTATCCCACACACTTGTGCGGCGAGCGGCTCTTGTCAGTTCTCGGTCTGGTCGCTCGGGTGAACCGTCAGACTTCTCTCCCCCCTCTCGAGACTGCGTTAGTTCCTCTATGAGGCGATCTCCTATGCGCTCGAACACATTCCTAGGTTGAGGAGTTTCCTCGAAGATTGTAACACCCCATTTTGGAAATGGAAATATCACAGCAATTATGGCGTGTCATCAAAGCATACAAGGTAAAATGACTAAACATTACTTGACCATATAAAGGAAAATACCGGAATCAAACATCGGTAGTCCAAAAGTAAAGCTCATCACACACAAACATAGTATAGTAAGGAATAAGGACGAAACAATGTCCAAAGCATAAGTATCATAAAGAAAGGAAATGCATAATGTAAAGAAGGCTAGACAGCTTCTAGTCCATATGCACGTACTCTTAGTGTCTACAAGCGTCCCTGAGTACTTGCCGTTTTGGGAACATAGAAAAGGAAAACGGCTGAGCAATACGCAGTGCACGGATGTACAATAAAGCATGAATAGGATAAGCATATAACATAATAACAGCGGAAGAAACTAAGTCCCGAGTAACCTGGTTAAGTCTTAATAAAACTGGTTTTATAGTTTGAAAGTCTTATGTTTATCTTATAAAAACTGTTTGTCATAATTTTACCATTTAGCCAATATAGGTCATGAATATCCACCGTGCATGAATAATTGGAGGGGTGACCTCATCATGCAAATTAGAGGGGCTGCCTCTAATTTAATATACTGGTTTTATGGGTAGGAGGGATCAGCTCCTTGTGAAGGATGCAAGGCACACACCACATTCACCATGTAATCCTGAATAAAAACGTGTAACTAGGATGCACCCATACGCCCCACATGATAAATATAATTAGATGGCCAAAAGCTGAAGGGACGCCACGAGCAATCACTCCGCCGTGGTGAAGTCATAACATCAGTGCCTCTAATGTTATGGTTATGGTACCTCCATAACTAGGTGAAACTGGTCATGCATGTATATGGCTATAGGTAATCATATTTAAACATAAGCAATAAAACTCATACTTATACTACGGGAAAACAATTGGCTGCATACGGGGAAATCCTAATAAGGAAAGAATGTCCATACTGAAAGGACGGGAATCCGTACCTTATGTCCAGTGAACGAGAATGATGAACTGCAAGATTCCTACTTCCGAAATACTAGTGCTACATAAATACGTACATGAAATAAGTATCTGCCTATAATATACATAGCTGATTTCATATCATGTCTTAGCTTATTTTATGTGTTCTTACTATTTACACTGCTTAAAGCCTTAAACTGTGTTAAATCCTATATTCTGTTCATTTTGATTAAGTATTATTGATATTTCATGTGTTATTATACTTACTGTGTAATAATAAGTAACTTTCCAAAAATATCAGGTTTCCTTAAATAGAAAGTTTCCAAAAATAGAAAGTTTCCAAAAATAGAAAGTTTTCAAAAATAGAAAGTTACCAAAAATAGAAAGTTTCCAAATTCCAAAAATAGAAAGTTTCCAAAAATAGAAAGTTTCCAAAAATAGATCTACTGCTTAAAATAGATAAGTTTCTAAAAATAGAAAGTTTCCATAAATAGATTAGCTTCCTTAATTAAATAAGTTTCCATAAATAGATTAGCTGCCTTAAATAAATAAGTTTCTAAAAATAGCTGGTTTCCATAAATAAAATAGCTGCCTTATTTAATTAAGTTTCTAAAAATAGAAAGTTTCCATAATTAGAAATAAGCTGGTTAAATAAGCTAAGTAAATAAGCCTAAGTATTTTCATGATTATTTTTTAGGTCATATGATATATAGTTTAATAATTATTTCATGTAATTTAATTAAACTATAGGTTAGAATATTTAATTAAAGTATGATATGTTTTAATTAAATATATTAAATACTTAGGTTAAAATATGTATTATTAAATACTAATAATATAACCTAAGTCATGTTTAATTAATTAATTATATCCATGGTTTTAAAATAATTAATTAATTATAAGTCTTAATAATAAAAATACTTAGGTTAAAATAATTCATGTTTATTAATAATTAGTTAACCTAAGTCATGTTATTAAATTAATTACATCTTTATTAATTTAATTCTTAACATAAGTTTATAACATAAACAACTAACATAATCATGATCCGGATCTAAGCTTAAAAACATGCACCGGATATGAACAAACACCGTACCCCGAACCAAATCGGGGTACCCCCTTGATGCCGTGGGACCCACACGCACCAACCAAGACCAAAAAGGTCTTGGTGGTGGTCGGCTAACAACAAACCGAACCCCCTTGGGGTCGGTTGTTCCTGCGGCCCAAAACAAACACCCCTTAGATCGATCCCATTGATTAATTAATGACCATAACATGTTAGATCTAGGTTTAATTAATATGTTTTTATGAAAAACATCACGTGTTCTTAATTAATAAAAGATTAATTAAAAAGAAACAAGTAAAAAGGTTTTACCGTATTCGTGGATCAAAAGGGTGAAGAACAAACACGAACAATTACTAATTCACCAAGATCCAAGATCAAAATCACCCCCATATGGTGGTTTGTAGGTGGCGGTACACAAGGAGAAGGAGGAAAGGGATTTTAGGTTTTCTTGAAATTCTTCTGTAAAAATAATTTGAGTAGTGAAATTACTAATCCCTTCCTTTTAGTAAATTTGACAATGGGCTTGGCCCATTGTCCGTATGTTGGCCGCGGGTAGGGACTCCCTTGTGGGGGTCCCGTACCTCGTTTCGTGGCTTGTAATTTCGTAGACGTTTACGTTTAATTTAGTTCGTGTTTTAAAATTTCTCGTTACGTACATATCCTACACCTATATATTTAATTACGCTCGTATTAAATATATATACGTAATTAATAATATCTCGTGTTTTAATTACGCTCGTGATTCGTGATCGTATGTTCGTGATTAATTATTGCTAAATAATTATTACGTGGTCGTTCATATAAAATACTTATCGTGTTCTAACACGTACGTAATACATAAACTCCTAATACGTAATCGTAATCATGCTATATTAGGAAAGTTTTTAACTAGTACGTACGAACTTAAGGTACTATGCATGGTAAAAGCATGCGGGTTTTACAACACTTCCCCCCTAAAAAGAATAATTCCTCCCCGAATTATAGATAAAGTAAACTGGAATAGAAGAACATACCCGAATTCAAAATATGAAATGAGGGTAAGAAGTCCTGATAGACTCCTCTGTTTTCCAAGTGGCTTCCCGCTCGATATGATCCCTCCATAGACTTTTGACGAATGGAATCGTCTTCTTTCTCATGACTCGTTCTTGCCTGTCAAGAACTCGTTCGGGTTCTTCTATAAAAGTGAGATCTTCACGAATTTGTTCTAGTGGATACTGAACCATGTGAAGGGGATGATATTGGTACCCTCTGAGTAAGGACACATGAAACACATTGTGCACATGTGAAAGCTGCGGAGGTAACGCCAATCGGTAAGATACTTCACCGACTCGTTCAATGATATCAAACGGTCCGATGAAACGAGGACTGAGCTTCCCTTTAATCCCGAAGCGTCTAACACCACGTGTCGGCGAAACTTTAAGGAAGACGTGATCTCCTACGTTAAAGTGTAAATCCCTACGATGCTTGTCGGCATAACTCTTTTGACGTGACTGTGCCTCCTGAGTCTTCTGTCTAGCTACTGCGATCTTCTCGTTTGTCATCTCTATGATTTCTGGTCCTTCGAGTGTTCGCTCGCCAACCTGATCCCAGCAGATTGGGGCGCGACACTTTCTGCCATACAACATCTCAAATGGAGCACACTTGATGCTCGCGTGCCAGCTGTTGTTGTATGCAAACTCCACCAAACAGATGTATTCGTCCCAATCACCCGTCCATTCCAACGCACATGACCTCAACATATCTTCCAATGTCTGAATGGTTCGCTCCGACTGTCCGTCCGTTTGAGGATGGAAGGCCGTGCTAAGCTTAAGTTGTGTACCCCAAGCTTTCTGCAGACTTTTCCAAACGCGCGAAGTGAATCGAGGATCTCTGTCTGAGACGATGTTGGATGGTGCACCGTGTAGTCTCATGATCTCTCGTCTGTACGTATCTGCGAGTTTACTTACCGGATCTTCCTTGCGGATCGGTAAGAAATGAGCTGATTTGGTAAGTTGATCAACGATAACCCAAATTGCATCGTGGTTCGTTTTGGTAGGCGGAAGACCGGTAACAAAATCCATGGTGATTTTATCCCACTTCCACTCTGGAATGTCTAACGGTTGAAGGAGACCGCCAGATCGCTGATGCTCGATCTTAACCTGCTGGCAGGTAAGACATTTGGAGACGTAAGTGGCCACATCCTGCTTCATACCACTCCACCAAAAGTACTGCTTGATGTCATGGTACATTTTGGTTGAACCAGGATGTATCGAGAATGGGGAGCTATGAGCTTCTGCTAGCAAAGCTTCCCAGAGTTCTTGGTCATCAGGAACACAAAGTCTAGTGCCCTGCCATACGATACCATCTGCATCTACTCTGAATTCTGTCTGCTTTTCCAAATTCTGAACTGTCGCCCATAATTCTCCGTCATCCTTCTGAGCTTCCTTGATCTTAGATAGTAACTCGGGTTCTACTCTAAGATTAGCCCAGTAACCATGCTGTCCACGTACCATGATCTCGATGTCTAGTCGCTCCAAGTCTCTTATGATTTTCTCTTCGATTCTAATGCTGTTGATCATTCCGGACTTCCTGCTAAGGGCATCTGCTACTACATTTGCCTTTCCAGGATGATACTGAAGATTAATGTCATAATCCTTCAACAGCTCTAACCATCTCCTCTGCCTCAAGTTCAATTCACGTTGAGTGAAGATATACTTCAAGCTCTTGTGGTCCGTGAAAATGTCACATGATTCTCCATATAAGTAGTGTCTCCATATCTTCAATGCAAACACGACTGCAGCAAGTTCCAGATCGTGCGTGGGGTAATTCTCTTCATAAGGCTTAAGCTGCCGTGAAGCGTACGCGATCACTTTCCCATGTTGCATGAGAACACAGCCAAGTCCCTTCCCCGATGTATCGCTGTAGATTTGAAATCCACCTGTACCAGATGGTAGAGTAAGAATAGGTGCAGATACTAGCTTCTGCTTCAGGTCTTCAAATCTCTTCTCTCGATCTTCAGTCCAGACGAATTTCTCCCCTTTCCGCATCAGTTTGGTCAATGGTAGTGCTAAGCGGGAAAAGTTCTCCACGAACCTACGGTAATAGCCAGCTAAGCCTAAGAAACTACAGACTTCCGTCACTGATGTCGGCCTCAACCACTTAGTGATGGCCTCAACCTTCGCTGGATCCATAGTGATTCCTTCTGCTGATACAATTTGACCTAAGAATGCCACCTTGTCTAACCAGAACTCACATTTGGAGAATTTAGCATACAGCTGCTTCTGGCGAAGAATCTGTAGTATTGTACGAAGATGGTCTTCGTGTTCCTCCTTGGACTTAGAGAAAATCAGGATGTCATCGATGAAAACAAGGACGAATTTGTCCAGAAATTCATGGAAGATTCTGTTCATCAGATCCATGAACACTGCTGGAGCATTTGTCAGGCCAAATGGCATAACTACAAACTCGTAGTGGCCATAACGAGTACGAAAGGCAGTCTTAGCAATATCCTGCTCCTTGACTCGTAACTGATGATAGCCTGACCTAAGATCGATCTTGGAGAAGTGTTTGGCCCCTTGGAGTTGGTCAAACAGATCGTCAATGCGTGGCAGTGGATATCTATTCCGAATAGTAATCTTGTTGAGCTCGCGATAGTCTATGCAAAGACGCATACTGCCGTCCTTCTTCTTAACAAATAAAACCGGTGTGCCCCATAGAGATGCGCTCGGTCGAATAAAACCTCGTTCGAGAAGTTCTTGTAGTTGATCCTTCAGCTCCTTCAGCTCTATTGGAGCCATGCGATAAGGAGCCTTGGATATTGGTTTAGCCCCTGGAACAAGCTCGATACTGAATTCCACTTCTCATGCAGGTGGTATGCCCGGAAGTTCTGCTGGAAACACGTCTTGGAATTCCGACACTATTGGTTGATCCTGAATCGATGGAGATTCAACATCCATGTCGTGAACCGTAGCTAGGTAACCCTCGCAGCCATGTGACAGTAGTGCACGCGCTTGCAGGGTGGATATGATTTGTACAGACCGTCCGGGTATGAACCCATTATGAATGTACTCTGGTGCATTGACATCACCGAAGATAACTCGATATGAATGGCAGTCTATAGTAGCATGATATTTGGATAGCCAATCCATGCCCAAAATCATGTCGAAGTCATTCATGTCCAGCGGAAGTGCGTCAATAGGTCGAACCTTATCATCAAATTCTAGGGGAAGACTCTTGTATACATGGGTGATTAATATAGAGTCCCTCAAAGGCGTGGAAATAGTAATCCTATTTTCTAGTGGCAAGGGAGGCATCCTAATGTTCTTAGCATAAGCAGTAGAAATAACCGAGTGAGTAGCACCCGTATCGAAAAGAACACATGCAGCGCGACCATACATATACAAGATTCCAATGATGGTACCTGTAGACTTGTTGGCCTAGTCTCGAGATGTCGTGTAGACACGCCCGGCAGTAGGAGGCGGCTTGGTATCAGCATGTCCCGATGTACCCTCCATCTCGCCCTTACGGCAATCCTTCATAATATGGCCAGGAAGACCACACTTGAAGCATGCATCAGTATTACGGCGACATGGTCCTGGGTGCCTACGATGGCAAGTAGAGCAAAGAGGATGAGTGTATCCTCCAGCAGGTGCTCTGGCTGGCTGAGGACCTGATAAAACATTTTACATGAGACATAATAGTTGGGTACAAAGGAAAAAGCGGATAATCGTAAGCTTGAATACCAGTGATAGCTGGACGGCTAGGCTGCGAACCTCTCTGGTTCTGGTCCCTACCGTTTCCATGGTTCCTGGTAGAATTTTGCTAGAGTGTCAGAATATGAGTTATAACATAAAACATAAGAAATTTCGTAAGTATTGAGACCTGCTGTTGCTGGATTGCCCGACGTTGTTACGGTAATTGTCATTACCGCCACGCTTGTCCGTAGCAGATCGGTCATTAGTCTGACCATTTCCCTTGGGCTGATGAGGCTGCTGCTGAGTAGCCGGCTGAGACCGGTCCCCAGTTTTTTGTCTGGAAGATACATTTAAAGAGATAAATAATTGACATATGGAAGATACACGGATTGATCACCGCTCGAATATGAAGGTTTTACCTCTTGTCAGGTCTTTCAGCTTCCCCGAACTCATCCCTCTCCTGCAGCATCACCAGTTTTCGTGCTGCATCGGCCACTTGTGCTACAGTATTGAACATAGCACACACCAGATTGTTTGCGACCGATGTGCGAAGAGCCCATTTGAAGTGATGTGCCTGCTCTTCTGGAGTACCTGCTGCCGCACCAAGGAAACCAGCCAAGCGAAGAAATCGCTGCATAAACTCGTTGCTATTCTCCCCAGCTCTCTGACGGATCCCATGGTACTCTCTCTTGAGTTTGTCCTGCTCAGCCTTGGGAAAGAACTGCTCTATCACCCTGTCCTTGAACTGAGCCCAAGTCAAACCAGCAACCCACTCATCACCACCTTCAGATTGCATCAAAGCTAACCACCAGTTAAGTACATCGCCTTCGAACCGATAACATGCCAACCTCGCCTTGTATGCGGGGTCACAACCCATAGCGTTGATCTTCTCAATGTGAGCCAACCAGCTTTCAGCATCGCTGGGGCTATCAGTCTTCTCAAAAACTCGAGGGCGGAGCTTGTTGAATCTCTCTAGCCATACTGCTAATGTCACTAGAGGAGGAGGAGGAGGTGGTTGATTGTGCTGCTGCTGATTGTTGGCAGCTTGAACTTCAGCACGGATGTCATTCCTCAGTTGAGGAAGCAAGGCTTGCATGGCAGCCTGAATTGCAGCATTGTGCTGCTCCTGTTCGCCTGTGAGAACCATCTGACAGTATAACATAAAACATATGATTAACAGTTCAAAACATAAAATATAAAATATATACATGAAAAAAAATTTTCTACTAAAAAATTTCACAAGAAAAATTTTATGCAAGAAAATTTTTGTATGAATGCATGATGCAATTTTATGAAAACTTTGGATGCTCGAGAGTGAACGCCTCTGGTCAGTTCACTCAAAACAAAAGACATATCGAGGGGACGCCTATGGGTCGGTCCCAAATCTAAAAGTTTCGATAAAACACATGCGACTAAATAGGGCCAGTCTTGTACCAACCATTACTTAGTCAAAAACCCTGCAACAATGACATATATATGTATGCTTAAAATGATGAATGCATGAAAACAACTGTCAGTTCTAGGAAGACCGTAGTGACTACCCACTAATCACAGGTCATATTTGAGAGCCTACAGGTCGAAGCCTTGGCTCTGATACCATAAGTGTAACACCCCATTTTGGAAATGGAAATATCACAGCAATTATGACGTGTCATCAAAGCATACAAGGTAAAATGTCTAAACATTACTTGACCATATAAAGGAAAATACCAGAATCAAACATCGGTAGTCCAAAAGTAAAGCTCATCACACACAAACATAGTATAGTAAGGAATAAGGACGAAACAATGTCCAAAGCATAAGTATCATAAAGAAAGGAAATGCATAATGTAAAGAAGGCTAGACAGCTTCCAGTCCATATGCACGTACTCTTAGTGTCTACGAGCGTCCTTGAGTACTTGCCGTTTTGGGAACATAGAAAAGGAAAACGGTTGAGCAATACGCTCAGTGCACGGATGTACAATAAAGCATGAATAGGATAAGCATATACCATAATAACAGCGGAAGAAACTAAGTCCCGAGTAACCTGGTTAAGTCTTAATAAAACTGGTTTTATAGTTTGAAAGTCTTATGTTTATCTTATAAAAACTGTTTGTCATAATTTTACCATTTAGCCAATATAGGTCATGAATATCCACCGTGCATGAATAATTGGAGGGGTGACCTCATCATGCAAATTAGAGGGGCTGCCTCTATTTTAATATACTGGTTTTATGGGTAGGAGGGATCAGCTCCTTGTGAAGGATACAAGGCACACACCACATTCACCATGTAATCCTGAATAAAAACGTGTAACTAGGATGCACCCATACGCCCCACATGATAAATATAATTAGATGGCCAAAAGCTGAAGGGACGCCACGAGCAATCACTCCGCCGTGGTGAAGTCATAACATCAGTGCCTCTAATGTTATGGTTATGGTACCTCCATAACTAGGTGAAACTGGTCATGCATGTATATAGCTATAGGTAATCATATTTAAACATAAGCAATCAAACTCATACTTATACTACGAGAAAACAGTTGGCTGCATACGGGGAAATCCTAATAAGGAAAGAATGTCCATACTGAAAGGACGGGAATCCGTACCTTATGTCTAGTGAACGAGAACGATGAACTGCGAGAATCCTACTTCCGAAATACTAGTGCTACATAAATACGTACATGAAATAAGTATCTGCCTATAATATACATAGCTGATTTCATATCATGTCTTAGCTTATTTTATATGTTCTTACTATTTACACTGCTTAAAGCCTTAAACTGTGTTAAATCCTATATTCTGTTCATTCTGATTAAGTATTACTGATATTTCATGTGTTATTATACTTACTGTGTAATAATAAGTAACTTTCCAAAAATAGCAGGTTTCCTTAAATAGAAAGTTTCCAAAAATAGAAAGTTACCAAAAATAGAAAGTTTCCAAAAATAGAAAGTTTCCAAAAACAGATTTACTGCTTAAAATAGATAAGTTTCTAAAAATAGAAAGTTTCCATAAATAGATTAGATGCCTTAATTAAATAAGTTTCCATAAATAGATTAGCTACCTTAAATAAATAAGTTTCTAAAAATAGCTGGTTTCCATAATTAAAATAGCTGTCTTATTTAATTAAGTTTCTAAAAATAGAAAGTTTCCATAATTAGAAATAAGATGGTTAAATAAGCTAAGTAAATAAGCCTAAGTATTTTCATGATTATTTTCTAGGTCATATGATATATAGTTTAATAATTATTTCATGTAATTTAATTAAACACTAGGTTATAATATTTAATTAAAGTATGACATGTTTTAATTAAATATATTAAATACTTAGGTTAAAATATGTATTATTAAATACTAATAATATAACCTAAGTCATGTTTAATTAATTAATTATATCCATGGTTTTAAAATAATTAATTAATTATAACTCTTAATAATAAAAATACTTAGGTTAAAATAATTCATGTTTATTAATAATTAGTTAACCTAAGTCATGTTATTAAATTAATTACATCTTTATTAATTTAATTCTTAACATAAGTTTATAACATAAACAACTAACATAATCATGATCCGGATCTAAGCTTAAAAACATGCACCGGATATGAACAAACACCGTACCCCGAACCAAATCGGGGTACCCCCTTGATGCCGTGGGACCCACACGCACCAACCAAGACCAAAAAGGTATTGGTGGTGGTCGGCTAACAACAAACCGAACCCCCTTGGGGTCGGTTGTTCCTGCGGCCCAAAACGAACACCCCTTAGATCGATCCCATTGATTAATTAATGACCATAACATGTTAGATCTAGGTTTAATTAATATGTTTTTATGAAAAACATCACGTGTTCTTAATTAATAAAAGATTAATTAAAAAGAAACACGTAAAAAGGTTTTACCGTATTCGTGGATCAAAAGGGTGAAGAACAAACACGAACAATTACTAATTCACCAAGATCCAAGATCAAAATCACCCCCTTATGGTGGTTTGTAGGTGGCGGCACACAAGGATAAGGAGGAAAGGGATTTTAGGTTTTCTTGAAATTCTTCTATAAAAATAATTTGAGTAGTGAAATTACTAATCCCTTCCTTTTAGTATATTTGACAATGGGCTTGGCCCATTGTCCCTATGTTGGCCGCGGGTAGGGACTCCCTTGTGGGGGTCCCGTACCTCGTTTCGTGTCTTGTAATTTCGTACACGTTTACGTTTAATTTAGTTCGTGTTTTAAAAGTTCTCGTTACGTAAATATCCTACACCTATATATTTAATTACGCTCGTATTAAATATATATACGTAATTAATAATATCTCGTGTTTTAATTACGCTCGTGATTCGTGATCGTATGTTCGTGATTAATTATTGCTAAATAATTATTACGTGATCGTTCATATAAAATACTTATCGTGTTCTAACACGAACGTAATACATAAACTCCTAATACGTAATCGTAATCATGCTATATTAGGAAAGTTTTTAACTAGTACGTACGAACTTAAGGTACTATGCATGGTAAAAGCATGCGGGTTTTACAAAGATGCTCTGCTCCTGAGGCCGAGTCTTCCTTTTCCTCTGATTTTGGGAAGAGGTGATTGGTCTGGCATTGCCAAAGTTGAGTCTAGATTGGAGGTTTCTCCCTAGATTCAGCCTTGATGCAATCCCTGGGACGATCGTATCAAAGTTCTGCGTGAGAACTCGAGTGAGATCCTCCTCGCTGAGTGGTTGGACTTCGACTTTCCTCCTCAATCGATGGTCTACGCGGCTCCTTGTTGGGGGGATTGGGCGCGCTCCCCGGATAAGGGTTGTCCAGGGTCGAAGTAGGTGGGGGGGTCATGGAGATCGTGCTCGTCACCCCCATGGACTGAAAACCACCGCGGTTGTTTGGTCCGCCCACTGTGCGGCTAGGGGATTGATTGGGGATGAGTATCCTTTCCCCTTGGGACTTCTGATTTCCAGGATTCGTGTTCCTGGGATTAGCTTGGGGATGCCCCTTCGTCATTGGGAATCCAAGATGAGATTTCGCTCTAGCTTAGTGTAATGGGTCCCACGGATGGCGCCAACTTGTTGATGCAAAAGTTAGGTGATCCTTGCTTGACCCGAATTAGGCTTAATTCGGGCTGGCTTGGGCTCCGGCTCCTGCACCAAGTGAACTGTTTGGTTGAGATCCTACACACTAAACAACACGCGTTAGGCTTACCGTGGGAATGTTTCCCACGATTAGACTCCGGCGTGAGAGTAAGTAATCGGTTAGGGTTTATAGGAGTTGAGAGTATAGAACGTAATACCTTTGTGGAACCCTTGGGGTTCCTTTTATAGGCAATGAAGCCCTAATGGGCTGTCACTCATGCTTCGGCCCCAAGGAAAGGATAAGCACCAGAATTAGATTGATTGTTATCTTCTAATTATGGTGAGTGAATATCCTTTTCTTTGGGATGAATCATATTCAGAGATAGAATATGATTCTGTCTAACCCTGTACCGGTCATGCCGGGCCGTGGGCCGCACACGTGTGTGCGGTTACTGTTCATCCAAGCCCATAAGCTTAAATGACATTATTCCCACCCATCTGTGATGGGCCGGACACGGGTAGTACCCGTGGGCCGGGTTCCTGACCCGGCTGGGGACTATACGTCATCAATCTACAAGGAAAAGACTAAGCTCATTCATGGTTCCAAGATTAAGAACCGAGAGTTTCACATAGGAGATCAAGTTTTACTCTTTAACTCTCGGTTGAAAATGTTTTCTGGAAAGCTTAAGAGCTGTTGGTCCGGTCCATTCACTGTTGCCAACATCTTCCCTTATGGCACCATTGAGTTATCTCCACTAAATGGGCCAAACTTTAAGGTGAATGGCCAACGTGTTAAGTTGTATTTTGGTGAGGAAATCTCTCACGAGATGATTCCATCCCTCACTACGTTTCCCTTGAATTAGTTATGGGTCGAGTCAGGCTCGTGACTCGGTTAACAAAAACAAGCGCTTCTCGGGAGGCAACCCGATGATCTATCCTTTTACCCGTTTTTCATAATAAGTGTAGGGGGAGCCATGTAGGTGTTTGTTTTCTTGTTTCTTATGATGTGCAAGGATTAAAGCTTTAAAAGATCCACTTTTGATGATATTTGACGACCCGTGATCCCGTCTTCCCGGTTCTATCCTAAACTTTTGTGATTCAATATTTCATATCTTATATGTTGACATTGAAATCACTATAGTTGTCTCTTCCTTAGCAAGATTTAAACTACGTGCCCAATGTCCTAAGTGTAGGGGAGTTTACTCCCACATGCTTAAACATTGAGAACAATATTTATATCAAGTGTAGGGGGGACTTCTATCGAAGTTAAGTGGGCATTTCCATGAATTTGTCCTCATTTTAACCGGAAAAATTATTTTTTCAACGTTTTTCAAAATTTTTGATCTATTTTGGCCTAGTAGTATTTTTCTTTTATTTTCTTTTATTTTCTTTTATTTTGTTTCCTTTTGTCAAAGCATCGTATGTATATATTCCATTTCAAGAATAAATTCAAAAAATAAGATTATTAAATAAAATAGTTTTAATGAGTTGAGATATCTTTAATATATTAGGCCCATCTTGAATCTTTTGACTCAACCGAGTTTACTTATTTGAGTTTACTCTAGCTAGTATCCTTAACATGTTTAGATCAAGTTTTGCTAGACTTTTATATAGGGAACTTTAAAACGCGAAAGTCTTAACTCCTACGGGTTTAAGAACAAGAACTTTTCGCATGTTCCTATAATTGATCCTAGAAAGTCGTTTATCAAGGGAACTTTAAAATGCAAACTCTAAACTTGAAAAAGTCTAATAAGTTGTAAGATCCTATAGATAACTTGAAAACCCATAACTTTGATATAATAGGCTAAGCATCCACGAGTCTCATTCCTTGAGATTTTAAATTGTGGAGAACGAGAGATGATAGAGTCAATTATAAGTTTTGTATTCTTTCATGAATTTATGTGAGTTAATTAGGAGCTTTTTCTCCCATCGCTTGTTAATAAATTAATTGAAATAAATAAGGTCGTACGATTTGAAAAGTTACTTAGCTTCTAGCCCAAGATCGTTTAAAAGTTGCTCGGGATTAATTAGAGTTCATAGACAAGGCATAACTTATTGTAGCGGGATGCGAAGATTGACGAGTCCGAAAACGCCCTAACAAGGCATGAGGGCTACATTTTGTTGCTGAATATCTAAAGTGAGGTGAAGAATCATTGATCAAAAATCAATATGAAGGATTAATACTGGTTTTTTGCAAACTCTTTTTAGATCTATTTTCGTTCCATGGATCGACTCGAATTGAAATCGGACTAGATGTAAGACTTACTTTGTTCTTGGTAAAACGTAATTTTGGTATTTTTAAACTAAAAGCTATTTAATTAAAAATATATTTAATCTAATTTTAAAAACTAATTTTAAACTAATTTTAATAAAACTATTTTAAAACTTAAACAAAATTTAAAACTAATTTAATTAAAATAAAAACTTTTTAATCTAATCTATTTTTAAACAAAACTATATAAATTGAAAACTAGTTCTAAAACTAAAATTTAAATAAGAATTTAAAACTATCTTTAATCTATAAAAACTATTTTAAAATTATAAAAGAAATTTAAGTAAAATAATTTTTTTATCTTTTTATATTTTTGAAAACTGAATAAAGTAAATAAAAACGGAATTTAAAATTAAAGATTAATTAAAAAAACTTAAAACTTGAATTAAACCATTTTAAATGAAACTACCAATTTCAAAAGTAACTATATTAATTACATGACACAGAATTAAACACAAATAAACTGCTAGCTGAGATGGTTGTGTTTGTATGCAGTTGAACGAGAGGTCCAGGGATCGAATCCTTGGAGAGATGAATACTTGCTATTTAATATTTTTTCTTTTTGAACTTTATACAGATAAATTATATCTGTATGTTTGAGATTAGACGAAACAGCAAATATTAAATATCAAAATAAGCTAGAACCGAAAGTAGTCAAAAATCAAATAATGTAAGCAAATAAGTAAATAAAAATAACTGACAATAAGCAAAACAGCTATTTAACTAAGCAGGTAAAACTAATAAGCTAAGAAACCAAGCAGCAACTATTTAGAATAAACAAATAAGCATTAACTAAATAATCTAAATTCCTAATAAGCAAAGAGGATAAAGCACAAATTAAAACTTAACATAAAAATAAAAGAGAAAGGAGAATCAAACCTATTGTCGATTTCCGTTGAGACGAAGGTTGGCGCTAAGCCACCTTGTGAACCGAAGTAAATATATCAAACAACACCTTCGAATCAAACCGAAAACATCAACACACAGCCTCGAATGATCCTTCTCTCGGACCAAAACCCTCGAACCAAACAAAAATCTTCCAAACGATGAACAGTAACCTTCTAAGAATGAACAATAACCTTTTTTTAATCTCCCAGTGGGGGAAATTATTCACTTTCTTTTTATTTATTTTTTTAAATTAATTGAAATAAAACCAAAAATAACAATAATTAAATAACGTATATTCAAGACTTTAAAGTAAATTTGACAGGAAATTTAAATGAGACCAAAATAATTAAAATAAACTTTTCATTAATTAATTAAAAATTACAATTGCTGAAAAAAAATAGATTAACCCTAATCTACTTTGTAGAAAATTAAAATAAAGAAAAAGTGCTAATTGTTTACATCTTTGATGGGGGTTTTATAGGAGAAACCCTCAAACCCTCTTGGTGGCTTCAAAGGTAAGCAACTAATCTTGGCCCTTAAATCATCTCTTCTCTCTCTTCTCTTCAAATCAACGGTTGAAAATAAATCATGAGAGCCACGGATTGCCAGGACGGCGTTCTTGTGCTTCTTGTGTTTGTTGAGTGTTGAGGTGGAGTCTCTTGATTGGAGGGATTGGTATTGTGATTTGTCATAACCAATCAAAGAGGGGATTAAAGGCCACATAGGATAGGATTGAGGACCACTAGTGGGTGTTTGCTGCGAAAAAGATGGGGATTTAATCCCCATCCGTGTGAATCACACGTTTATGTAAAAAACCCCAAAAATGGTGGGTAATTTTTGATGATAGTAAATTTAGAGTTTTGATAAATTGGTAAAATGGTGAGGCTGTGTTGGGGAGAGAGAAGGAGAAGTAACAGTGAATGTGGGATTGACTTTGTTATTATCGAATGTAAAAGTGGGTGGGGTAATCTTATTAAACGTTTTATAAAAAAACGTTTGTGGGGTGAGTGGTGAGGTAACACGTGTGAGGGGAAGTTTATCTTGTGAGTTGACTGGAGTGGAGGTGTTGACCATTTGTTTTGACTTAGCAAACTAAATCCTTTGTTTCATGTATAAGCCAAATGGGCTTTTGGTCCGTTTTAGCTTTTTAATTCAATTTCCCAAATGGGCTTGTGGGCCCAATAAGCAAATGTGGGACCCACAAGGCCCATTAAACTCAAATGATATTAAATCCACTAAGAACAAGCTCGATTTCGGCTTTGTTGATTTTTTTCTTCAAACTCGTGTCGGTTTAGCCGGTTTTTGTGAACTTGGGCACACTTTTGATCTTTTGACTTTGTCTTCGTCTCTTTTTGGACTTTTCTTCGACATTTGACCGTGAAACCTCATGTTTTCTTTCCTTTTGATCATTTGTACCTATTTAACACAAAAACACAAAACCACGTGTAATTCCGACTTTTACGATATTAAACACATGATTAGGTCTTGTTTTTCCTTGATTTTAGTGGCAAAAGGATAAGTGTTTACACACTTATTAAATACCCTACACTTGACCATTGCAATGACCCCATACAATGCATTATTTCAAAGCATATAATTACATTTTTCTCATAATTAATCCATCTAGGCCTTTATTAAGATATACTAATACTATGACGTAAAGATAAAAACTTTAAAGGAAACAAAAGTTATAACAATTTATTAACTTGAAAATTATTTGATGCAAGAAACTCGTAAAGAAATCCAAGACTTGAATTAGGGCTTTGGTGTCAGGAATATAAATCACCCTCAAGTTTCACGTTCCCCATACCAAGCTTAAAAACGAGATCATTGTTTACCATAAGTCCTTAGGTTAAAACCACTTATATAAGACAATTGTGTAGTACTCTTTCTCCAATTCCTACGTTGTATCTCTAGATTTTATTGATTGTCATTCACCCGTAGGCTCATTTGACTTATTTGATAGTTATTATTATTCCAAAAATGAAGGCCAAACGGTGCAAACCCGACACTCAAAACCTAACCTCGTCCTCAAAAACGTTGTCACTAAGTAAGACCACATCAAGGATGATTTAACACGATTTGGGGAATAAATTCCCGGACCCAAAATTTGGCCAAATAGTACTACTAATTAATTATTTCCTCCAAAGTCATGTAGACTTTATGTGGAGTTTAGCAAGTTCACATCATATACCCTTAGGCTCTTTAAGATGTAAAAATGCTCCCCGTCTATTTTCCACACCCTAAGGCTCCTTGAATGATAAACGAGGGAATTGATTTTTGAATCAATTTTTATTCAACACTTACCATGCCATACACCCTAAGGCTCTAATGACAAGGTTCGTGCTACATGCCCCACACCCTAAGGCTCCTTGAGGTCATGTTTTAATCGTATTCTTTTTATTATGATATATACAGTAGGCCAAATTCCGCGGTCCCATGGTCAGAATACCTCCTACTTAGTGGTTATGAGCCACCTTAGTCGGAAGTCCACAACGCTGGCATCCTCAATGTGCTCATTCTTTAATTACAAGGAGAATAAAGATTTGGCTAAGAGTTAAGATATAGAATCTACACCGCAAAAATCCTTATTTATTAAGCAATTAAATATACAAGCGTGGAGAAAGAGCCACAAAAACCATATAAGCAAAATTAACCCTTAACCTTATTATCAACTCTATCATCTCTCGTTCTCTGCAATTTAAAATCTCAAAGAATGAGACTCGTGGATGCTTAGCCTAATAAACCAATTAAGGTCCATATGGTTAAGGATACTAGCTAGAGTAAACTTGGATAAGTAAACTCGGGTTAAGTCAAAATATTCACGACGGGCCTAATATATCAAAGATATCTAAACTTGTTAAAACCATTTTATTCATTTATTTATTTTTCACTTTATTTTGAAATGGAAATTATTACGATGCGACGACAAAAGAAAATAAAAGGAAATACTACTAGGCCAAAATAGATAAAAAATTTGAAAAACGTTGAATTTTTTTTTTAAAATTATCCGGTTAAATGTGGTCAAATTCATGGAAAAGTCCACTAAAATTTCGATAGAAATCCTCCCTACACTTAATATAAACATTGTCCTCAATGCTTAAGCATGTGGGCGAATAAACTCCCCTACACTTAGGACATTGAGTACGTTGTTTCAAATCGAGCTAAGGAAAGGACAACTAAAGTGATTACATTAAGTTGCGTTTTATTTATATACAAGATTGAATCACAATAGCAAAAACTTATCGAAGGAACCGGGTACACGGGAAACACGGGAACACGGGTCGTATCAAAAGCACCAAAAGTGGATCATCAAAGCACATGTCCCTGCATAATCACAACACACAAAACAAACAACCTACAAGGCTCCCCCCTACACTTATTGTAGAAAATAGATAAAAGATAGATCATCGGGTTGCCTCCCAAGAAGCGCTTGTTTTTGTTAACCGAGTCACGAGCCTGACTCGACCCCGAATTAAATGGTCTATGGGGAAGCCTCGAATGTAATACCGGGATCAAAAATCTTATCCTCGGTCCCGGAGGAACATAATAAATGAGAGGAAGGAGGATAAGTCATGAAAGGTAGAAAAGTCCTCTCAACATACAAAAAGTATGTGAGGTCGGGATCCACGGGAGTTAGGGTGGGTAAAGGAGACAAATTTTCATCCCCCAAAGACATAGGATGGTCACTATTTGGCAAAGCCGTAAAGGTATCAATCATAGAACGGTCAATGTCAAATCCCGGTTCAAATCACTCATCCTCATTTCCCGGTATGAAATGAGGAGAGTAAAAGAGATAAATCACCTGCTTGGGTGTGCACGCGGTAGGACGGGGTTGCAACATAATATGAGAATTATCAGAGGACATATCTACCACCCGCATCACCTCACCAGACCGAATCAAACATAAGGTAGGGTCAAATCTCTCCACCTCCTCTACGATGGGAGGTGGCATGGCTAACAAAGAATGTTCATCAATAGCAAGAGAGTCGGAGCTATCAATGTCCTCAATCCCCTCTTTAAAGAGAGTATTCACCTCACTAGAGATGTAGGCGTCATCAAAATCAAATAAAGGGTTCGAATAAATCTTGAAATTTTCCTTCTGAACGTCTTCATCGGATAGTGACTCGTCATCACTAGAAGTAAAATCATCATTGAGATCAAAGAGAGGATTAGAGAAAGCCAAAGAATCGTCTCCCAAGATGTCGGTGGCAGGTAATGAATCATCACTAGAAAGAGATTCACACTCATCGTCACTGTCGGATATCGCCTCAAATTCACTTGGAATTTGGACAAGGTTATCAGCACTAGAATTTATGAATTCGTCAGATTCCGTTGAAGGAATTGTGCTAAGATCCTCATCCCCTAGGATGGTTTAATCCTTAGGCCCGAGAGCCGGCAAGACGAGAGAAGGAATTACAATTGCACTAGGAAATTGAGCACAAAGATCATTCCAAGAAATAGTATTCTCATCGTCATCATCATCATAATAGTAAGAACGCACAAGAGGAGGAGTAGAAACACTAAGAGTAGATACTTGCTCTTGTTGTCTTTCGTCATGCAAGCTAATTTTGAGTTGTTTTAAGCTTTCTAGAATTTCATCCAAACTAGTGATTTGTTCCTTAAAAGAAGGTTGATGAACGACGGAGTTTTGTGGGGGTTCAAAATTTTGAAAACCAGAATTATAGCACGGATGTGTCTAGTAATTCATCGGTTGACAATAAGAAGTGTCGTGTGGGCCCCCACAATGATTGCAACACGGGTATTGAGAAAAACCCGGTGCATGTTGCGGATAGGGATTGTCATAGACGAGAGGGGGGAGAAATTTTTGTAAGAGGAGAAGTACGAATTTCTTGAATTGCACAATGGACAAAATCCAAAATGTGTATTGTCGATATCAGAACCACACTTCGCACAAGTACACCATGGACATATTGGAAAACCAAGCCATGGTCTCCCACGTCGAACGCAAGACAAATCCATGAAGAATTATAAATAAGAGGGGTAGAGAAAAGAATTAAACACAATAGAGGATAAAGAAGAATATTTTTGGTGTAATACTTTAGGAAAAGTATTACTTTTTGATTTTTAAAATTTTTTTTGGTGCAAATCTTAGGAAAGAATTTGCTTTTGTGACTTTTTAATTTTCTTTTTTGTATTTTTATGTTTTTGATTATTTATGTTTTTGATTTTAACAAGAAAAATAACGTTCAAAATCGAACGGATCCCAAAATCCAAATCGTCTCACGACAAATCGTCAATCGTAACGAGCGAAGCGGCAACGGCGCCATTTTAATACTGGTTTTTTGCAAACTCTTTTTAGATCTATTTTCGTTCCACGGATCGACTAGAATTGAAATCGGACTAGACGTAAGACTTACTTTATTCTTGGTAAAACGTAATTTTGGTATTTTTAAACTAAAAGCTATTTAATTAAAAATCTATTTAATTTAATTTTAAACTAATTTTAATAAAACTATTTTAAAACTTAATCAAAATCTAAAACTAATTTAATTAAAATAAAAACTTTTTAATCTAATCTATTTTAAACAAAACTATATAAATTGAAAACTAGTTCTAAAACTAAATTTTAAATAAGAATTTAAAACTATTTATAATCTAAAAAAATTTAAAACCATTTTAAATGAAACTACCAATTTCAAAAGTAACTATATTAATTACATAACACAGAATTAAACACAAATAAAGTGCTAGCTGAGATGGTTGTGTTTGTATGCAGTTGAACGAGAGGTCCAGGGATCGAATCCCTGGAGAGACGAATACTTGCTATTTAATATTTTTTCTTTTTGAACTTTATACAGATAAATTGTATCTGTATGTTTGAGATTAGACAAAACTGCAAATATTAAATATCAAAATAAGCTAGAACCGAAAGCAGTCAAAAAGCAAATAATGTAAGCAAATAAGTAAATAAAAAAAAACTGACAATAAGCAAAACAGCTATTTAACTAAGCAGGTAAAACTAATAAGCTAAGAAACCAAGCAGCAACTATTTAGAATAAACAAATAAGCATTAACTAAATAATCTAAATTCCTAATAAGCAAAGAGGATAAAGCACAAATTAAAAATTAACATAAAAATAAAAGGGAAAGGAGAATCAAACCTATTGTCGATTTCCGTTGAGACGAAGGTTGGCGCTGAGCCACCTTGTGAACCGAAGTAAATAAATCAAACACCACCTTTGAATCAAACCGAAAACATCAACACACAGCCTCGAATGATCCTTCTCTCGGACCAAAACCCTCGAACCAAACGAAAATCTGATGAACAGTAACCTTCTAAGAACGAACAGTAACCTTTTTTTTAATCTCCCAGTGGGGGAAATTATTCACTTTCTTTTTATTTATTTTTTTTATTTTTTTATTTTATTTTTTATATTAATTGAAATAAAACCAACATTAACAATAATTAAATAACGCAAATTCAAGACTTAAAAGTAAATTTGACATGAAATTTAAATGAGACCAAAATAATTAAAATAAACTTTTCATTAATTAATTAAAAATTACAATTGCTGAAAAAAAAAATACATTAACCCTAATCTACTTTGTAGAAAATTAAAATAAAGAAAAAGTGCTAATTGTTTACATCTTTGATGGGGGTTTTTATAGGAGAAACCCTCAAACCCTCTTGGTGGCTTCAAAGGTAAGCAACTAATCTTGGCCCTTAAATCTTCTCTTCTCTCTCTTCTCTTCAAATCAACGGCTGAAAATAAATCATGAGAGCCACGGATTGCCAGGATGGCGCTCTTGTGCTTCTTGTGTTTGTTGAGTGCTGAGGTGGAGTCTCTTGATTGGAGGGATTGGTATTGTGATTTGTCATAACCAATCAAAGAGGGGATTAAAGGCCACGTAGGATAGGATTGAGGACCACTAGTGGGTGTTTGCTGCGAAAAAGATGGGGATTTAATCCCCATTCGTGTGAATCACACGTTTATGTAAAAAAACCCAAAAATGGTGGGTAATTTTTGATGATAGTAAATTTAGGGTTTTGATAAATTGGTAAAATGGTGAGGCTGTGTTGGGGAGAGAGAAGGAGAAGTAACAGTGAATGTGGGATTCTCTTTGTTATTATCGAATGTAAAAGTGGGTGGGGTAAACGTATTAAACGTTTTATAAAAAACGTTTGTGGGGTGAGTGGTGAGGTAACACGTGTGAGGGGAAGTTTATCTTGTGAGTTGACTGGAGTGGAGGTGTTGACCATTTGTTTTGACTTAGCAAACTAAATCCTTCGTTTCATGTATAAGCCAAATGGGCTTTGGCCCAACTTACCTTTTACTTTTCAATCCGTCCAAAACAACATGGGCTTCTAATCCTCAATCCGTTTATTAATGAATTAGATTAATAAATGGGCTTTTGGTCCGTTTTAGCTTCTTAATTCAATTTCCCAAATGGGCTTGTGGGCCCAATAAGAAAATGTGGGACCCACAAGGCCCATTAAACTCAAATGATATTAAATCCACTAAGAACGAGCTCGATTTCGGCTTTGTTGATTTTTTTCTTCAAACTCGTGTCGGTTTAACTGGTTTTTGTGAACTTGGGCACACTTTTGATCTTTTGACTTTGTCTTCGTCTCTTTTTGGACTTTTCTTCGACATTTGACCGTGAAACCTCGTGTTTTCTTTCCTTTTGATCATTTGTACCTATTTAACACAAAAACACAATACCACGCGTAATTCCGACTTTTACGATATTAAGCACATGATTAGGTCTTGTTTTTCCTTCATTTTAGTGGCAAAAGGATAAGTGTTTACACACTTATTAAATCCCCTACACTTGACCATTACAATGAACCCATGCAATGCATTATTTCAAAGCATATAATTACATTTTTCTCATAATTAATCCATCTCGGCCTTTATTAAGATATACTAATACTATGACGTAAAGATAAAAACTTTAAAGGAAACAAAAGTTATAACAATTTATTAACTTGAAAATTATTTGAAGGAAGAAACTCGTAAAGAAATCCAAGACTTGAATTAGGGCTTTGGTGTCATGAATATAAATCACCCTCAAGTTTCATGTTCCCCATACCAAGCTTAAAAACGAGATCATTGTTTACCATAAGTCCTTAGGTTAAAACCACTTATATAAGACAATTGTGTAGTACTCTTTCTCCAATTCCTACGTTGTATCTCTAGATTTTATTGATTGTCCTTCACCCGTAGGCTCATTTGACTTATTTGATAGTTATTATTCCAAAAATGAAGGCCAAACGGTGCAAACCCGACACTCAAAACCTAACCTTGTCCTAAAAAACGTTGTCACTAAAGTAAGACCACAGCAAGGATGATTTAACACGATTTGGGGAATAAATTCCTGGACCCAAAATTTGGCCTAATAATACTACTTATTAATTATTTCCTCCAAAGTCATGTAGACTTTATGTGGAGTTTAGCAAGTTCACATCATATACCCTTAGGCTCTTTAAGATGTAAAAATGCTCCACGTCTATTTTCCACACCCTAAGGCTCCTTGAACGATAAACGAGGGAATTGATTTTTGAATCAATTTTTATTCAACACTTACCATGCCATACACCCTAAGGCTCTAATGACAAGGTTCGTGCTACATGCCCCACACCCTAAGGCTCCTTGAGGTCATGTTTTAATCTTATTCTTTTTATTATGATATATATAGTAGGCCAAATTACACGGTCCCATGGTCTGAATACCTCCTACTTAGTGGTTATGAGCCACCTTAGTTGGAAGTCCACAACACTGGCATCCTCAATGTGTTCATGCTTTAATTACAAGGAGAATAAAGATTTGGCTAAGAGTTAAGATATCGAATCTACACCGCAAAAATCCTCATTTATTAAGCAATTAAATATACAAGCGGGGAGAAAGAGCCACAAAAACCATATAAGCAAAATTAACCCTTAAACTTATTATCAACTCTATCATCTCTCGTTCTCCATAATTTAAAATCTCAAAGAATGAGACTCGTGGATGCTTAGCCTAATAAACCAATTAAGGTCCATATGGTTAAGGATACTAGCTAGAGTAAACTTGGATAAGTAAACTCGGGTTGAGTCAAAATATTCACGACGGGCCTAATATATCAAAGATATCTAAACTTGTTAAAACCATTTTATTCATATATTTATTTTTCACTTTATTTTGAAATGGAAATTATTACGATGCGATGACAAAAGAAAATAAAAGGAATTACTACTAGGCCAAAATAGATCAAAAATTTAAAAAACGTTGAAATTTTTTTAAAATTTTTTCCTGTTAAATAGGGTCAAATTCATGGAAAAGTCCACTAAAATTTTGATAGAAATCCCCCCTACGTTTAATATAAACATTGTCCTCAATGTTTAAGCATGTGGGCGAATAAACTCCCCTACACTTAGTACATTGAGTACGTTGTTTAAAACCGAGCTAAGGAAAGGATAACTAAAGTCATTACATTTATTTGCGTTTTATTTATATACAATATTGAATCACAATAGCAAAAACTTATCGAAGGAACCGGGTACATGGGAAAAACGGGAACACGGGTCGTGTCAAAAGCACCAAAAATGGATCATCAAAGCACATGTCCCTACATAATCATAACACACAAAACAAACAACCTACAAGGCTCCCCATACACTTATTGTAGAAAATAGATAAAAGATAGATCATCGGGTTGCCTCCCGAGAAGCCCTTGTTTTTGTTAACCGAGTCACGAGCCTGACTCGACCCCGAATTAAATGGTTCATGGGGAAGCCTCGAATGTAATACCAGGATCAAAAATCTTATCCTCGGTCCCGGAGGAACATAATAAATGAGAGGAAGGAGGATAAGTCATGAAATGTAGAAAAGTCCTCTCAACATATGAAAAGTATGTGAGGTCGTGATCCACGGGAGGTGGGGTGGGTAAAGGAGACAAATTGTCATCCCCCAAATACATAGGATGGTCACTATTCGGCAAAGCCGTAAAGGTATCAATCATAGAACAGTCAATGTCACCTCCCGGGTCAAAGCACTCATCCTCATTTCCCAGTATGAAATGAGGAGAGTAAAAGAGATACATCACCTGCTTAGGTGTGCACGCGGTAGGACGGGGTTGCAACATAATATGAGAATTATCAGAGGACATATCTACCACCCGCATCACCTCACCAGACCGAATCAAACGGAAGGTAGGGTCAAATCTCCCCACCTCCTCTACGATGGGAGGTGGCATGGCTAACAAAGAATGTTCATCAATAGCAAGAGAGTCAGAGTTATCAATGTCCTCAATCCCCTCTTTAAAGAGAGGATTCACCTCACTAGAGATGTAGGCGTCATCAAAATCAAATAAAGGGTTCGAATAAATCTTGAAATTTTCTTTCTGAACGTCTTCATCGGTTAGTGACTCGTCATCACTAGAAGTAAAATCATCATTGAGATCAAAGAGAGGATTAGAGAAAGCCAAAGAATCGTCTCCCAAGATGTCGGAGGGAGGTAATGAATCATCACTAGAAAGAGATTCACACTCATCGTCACTGTCGGATGTCGCCTCAGATTCACTTGGAATTTGGACAACGTTATCAGCACTAGACTTTATGAATTCGTCAGATTCCTTTGAAGGAATTGTGCTAAGATCCTCATCCCCTAGGATGGTTGAATCCTTAGGCTCGAGAGCCGGCAAGTCGAGAGAAGGAATTACAATTGCACTAGGACATTGAGCACAAAGATCATTCCAAGAAATAGTATTCTCATCGTTATCATCATCATAATAGTAAGAACGCACAAGAGGAGGAGTAGAAACACTAAGAGTAGATACTTGCTCTTGTTGTCTTTCATCATGCAAGCTAATTTTGATTTGTTTTAAGCTTTCTAGAATTTCATCCAAACTAGTGATTTGTTCCTTAAAAGAAGGTTGATGAACGACGGAGTTTTGTGGGGGTTCAAAATTTTGAAAACCAGAATTATAGCACGGATGTGTCTCATAATTCATCGGTTGACAATAAGAAGTGTCGCGTGAGGGCCCCAACAATGATTGCAACACGGGTATTGAGAAAAACCCGGTGCATGTTGCGGATAGGGATTGTCATAGACGGGAGGGGGGGGGGGAGAAATTTGTGTATGAGGAGAAGTAAGAATTTCTTGAATTGCACAATGGACAAAATCTAAATTGTGTATTGTCGATATCAGAACCACACTTCACACAAGTACACCATGGACATATTGGAAAACCAAGCCATGGTCTCCCACACCGAACGCAAGACAAATCCATGAAGAATTATAAATAAGAGGGGTAAAGAAAAGAATTAAACACAATAGAGGATAAAGAAGAATATTTTTGGTGTAATACTTTAGGAAAAGTATTACTTTTTGATTTTTAAAAATTTTTTTGGTGCAAATCTTAGGAAAGAATTTGCTTTTGTGATTTCTTAATTTTTTTTTGTATTTTTATGTTTTTGATTTCTTAGGTTTTTTATTTTAACAAGAAAAATAACGTTCAAAATCGAACGGATCCCAAAATCCAAATCGTCAATCGTAACGAGCGAAGCGGCAGCGGCGCCTTTTTAATACTGGTTTTTTGCAAACTCTTTTTAGATCTATTTTCGTTCCACGGATCGACTAGAATTAAAATCGGACTAGACGTAAGACTTACTTTGTTCTTGGTAAAACGTAATTTTGGTATTTTTAAACTAAAAGCTATTTAATTAAAAATCTATTTAATCTAATTTTAAAAACTAATTTTAAACTAATTTTAATAAAACTATTTTAAAACTTAAACAAAATTTAAAACTAGTTTAACTAAATAAAAACTTTTTAATCTAATCTATTTTCAAATTAAAACTATATAAATTGAAAACTAGTTCTAAAACTAAATTTTAAATAAGAATTTAAAACTATTTTTAATCTATAAAAATTTAAAACCATTTTAAATGAAACTACCAATTTCAAAAGTAACTATATTAATTACATGACACAGAATTAAACACAAATAAAGTGCTAGCTGAGATGGTTGTGTTTGTATGCAGTTGAACGAGAGGTCCAGGGATCGAATCCTTGGAGAGACGAATACTTGCTATTTAATATTTTTTTCTTTTTGAACTTCATACAGATAAATTATATCTGTATGTTTGAGATTAGACAAAACAGCAAATATTAAATATCAAAATAAGCTAGAACCGAAAGCAGTCAAAAAGCAAATAATGTAAGCAAATAAGTAAATAAAAAAAACTGACAATAAGCAAAACAGCTATTTAACTAAGCAGGTAAAACTAATAAACTAAGAAACCAAGAAGCAAGTATTTAGAATAAACAAATAAGCATTAACTAAATAATCTAAATTCCTAATAAGCAAAGAGAATAAAGCACAAATTAAAACTCAACATAAAAATAAAAGAGAAAGGAGAATCAAACCTATTGTCGATTTCCGTTGAGACGAAGGTTGGCGCTGAGCCACCTTGTGAACCGAAGTAAATAAATCAAACACCACCTTCGAATCAAACCGAAAACATCAACACACAGCCTCGAATGATCCTTCTCTCGGACCAAAACCCTCGAACCAAACAAAAAACTTCCAAACGATGAACAGTAACCTTCTAAGAACGAACAGTAACCTTTTTTTTAATCTCCCAGTGGGGGAAATTATTCACTTTCTTATTTTTTTTATATTAATTGAAATAAAACCAACAGTAACAATAATTAAATAACGCAGATTCAAGACTTAAAAGTAAATTTGACAGGAAATTTAAATGAGACCAAAATAATTAAAATAAACTTTTCATTAATTAATTAAAAATTACAATTGCTGAAAAAAAATACATTAACCCTAATCTACTTTACAGAAAAATAAAATAAAGAAAAAGTGCTAATTGTTTAAATCTTTGATGGGGGTTTTTATAGGAGAAACCCTCAAACCCTCTTGGTGGCTTCAAAGGTAAGCAATTAATCTTAGCCCTTAAATCTTCTCTTCTCTCTCTTCTCCTCAAATCAACGGCTGAAAATAAATCATGAGAGCCACGGATTGCCAGGATGGTATTCTTGTGCTTCTTGTATTTGTTGAGTGCTGAGGTGGAGTCTCTTGATTGGAGGTATTGGTATTGTGATTTGTCATAACCAATCAAAGAGGGGATTAAAGGCCACGTAAGATAGGATTGAGGACCACTAGTCGGTGTTTGCTACGAGAAAGATGGGGATTTAATCCCCATCCGTGTGAATCACACGTTTATGTAAAAAACCCCAAAAATGGTGGGTAATTTTTGATGAACTAAATTTAGGTTTTTGATAAATTGGTAAAATGGTGAGGCTGTGTTGGGGAGAGAGAAGGAGAAGTAACAGTTAATGTGGGATTGACTTTGTTATTATCGAATGTAAAAGTGGGTGGGGTAAACTTATTACATGTTTTATAAAAAAAAGTTTGTGGGGTGAGTGGTGAGGTAACACGTGTGAGGGGAAGTTTATCTTGTGAGTTGACTGGAGTGGAGGTGTTGACCATTTGTTTTGACTTAGCAAACCAAATCCTTCGTTTCATGTATAAGCCAAATGGGCTTTGGCCCAAACATACCTTTTACTTTTCAATCCGTCCAAAACAACAAGGGCTTCTAATCCTCAATCCGTTTATTATTGAATTAGATTAATAAATGGGCTTTTGGTCCGTTTTAGCTTTTTAATTCAATTTCCCAAATGGGCTTGTGGGCCCAATAAGCAAATGTGGGACCCACAAGACCCATTAAACTCAAATGATATTATATCCACTAAGAACGAGCTCGATTTCGGCTTTGTTGATTTTTTTCTTCAAAGTCGTGTCGGTTTAGCTGGTTTTTGTGAACTTGGGCACACTTTTGATCTTTTGACTTTGTCTTCGTCTCTTTTTGGACTTTTCTTCGATATTTGATCGTAAAACCTCGTGTTTTCTTTCCTTTTGGTCATTTGTACCTATTTAACACAAAAACACAAAACCACGCGTAATTCCGACTTTTACGATATTAAACACATGATTAGGTCTTGTTTTTACTTGATTTTAGTGGCAAAAGGATAAGTGTTTACACACTTATTAAGGATCGAGACACACGACGTAAAGCAAATACTCCCCTAAAGATCATGGAGAAGTCTATCCGAAAAGACCCTGACAAGGTATGAGGATAAATAGATCAAAGTCCTAAAAGGAGGCGGATCGTTGTATATAAAAATCCTAAATAAAGATTGGAGAAAAATGAAGAAGTCGTGGTCCAAGTTTGAAGAACCTCTCAAAAACTTCAAGTGATGAAATTCATATTATGAAGAGAAGACCATTATTTCAAGAACGTCTCTCAAGATTCGAAGTATGAAGTCAATGACAAATATCGATCTGAGAAAGGTCTCAAATCGTGAAACAAGTTATGCCAAGATATGAACTTTATGAGGTTTCGAGAAGCAGTTTTAAAAGATTTTGTCCTTTAGCTAACTATTGATTAAATCGTCCTACTCTATTTTCGGCCTAAACAAACTATCGAAATAAGTCAACAATGCATCCTCGTGATCATTCAAGACAATAATAAAATATAAGAGATACACCTAGGAATAAGCGAGTCTAAGTGAATAATTGAGCCACATGAGTGAATGTTAGTTTTACTAATTTATAATAACAATGATCTCGTTTCTAAGCTTAATGTAGGGAACGTGAAACTTGAGGGTGATAAACATTCATGACACCTAAGCCCTAATGTAAGTCTTAGATTTCTTTACTTGTTCTTCCTTCAAGCATTTTGTAATTTTCTATCTTTTTAAGTTTCCTTAGTGTCTAGTGTTTAATAAAGGCCAAGGTGGGTTAATTCTGATGGAGAATGTTAAACTATGCTTTGAAATTATGCATTGCAATGGTCCAGTGTAGGGGATTTAATAAGTGCGAAAACACTTATCCTTTCACCACTTAAAACAAGTAAAAACGAGACCAAAACGTGTATTTGATGTCGTAAAAGTCGGAATTATGCGTGGTTTGTGTTTTTATTGTGTTTTAGGACAAAATATGAAAAAGGAAGAAAACACGGGCTTTCACGGGCTCTTAACGAAGAAAAAGACAAAAGACAAAGTCAAAAGATCAAAAGTGCAAGAAGATCGAAAGTCAAAGGCCTATTCTGAAGATTTATCAAAGAAAAAGTATAAAGACAGAAGTTTAACGAAGTCGAAGAACCAAGTCTAATAAAAGAAGAAAATTAGAAGACTAGTTCATTTTATCTATCGACAAATCCCGAGACAAAGTCGAGAAAGACGAGTTATTTAAAAATACGAGAAGACAAGAAGAAAGAGAGAAGCAACAACACCCTTCCCCTCCTCCTGTAAATACCCTCCTAATCCTTCGTTAGGAGGTGTTAGTTAGTTCATTTTTAGTTTTTAAGTAAGGTAATTAGGAGTAGTTGTTTAATACTTTCTCTCTCTAGATTTTCTCTTTCAAGTTTGCTTAATCTTTCATCTTTTAATCTTGTAATTGAATCTTAATCTTCATAATTAATTCAAGCTTATTAAGTATTACTCCTTCTTCCTTTCTTAATCTTAATCTTTTGGTTAGTTTTGTTAATCATGTAGTTTGTTTAATCATGTTGATTGTTTGATTGATTTGCTTATTAGATTGTTCTTATTGATTTGATGTGTTTAGTGTTTTAGCTTATTGTGCTTATTGGTTAATTAGTGTTTAGCTTATTTTTAATAAATTGGTTTTAATAGTTTAAATCTTTTAAAAGTTGATTTTTAGTATTTTGTTTATTTGGAGTTTTTAGAGTTTTAAATTTGTGGCTTATTAAGTTTTTCTTAAAATTAGTTTGGTTTAAGTTTTGGTAAGTGCTTATTTGGTTTTTGCTTATTTTGTTTAATCCGGGTTTTAAAACCCTTTTCCCAAATTAGTTGCTTAATTGTTATTCCGACTTGTGCTGTTTTACTCATTATTCTGACTTAGCAAATTTACTTTCCCTCCAAAACAACTTAACATTCCGGATTAAGTCTTGCATCACTTATTCTGGATTAGACATATAGGCTCATTCCGAATTATGTGAATTTCCCCATTATTCCGAATTGTGTTAGTGTTCTTTATTCCGGATTAGTTCAAGTCTAAGGTACTTCGGATAAGGTGAAGTATACTCATTCCGGATTGTCTATCGAATTCAAGATTCCGGATAAGTACAAGTTCTATTTATTCCGATTTACATTGGAATCAAGGATTCCGGATAGCACACATTCCGAATCGAGTGTAGACTCGATTCCGAATTGGGTACTTTCTCTCGATTCCGAACAACGTGTAACATCAAGGTATTCTGGATTAGGTGCTTAATACCTATTCCGGATTAGAGTTGGATTTTTAGTTTCTCGATTAGTGTGTGGGTTTTACATTCCGAATTAGGTCAAATATTTTGGCATTCCGACTTATACTTTGTTTTATTTCCCGAATTATTTTATTTTTCAAACATTTAATTTTCCCGCCATTTTTACTTAGCTTTATTTTAAATTGTTTTGTCTTAGTTTAATTTTCAATTTTACTTTTATAATAGTTTTAACCTTTTTTCATTTAATTTTAAAAGTCTTTCTTTTTAGTTTATAACTTTAAATCTTTCATTTTTATTTTAAAATAGGTCAACGACATTTCTTTCATTACACAAAAAACAACTGAGTCGCACTTTTAACCGTGATCAATTCGATTAGACCCATTCAAAAGAACATTTTTCCTATATTACCCACATGGGTTATTCAATGTGGGTTTCTAAATCCCGTCTCATTTAATCAACAATTATGTTACAGAAAGATTAAGTTACTCAATGATGGAACTTTATAGACAGTAAGAAAATAATGTTAAGAAACTTTCAGATGGAGAGTATGTCTTTTAGGGAACGAAATGCTATGAATTTTAAGTTAATACATAATATTACCTCACTATCCTCCAGGAGACTACTTAAAACTGGGACACTTAAACTCAAAACAATGTGTCTAGCGACCCTCCATGCCCTAGATACCTCCAAGTTCTGACTGATTAAGCTTCTACCACTGCATTTCCTCCTTTTCAAGAAGAACAGGAGGTAAAGTGTCACCATTCATCAAAGCAAAAACTTTAAATGCCAAAAATAAACCACCTTGTGACATTTCTTGTCTTGTAACTTTCTTGAGCGCAACTTACCAACTACAACAGTTGCTTCTTTTATCATACATACCTTTATGAACGGATATACTTCCTAAGACTTTTCAACATTGGTTACCTCTATAAATATTATGTTTCCAGTTTCAGTTTGGGTAACTTTTTGTAACCCTGAGTCTCCAATTTGACCACCAAATTATGCATACAACGGTATCATAACCTAGAAACTTTATGTTTGGAAAATTTTCGGTTAATTCTGACCCGTTTTCAACCGTGAGTTTTACGGTGTTATGTTGTAGAACAATGATAATCTTTATGAATCAAGAGGGTTGATGCTTTTCTAGAGAGAGAAACTTAGAGAGAGAAATGAAAGAAATTATATATTATGAAAAGTGAGAAATGAACAACCAACACCTCTTTCCATGGTGGAAAGAGGTTTATATACCCAAGTCCTTAATGGACTTGGGCCTCTGGCCCATGAACATGCTCATGGGTCGGGCTATTTAATAAAAGTAACTTAAACACTACTACGAGCCTATAACTATATTGTTGGAGTGACCGAGACTTTCTATAATACGTAAAACGTATTTCCAACAATCTCCCCCAAGGGAGGACACTCCAAATTTACAAAGTCCTAATCTAGCATGTTAGATCTTGTTCTTGAACTCGTAGTCCACTTTCTCTTTTCTTTCTTTCTTTTTTCTTCATTTTGTGAATATGTGTTGAATAATATCAGCCTTTTGCTTGGAACACGTTCTTTTGTCCTTTCACGTGCAGTCTTTATCTTCTTGTGATGTTCGCCTCTTTGTGACTTCATGTCCCACACAATTATCCTTTGTTAAATTCTTGAAAGTTTCAGAGTTGATACATCAGAAGACTTTTAGGTCATACTTTCTTGAATTTGCAGAAGTAGTTGATGCAGAAAGAATAAGCATTTGAGGACGTCTTCAACAGGTACACTGCAACGTCACCGTCTTCAACAGGTACACCGCAACGCCACCGTCTTCGAATGCAGCAACATAATAAGACACGAATAACATGGCTTTGACATTTTATTCTAATTCGGTAGCATTTTACCTCCGGTTGGTGAAGACCGTTGGACGATATTAGATATCGTACCCGTGACGGATAGTTTCAATTAAGTAACTTCCTGACAGGATTTCGCGGGTAAACCCGTTCTCTTTATTCGACCGTCTAAAGCTGACTGCGAACATAAAGAATGAATCATTTGGATTAAAAATCCTTATGATTGAGGTCGTCAATTCATGAAACCTGGAACAAGTGAATTTCAATTAAGATATTCACCATCGTTGCTTTCCAGTTGTCACAAACTTAATTCAAATTGAATCTTGCTTGTCACCTACCAAGTGCTGTTTGATGTTAACACTAGAAGGATTTCCACTCGTCACTGTGAACACTAAAGAGTTTCACTCTGAGTGTTCTGGAAAGATCATACGATAATGCGTAGAGGCCTGGAACGAGTTTAAGTTCAATTAAGAATTAAACTACTGTTTCTTTCCAGTTGTCACAAGATTGATTCTTAAAGAACCGCACGTGTCACCTACCATGAGCTTGTTTGATGTTGGCTCAAGCATGATTTCCATCTTCATTGTAATACTTGCATATCACTCGGGTGTTCTGGCAATATTACAAGAATACTGCGTAGGACTCTTAAAGATCACTTACTTTTCACAGTGTGTGAAGAAGCAAGGAATAAATGGAAAGTGTCCTAATGAGACTTTTGATGATCTCGTGGCTCTAGACTCGATAGTGCGTTTTGATTTAGTGAGCGATGGCTGGAGAGGAGTGCCACCTATTCAATATCAGTCTATTCGAAGTGAATAAACTAATAGATAACGTGTTGATCTCCGTGTGATTAAAACAAATACCTTTTGAGAGATATTTGAGTTAGCTGGGGAGGGTTGTGCATTGCATCACTGGGTCCATGATGTCTTTCTTCAATATGGAGAATCATTAACAAATGATATCAATAGCATATGTATTGACCCGATTTCTGCCTAAAGTTGTAAGGATGGCTTCTTTCTTTACACCCTTTATCTTTACAATTCTTTTACATTCTTCAACCCCTTCAATGCTTACCAATACGTCATCACTAGCACCTTGTTGTGATTGTTCCAGTGCTAGCTTAAGTACTTGGTCTGCATTCAGCTATGTTCACAACCATTCTCCATTTTTCCTAGGACTTCTAATTCTATCTAGGGAATTGTCCTTGGGAAGATTCCATCGGTTCTGATGAATCATTGGACTAATACCTATACCTACCACCCTTTTGTCACCACATCCGTCGTGAATTTAGTGTGTTTTGGGTAAGTATTGTCACCATGAAAAATCGTTGAAAAAATCACTTAAAGCACTTGTGATATTGTAATCAAAGTTTTTGTGCCTTAAGTGTTTTGATCATCAAAAACGCTCCCCCTTAATATGTGCATTACACATATTAAGTTGGTTTATCTTTTAAGCCTTTTTCATTATTTAGCCAAATATCATTATGTCTCCTTAATCCCATTTTCTCCCCTTTCCAAAATGTTAACCATCAATATTTTGGATATTAATGGATTAACCGGTCTTTGGGTAATAAAATGAAATTTGATGTTGGCCAAAGAACATATTAATGCTCCCCCTCAAATTAATGAGGGTTAGTTGTAGTGCTTGAGTATGATAGATTTTCAAAGATTTAGAATCTCGTGAGAAATTCTTGAAACATTTTCATACTTTCACACTACAACAAGCCATAAAAGCACGATATTTACAATATTAACATATTCACAAATTAACCAATATGGAATAGACCTGAGATAGTACGACCCATTAGATGGATCAGTCCACAAGCCTATGATGTGCTCCATATGGTCTGCACCCCATGAATCATTCGATACTGCGGATCAACTGTCGATGCCTTAACTTCGCCTCAATCATCAGGATGGTGTGGTTGGCACTCTTCTTAAATCGGCCTACCCATCTGTACTTTACCTCTGGAAGACCTTGTCCTGAGTTGAGCATCACCAGCTTGTCACGTACATGCTTGAGAGTACCATCGCTGAACATGTGCAGTTTTGAGAGTCGCATGTATTGCATGACCTCTACTTCATTCAGGTAAAATATGCCCATCTCTGGTTGGAGTGTACCCATGTATGGTTCCTTGGCTTGGTGAAAACGACTCATTGGTGTTGTGTGAGGTCGTTCTAGATTTAGCCTGGATTGATAACTTTCTACTCCAAGTTGTAAGTCTTCAACCCTTTGCTTGATCACAATTCTACGAGTGAATTGGCGAACGTTGGAGCTTAGGGCTATGACTTCATCGGGGTCTATGTGAGGAACCTTGCCTTGAGCCAAGAGGAATAGAAAATCTTCAATATCTTCAAGTCGTAAGAATTGAAGATCCCCTTCACTAACACTATAAGTTTTACCGTCTTCTCGCTTGAACCTGATATCTTTCAAATACAAATATCCGAATATATGGTGAAAGCTAACTCCCTGTATGCTTGAGATTTGACGGGTTGCAATTATAAGTGTACCTTTCTTGGTGTGATTATAGAAGTAGTAAGCTGACTTCTTGTTGCCCCGCCAATGTGAGATGCCTAATTCCGCATACTGATCATATTCCTTGACAAGCTCTTTGCTCCATAGGTCTGAAACTTTATCTTCAATCTAAGGGATATCTTCCAAATTTAGTGCTTTGCCCATTGTTAATGATGTAGCATACTTATCCATGCCATTTTCTAAGAAGTCTAGATCACGGTTGGTAAAGTATTGCATTGGCAGGTGCTTGGCTGCTGCAATAATTGAGGGTGTGAGTAGAAGAAGAATTAGAGCTTGTTCACCTGATGCAGTTGACTTAATTGCTTTCATGAGCTCATTGAAATGATATTCTCCCTCAGTTTCGGCAACCTTCATGGAAGCCCAAAAGTTCTTGTCTTTGATCGTTGTTTGAAGAGTATTTGTATCAATGCTAGGCACTCCATATTTATCCATCAAGAATTCAGAGAAATCGATAGGATTATTGAGGAATTGTGTGAGATCCGCCTTTTCACTTTCAGAAATTGTACGTGTGGTTGCTGCCTTTGTAAGCCATGGATGCACTAGAACCGTCTCATCAATAGTGAACGTATCAACAAACTCAGGATCTGGTTGAGTTAAGTCATCAATATCCATATCGATGTAGTGCTGAGGTGGAGAGTTATGTATCACAGATGGTATCGGTTCGTCTTCTTGCATAGGTTCGTGTTGTTCGTGTTCTACAAGTGTTGTTGAAGAAACATTAGTAAGAATCGGTGCAGTAAACATACCTGTGTCTGTTTCTGTGTGATGTTGAACATGAGTAGGCGGTGGAGAGTGATGTTCCACAGACGGTGATGGTTCGTCTTCAATCATTGGTTCATCTTGTACCAGTGGCACTACAGGATCTTCTTGTGATACACTAGTAAGAACTAGTTCAGATGACTTACCTGTGGTGTTGTCAGTGGTTTCACCATGCTCGTCAGTGGTGATGTTTTCACTCTCAACTTGTTTATCGCCAACTTTTTCTTTTGAACGTGCATCACTTTCTTCCTCTTCCTCATCACCGTCCTTGGATTCTTCAGATTCTTCACCATTGGTACCATTACCTTCATCCTTATCACCAACCCCTTTCTCATTATCCTTACCATTCCCATTACCGTCATCATTTTCATTATCGTCATCCGTATCCCTATCGTCATCCTCGTCTTCCCCGTCATCCTCATAGTCTTCCTCATCCTCCTCCTCATCGTCCTCATCAACCTCATCGTCATCGTCATCCTCATCCTCGTCCTCTTCTTCTTCATCTTCATTCTTATCATAATGTTCTTTCTCCTCCTCATTCTCTTCCTCTTCTTCCTCATCGTCATTTGCAGGCTCCTGATGTTTCCTTTTCTTGAAAGATTGGGGAACTTCAGTGTCTTCTAATGGTGATGTGTTGGAAGCTTCCATTATGACCTTACCAAGAGCTCTTTGCAATTCGTGTTGAGCTTTTGTTATTGGTGACTCACTGTTGGTTAACCGAGTCTCCAAAGTCTGCATTAACTGTAAGTTAGTAAGGCCATTCATGAATAATGCTGGAAGCTCCTGATGTACACATGACCTAACTTCAAGCTGAATGATGTTAGTCATAGAATCATTGATGGAATTGAGGAATGCAGCATTTTCTTTGTCACGTGCTTCCTTTTCAGTAAGAAACTCTTTGTGTTGCTTTTGAAGTCTTATGACATTTTCGTATGTTTCTTGAAATTTGGAGTCATCACGTTTTTTGTGCTCTGTCTGCACGTGAAATATTAGGAGTTATCCTTCCCTCCAGTAACGCAATCTGTTTTGATTGTGCTTCCAGTTGTTTTTGGAGATGCTGAATGAGTAGATCATTGATTGTGAGAAATGGAGTGGAAGTGGATGGTAGTTGTACTGTTGTTGTTGTTGGTGGAGGAGTTACCACAAATGCTAAAGAGGTTGTGGATTGGATGGTGGTTTGTACCGGTTGTTTGAGGACAGATGGCGATGTTGATACAATTACTAGGGCAGTGGTTGGTAAAGGATGATCGACAATTGGTGGAGGCGTTGGTGTAATTACTTGGGTGGTGGTTGACACAGGTTGATGGATGACCGGTGGCGGCGTTGGTGTAATTACTTGGATGGTGGTTGATACAGGTTGAGTGGTTTCGATTGTAGGTTCAATCTGCGGGACGGTTGTCACAACAGTGCTGAGGGCTGGTGGTGGAGGGGGTATTTGTTGTTGGATAGGAAACAAGGTCAGCTGAGCATCGTCTGCTGCTATCATTGTTAAAGGAGTTGCAAGTGGTTTGCTAAGGTTGACGTCCTTGTATAGAATTGTTTCCATATCTTCTCCACCTTCTAAATTTTGGTCTTCAAAATCGTAGCGGAAATAATCATCTACGTTGTCATCATCTTGGTTTGTTGGGTCTGTGATTTCTTCCTCTAGTCTGAGATCTTGTTCTTCTTCATCGTTTGAGTTGTCTGGATCTCCAAAAGCTTCCAATGCTAACTCTGCAGGAGTTTTTGATCTAGAACCACAACCGGTTTTATGTGTGATGAGACTGCTTTTATACATAGTCTCATCGTCCAAATCGGGCTTAAAATGCATAAAATATCATTAAAACTGCCAAATATATGCTCGTGTTTGTTGCTTGTGTATTTTTAGGTACGGATATTGAGGAAATGGCAAAAGATCACAAGAATCATTCAAAAACGAACACGGGAAACGAAGCCGCACAATGAACCGGACCCAAATCTGGATTTTCCAAAATGCCCTTGAAGAATTGAAGATTGGCAAGTTTGGTCCCTCATTTTTTGAAGACTTGGCAAGATAAGCCCTTGAAGAAATCAAGATTATCAACAAAGGTCCTCCATGTTTGAAGATTATACAAGTTTTACCCTTGAAGAATCAAAAAAATTGCATTTATGGTCCTTGGTTTAAGTTTGGAAACAATATGTGCCAAAAATGACAATCTGCCAAAGTTAAATACAAAGCGGATGAAGTTTGTTTGCTGTTTATACAAAATAAAAGAAAGAAGAAACCTTGGGGGCTTTTCTGCCAAACAACCAAACCCTCACCACCACTCAGAAGTTGACACCTCACCATAACCCACCAATTTACCATTTACCCATACCTCACCCAACCCATTACCCAACCCATTTTAATACCCGGTTTAATTAAATAAACCTGGGTCAACTCACTAGTCAAACCCCCCTTCCCTCCAAACACCCTTTTTAAATAATATATTTCCCTTTTTGGATTAAACCACTCCTAATCACCCTCTTAAACCCTAATCCACCCCAGCCTCAATCACCTTTAATACAAAGGGTTTTTGGCTAATATTGTCCAGATCCCTGATTAACAACCTTGTCACCTAATCCCACCTCCCTAATCACCACAAGACACACCCATGTGTCTTGTGGGACCCTCCCCTGCTGCGTCACTTTCACCCAAACCCCAAATCCCGACCAATTAAACGTCCAAGATTTTTCTACTTGGTCCCCAAGGCTAATTGGACGTCTATGATCAACAAACAAGAGATGGCATCTTCACATGGAGCTTTTTGACCAAATTCAAGATAAAGATCCCAAGGGCATTTTTGGATCATCATGCTATTAGGGTTTAAGGTGTTATTTTTCTTGTATTATTTTATTTAGCTATCTAGAATGTTCAATTAGGTAGTATAAATATGGACGTCTTGTGGCCATATTCCTTGTTCCAGTTTTAAGCATTTTCAAGTGTAATTCCTTTTTAAGAAATTAAAGTTGATGTTTTTATATAAATGTAATTCCTTTTATTGTTTTTAAAAGTTGGTATCATGTATGCTTAATTCTGAGTTCCATTAAAAATTGTTGAAGTAATTTTTGAATTTTCAAAATTATTTTCAAGTTTCTGAAATTTTGATTTCACTTGGTGAAATCCTGTTTCAAGGTTGATATTTCTGATATTGTTCTTATTTGGTATAAGTGTTTTTAAAAGGAAAATCATTTGAGGAAGGTTTGAAAAAGATTTGAAAGGTTTTAAGAAAAATCAGAAAGTTGGATTTTTGTTGCTTGTTCATTTTTTTTTTCTTAGCAGGTTTGCTTGTTGTTTGTTCAAGGATCAGCATAGGACCGGGCCTATTTGGAGAAGGCTAAGCAGCCTTGGTTGGGCCTGGATGTAGGCCCAACAAGGTAAACCCTTGTTCCATTTTTTTTAGTTTTCAGAAAGTTTTAGTTCTTGTTGATTTATGTGATTTGTATGAAATTTGTTTAAATGCTTGTTATTCTGGTCGATTCATGCTTATTTTGATGTTTTATGCATGTTATAGGTAGTAGAATCAGTTTGCTTGAAGCCTTGTTAAGATTGCTTTGAAAAATATCATTTTCAGTTTATAAAGGGGTATTTGGATTTGCATATTAATCAAGGCTGGTGAAATATATTTGGGGTATAATCTTGTTAGATACACTCATTAGTTAGTTATTAGGTGATATAAGTGGTAGATTTCAGTTTGGTAGGTTTTTGAACAAGATTGCATGCATAAAAATTGGTTTAAGTTGTCAAAATCAGTAAGTGTCTTTTTCTTGCTAGATTTTGTGTGATTTGTGCATCAAATTGATAAACTGTTAGGAGATAGGTCATTTTAGGGATTGACATTGATTACATGCTAGTTGGTTGACTTGTATGCATGTTTTGAGCCTTTGAAATCCAGTTGTGTGTCAAGTGCATCAGAAATCACCCTCAGACCTAGATAGCTTAATCTGCAACTTCTCTTGGCCTATTTTGTGGTTGATCCTGTGGAATACTTGCTTGTTTTGTGTGATTACTGACTCCCTATACTCAACTGAGTATAGGGGTGCCTTTTTGTCCATCAAAAACTAACAACAGCCAAGGATCAAGCCCTCTTGATCCATATTTGCACAAGTGAAGGAAAATTTCTTCCTTTGAGTTCATAAAAAGCAAACCTGAGCACGTTTTTGGCTTTTGAATGATATAATCTTGTTTAAATTGGGTTGGATTTGAGTTTTTGAAGCTTAAGAAGTATAAGGTTTGGGTTTAAAAAGTTTAAAAAGAGAAAAAAAATAAAAAGAGCAAAAAGGACTGGCCAGGACTCGAACCTGCGCCATCCTTCTCACCACACACACAACTTACCACTGCGCCCTTGGGTCTTTTACTGACCAAGGGTGTTTTTGTTATTTACTTAAAGAGTTTTTTATTTGGCTTTCCATTTATAAGCCGTAGCTAAATAAGCCACCCCTGGCTTATTGGTTGAACTTATTAGCCTAGTTTTATTTTTCTTAGGATTAGAGTATCACTTAGGATTTTTCTGAGATAAGTCTCAATTTTTCTCTTTCTTTATTTATTTTTTTCTTATTTTTTATTTAGCCGTATTTAATTAATTAGAATAAAAATAGCTAAAATAGGTTTTAAATTTTATAAAAATAGTTTTTAGGTTTTTATTTAAGTAATTTGAGGTTTACAGCCCAAAAAGTTTTCAAAAAGTCTAATTTTTTAATTTATTTGATTTTAGGGTTTTAAACCAACTTTAAAATTTAATATAAAATTATTAAATATGTTTTAGAAACTTTTAATTGCATTTTTGTCTTAGTTATAATATTCTAGATTTTTGTTAATTTTTTAGAATTTTTTATTAAACTTTGAATTTTTTTGATTATTTTGATATTATTTTATTATTGAAAATTGAAAGTTAAATTTTTTAAGTTTTTTCATTTTTCCTAGATTGTAGACACTAAATTAGGAATTTGTAACTTTCCAAATATTTTTTAGGCTTTTCAATTATTTTCTAGAATTAATTTAAGTTTTAATTGATTTTAATAGTTTTTAAGTGTTTAAAAATAGTTTTAATTGGTTTTAAAATTTTAAAAAATACTTTTTAGCTTAACTAGGACATTTTTGAGGTTTACAAACTTTAAAATCTTGTTTAGGGCTTTTTAATAATTAATTGTGATTTTTAGGGCTTTAATTAGCATTAAAAAGTCATTATCTAATTAATTAAAAGGTTTTAGCAAGTTTGGATTTTTTTGTAAACTCTTAGAATATTATTGGGGATTTTTAGTAATTTTTAGTAATTTTTAGGTTAAAATTTTTTATTTTGCACTATTTACGGTTTTACGTGAACGCGTTTTCGTCTTAGCTCGATCCGTCTTCGTAACCGTCTTTCTTTCTCATTTCTATTTTCTTTTCTTTTCTTCTTAATAAAATCATCAATCAAAATCAATTCAATTCACAACACACTAGCCTCCTCGAGAACGAACTCACTTAGGGTCATTTACACACGGTTTTCCTAAATCGCCGTGCTCACTTGCCCTATTTATTGGTCTTTTCCTAATGGGTAGTAAAAACTCCAATATCATTTTTGGCGCCGCTGCCGGGGAGGCGTGTTGTGTTTTGATTGAACCATTGTTGTTTTTATACTAGCCATAATTAGTATTTGTATTAGTAGCACTCTACTAATACGTATTATCGTTTTTCGGTTTTTGTGTGAATATTATTACTATATTGTATACGTAGAACAATAAATTCACAAGTACTCCAAATACGTGAGCAATCACAACCTTGACTTGGGAGGTCATTACCCAATCATTGTATTCGAATCTCAAACCAAAGACAAAGGCAAAAATAGATAAATACTTTCGTGAAGCTCGATTTTGCAAAATACAAACTATAAGGTGGGTATAAGGCGGTTGTATTTCACGACCTAAAGGAAAAAGGCTCTTAAGTGCTTCGCGCCGCCTCGTTTCCTCCGCTTGCTTGTGCGTATTTGATTTTGAGAGTGAATCGAGGGTTTTGCCGCCCAAAGTATTATTACATATCATATATATTTTCTTGGTTTCTATTGATTAAACCCTCTTGAACGATTTGGTGTTCCACCATCGTTCTAAAGTCATCGAAGGCGTTCACTCCACGTGATCGTTTTCATTCCTTGAGGCTTCTTTAATCGAGAGATTTGATTAAGGAGGAGATTTGTAGATTTGTGTCTACTTAATACATTCACCAATTTCCAAAAAAAATTAATACCATCAAAAACCACAAAAAAATTGAAAAATACAAAACACCAAAAAGAATCTTCTTTGTTCGTCTCCTCGTTGTACGTAGACGAAAGAACAAAACTCCCACTCTAACTCATTCTAGTGAGGAGTCTCCTATTGACGAACCCATTGTACGAGAAGCACCAACCATGGTGAATCGAACTATGATGGAGTTACTTCAAGCACCCACCGAGGGTTATGGAGAAGCTATTGTGATTCCGGATATCCTTGCGGAGAATTTTGAGGTGAAAACGGGTTTGTTGTCGAGGATCCAAAACAACAAATTTCGTGGTGATGAGAAGGACAATCCCCAAAACCATATCCGCCAATTTAATCGTCTTACCGCCACGTGCAAATTTAAGGATGTCTCGAATGACTCGATTAAGATGATGCTTTTTCCGTATTCCTTAGCGGGGCCCGCTAAAATTTGGTTAGAGAAAGAGCCACCCAATTCTATATTGACGTGGAAGGATCTCGTTTCGAAATTTGTGAACCAATTTTTTCCGCCCTCTAAGACTACGCATTTGAAAAATGAGATTTATAAATTTTCACAAGAACCAAATGAAAGTTTTTCAACGGCTTGGAATAGGTTTAAGGAGATGTTACATGAATGTCCTCATCACGGTTTTTCCGACTTGCACCAAATAGACACGTTTTACAATGGACTTAATGATCATGAAAGAGATTATTTAAATGCCGCCGCGGGTGGTAATTTTTTGTGTAAAATGGTTGAAGAAGCTTTGGTCATAATTGAGAATAGGTCTAAGCTTTATAGCCCTCGTAACACACCGAGTATTGCCAAAATGGGCTCATCATCGTCTCGTAGTATCAATGCCTTACATGATGAAGCTAATGAGGAAAATCGGTTTTTCGATAGGTTTTCGACCCTTATGTCCCATTGGAAAGCTCAAGAAGCTTCGAATTCCTCTTCGGTTAAAGCATTTTCTAAGAGTTGTTTGTCGTGTGGTGGAGCTCAAGATCTTTCCGAGTGCATTACCGCGGATGGTAACACTTCGAGTGCGTATGTAGCCACGGGAACTTATAACCAAATCGGTCAAGGATCCCGCCAAAATCAAGCTCCACCAAATCAAAATGCTAATAATTATCGCAACAACAACCAAGGAAATTACCAAGGAAATCAAAGGAACTATAACAAGGGTAATTATCAAAGTGGAAATGGGAAAATTTCAAACCAAAACCAAAACCATGATTTTCAAACTTCGACACAAGGTTTTCAAAATGATCACACCAAAAATCTTCAAGGAGAGTTTTTGAATTATGCTAAGGCTAATGATGCTAAGTTTGACAACATGCAACGTGAAATGGTTAGCTTAAGATCCCAGTTGAAAAACGAGCTTAAAAACGAACTTGCTAATGAACTTAAGACTCATGCTAATAAAATGGAAGGAAATGTCACACGTCTCCAACAAAATCAACAAAAAATGGAGCAAGGACAACATGAGATTAAGCAAGAGTTGTTAAAAGCGGATGCTAGGTAATCTAAGTTTGAAGACCGTATGGCTAAAATGTTTGAAGCTATCATGTGTAAGACCTCTTCTTCGGGTGGTCTTCCTAGTGATACCATCGTGAACCCGAAAGGAGAATTGAAGGTTATTACCACTCGTAGTGGTAAAACTTTCAAAGAACCCATTTCTCGTCCAAGTACTTCTATGGAGAAGGAAAAAGAGAAAGAACCCGAGGTGGTGGTAGAAAAGGAGCAAATTACAAGCCCACGAAGTATCGCTCAAACCACACCTACGGTTGAACCCACACCAATCATGGAACCCGAGATTCCAAGGCCTATGCCTATGCCCCAACCCACACCACCCTTACCTTACCCTTCAAGACGAGACAAGGAAAAGGCACAAGAATGAAATAATTATCAATTTGAACTCTTTATGAAAATGTTTCGTGACTTGCATTTTAATATAAGTTTTGCCGACGCCTTAGTCATGATGCCTCGATTTGCCGCGAACTTCAAAAGTATGTTGAATAACAAAGAGAAATTGCAAAAATCGTCTAGTTGTTCATCGGTTTTTCTAAGCCGCATACCTCAAAAAGTCGGTGATCCTGGAAAGTTTTTAATCCCATGTGCTATACAAGACATGGAAGAATGCTACGCCTTGGCCGATCTTGGTGCTAGTATTAATTTGATGCCTCTTGAGATTTTAAATCGCTCAATCTTCCAAATCTCACTCCTTCAAGAATGTCAATCGAGATGGCCGATCATTCTACGATTCTATCTTGTGGAGTTGCCGAGGACGTCTTTGTGAAAGTTGGAAAGTTCTACTATCCCGTAGACTTTATTGTTGTTGATATTCCCATCGATCCTAAAGTTCCGTTAATTTTAGGTCGATCTTTTTTGGATACCTCGAGAGCACTTATCGATGTGCATGCAAGGAAAATCACTCTTCGTTTCAATGAGGAAGAACTCGTCATTAATGCAACCCAAAACTCCACTCTTTCTCATGTGTATTCTATCACGTCTTTGTACAATGTCAATCCCATCAAAAACATTTGAAAAAGAATTTCAAATAGAGTTTTAGGAGTTGTTGATAAAAATGAAGTTTCGTCCCCTCCGCCGATGGAGGTTAAGAGTATTAAGCCTACGATTCCAATCTCGAGTGATTCTTCGGATGATGAATACGTTGATCCCGATGGGGAAGTTTTCTTTGTTGACAAACGTTTTGAAAACTTACCACCACCTTTACCAAAACGGTTTCAAAATGTGAAAATTTTTAGTGTAAGTAACATTTCTTTAGATACACCAAATATTTTTGACATAATTAAATCGGGTTTTCACAAGGAGAGTTTAAAAGATGAAAAAGGGAAAGATTTTAAATTGGATTTAAAAGATTTTTCTACAATTCTAACTCCGTCATCACCACGTGTTTTGAGTGCTACAAGCTCGTCTTCTCCTTTTGACGATGCTTTGTGTGGACTTAGTGTGGGGGAAGCCCCTTATGTTCCCTTTCCTTTCTCCACCGAGGATGAGATATTTTATCCTGGAATTGCTTATATAGGGAAATCTCGGTCTTCCACCGATGTAATAAATGGAAAATCTTTCTATTTGATTGGTGCGAGTCTACCTCGAGTAGCTCAATGTTTCTATGACTTACCCATTTTCCCACCCTTCTATTTCTTCTCTCCTATTTTCTTGAAACCCTTTGGGTTTTTTGTTGACTCATGATGAAGTGACGTTGATTAGTTTTTCCAATGAAAACGAGAACGCCATCTTCGATCCCGATATTTTGCACCATCAAAGGACTTAGTCCTTAATACCGGTTGTTTTTGGGCCTTGTTTATCATGTAAGCCCCACCAAAAATTCACCACACCATGATTATCCCAAAATGATCACATTTATGGGGATTCGAGTCGAGCTTTTGACTCGGTTATCAAAAACAAGGAGCCTCGTGGGGGAGACCCATGGTTATCCATGTACATATTATTGCTTTCTAATTAGTTTAATGTGAGGGGATTTGTGCCCTTCCAACCTTTGTTCCGTGGTTGTTTGTGCATTGTGGTTTTTAGATCATGATCTTCACGATTGGAGCCTCTCGTGTTTCGTTTTATGGGAGCACTCGATCGTTTGCTTTGGAGACATTTCTCAATATCCATATGATATATCCTTTGATGTTCTAACCTTAGGTTTTTAGCACACTTCATAAACGGCTATTAATTTATTGGTTACACCCTTTCCATGCTAGATTAGGCATTCGACTACGTCTCTAGTATAGGGGTGTTTGCACCCCTAGACTCGAAACATTGAGGACAATGTTTAACTTTAGTATGGGGGGGTGAATAGATACTTGCCTTGCCAAACCTTCACGCTTTCCAAATTTTATCTTTTTGTTTATCGTTTTGTTGCAAAATAAGGCTAAAAATGGCCAAATTTTAAAAATTTTCTCATGTTTTATAAGTGTTTGAAGACACGAATGTAGGTTTTCCGATGGCGAGAATAAGAGTAATTTTTGACTCGACCGTGCGTGTTGAGCACTTAGCTTTGATTCCTTAACTACACATTAGGCTAAGTCTCTTAAATGAGGACGAGAAATGATAGAGTTAATTATAAGTTACTATGCTAAACGTAGAGTACTCGTATTCTTTCAAAAACTCATGTGTTCTCGTTGTTTGCTTATTCTCCCTTCGCTTGTAAATATTTTTTGCTTAATAAATATTGACTTAGCGGTTTAGTTAGGATTATTGGGTTTCTAGTCTTTTCTAGTAGCGTCCGTGTAATTAAATTGGGAAGACATTAAGGTATCGCCAGCGTCACGGTTTTGAAGTATTGGCACCCGAATAATCGAAAGCTTCACCCAATAATAAGATTTCAAGTGCTCACCTAAATCTAGCAAACAATTTGAAGCCCCACAATGCCTAAAATCTATGCAAAATTGAAAGTGAATCAAGCCTTAATCTTCGAAGCTTTAAAGATCCAAAATTCCCTTTAGCGTGAGGATATACGTCTTTGGCTAATAAAACCACCGATGAGGCGGATAATAAAAGGCAAGGCAAGACCGAAGTCATAATAAAAGCTTCATGGCGAAGTTGAATAAAAGATGGAGTTAAACCAAAGATAATAAGGCCCTTTCGTTAGGGGGCGTATAAAAGTCTTGGTAATAAGTCTCATGTTCAAAACCGTTATAAAACCGTGTTTATCGATTCTTCTTGTCAACTTAATTTTTTTAACATCGTTGTCTATTAGGAGGGGTTATTGATTTGATGGTCTTAGTTACACCGTTAGGACTCTATTTTTAGACCTAAATCTCTATTATCGCATAAGTCAACAATGTATCCTCGTGAAACATTTCAAGACAAAATAAAATATAAGAGATACAACTTAGGAATAATGGGAGGATAAGTACGTGATTAGGGCATATGAGTAGTGTTAGCATTACTAACGTATAATGACAATGATCTCGTTGCACGCTTGGCATGGAATTAGGGTGAAAATCGAGGACGACGAAATTATTTCTAACGAAGCATTCACGTGTTCTTATTCTATGAACCTAAATGTCCCATTTTGCGATGAAAATCATACATTATGTCTAAAACACAAGTAGTAGTAATAGTAGTAGTGTAGCTAGTTTATCATTTCAATAAAGTGAATTTTGGAGCTGCTACGATACTTTATTCTAGCATTGCGTGAGGGCACGGCAATGGTTTAGTATGGGGGAGTGATGAGACTGCTTTTATACATAGTCTCATCGTCCAAATCGGGCTTAAAATGCATAAAATATCATTAAAACTGCGAAATATATGCTCGTGTTTGTTGCTTGTGTATTTTTAGGTACGGATATTGAGGAAATGGAAAAAGATCACAAGAATCATTCAAAAACGAACACGGGAAACGAAGCCGCACAATGAACCGGACCCAAATCTGGAATTTCCAAAATGCCCTTGAATAATTGAAGATTGGCAAGTTTGGTCCCTCATTTTTTGAAGACTTGGCAAGATAAGCCCTTGAAGAAATCAAGATTATCAACAAAGGTCCTCCATGTTTGAAGATTATACAAGTTTTACCCTTGAAGAATAAAAAAAATTGCATTTATGGTCCTTGGTTTAAGTTTGGAAACAATATGTGCCAAAAATGACAATCTGCCAAAGTTAAATACAAAGGGGATGAAGTTTGTTTGCTGTTTATACAAAATGAAAGAAAGAAGAAACCTTGGGGGCTTTTCTGCCAAACAACCAAACCCTCACCACCACTCAGAAGTTGACACCTCACCATAACCCACCCATTTACCATTTACCCATACCTCACCCAGCCCATTACCCAACCCATTTTAATACCCGGTTTAATTAAATAAACATGGGTCAACTCACTAGTCAAACACCCTTCCCTCCAAACACCCTTTTTAAATAATCTATTTCCCTTTTTGGATTAAACCACTCCTAATCACCCTCTTAAACCCTAATCCACCCCAGCCTCAATCACCTTTAATACAAAGGGTTTTTGGCTAATATTGTCCAGATCCCTGATTAACAACCTTGTCACCTAATCCCACCTCCCTAATCACCACAAGACACACCCATGTGTCTTGTGGGACCCTCCCCTGCTACGTCACTTTCACCCAAACCCCAAATCCCGACCAATTAAACGTCCAAGATTTTTCTACTTGGTCCCCAAGGCTAATTGGACGTCTATGATCAACAAACAAGAGCTGGCATCTTCACATGGAGCTTTTTGACCAAATTCAAGATAAAGACCCCAAGGGCATTTTCCGATCATCATGCTATTAGGGTTTAGGGTGTTATTTTTCTTGTATTATTTTATTTAGCTATCTAGAATGTTCAATTAGGTAGTATAAATATGGACGTCTTGTGTCCATATTCCTTGTTCCAGTTTTAAGCATTTTCAAGTGTAATTCCTTTTTAAGAAATTAAAGTTGGTGTTTTTATATAAATGTAATTCCTTTTATTGTTTTTAAAAGTTGGTATCATGTATGCTTAATTCTGAGTTCCATTAAAAATTGTTGAAGTAATTTTTGAATTTTCAAAATTATTTTCAAGTTTCTGAAATTTTGATTTCACTTGGTGAAATCCTGTTTCAAGGTTGATATTTCTGATATTGTTCTTATTTGGTATAAGTGTTTTTAAAAGGAAAATCATTTGAGGAAGGTTTGAAAAAGATTTGAAAGGTTTTAAGAAAAATCTGAAAGTTGGATTTTTGTTGCTTGTTCATTTTTTTTTCTTAGCAGGTTTTCTTGTTGTTTGTTCAAGGATCAGCATAGGCCCGGGCCTATTTGGAGAAGGCTAAGCAGCCTTGGTTGGGCCTGGATGTAGGCCCAACAAGGTAAACCCTTGTTCCATTTTTTTTAGTTTTCAGAAAGTTTCAGTTCTTGTTGATTTATGTGATTTGTACGAAATGTGTTTGAATGCTTGTTATTCTGGTCGATTCATGCTTATTTTGATGTTTTATGCATGTTATAGGTAGTAGAATCAGTTTGCTTGAAGCCTTGTTAAGATTGCTTTGAAAAATATCATTTTCAGTTTATAAAGGGGTGTTTGGATTTGCATATTAATCAAGGCTGGTGAAATATATTTGGGGTATAATCTGGTTAGATACACTCATTAGTTAGTTATTAGGTGATATAATTGGTAGATTTCAGTTTGGTAGGTTTTTGAACAAGATTGCATGCATAAAAATTGGTTTAAGTTGTCAAAATCAGTAAGTGTCTTTTTCTTGCCAGATTTTGTGTGATTTGTGCATCAAATTGATAAACTGTTAGGAGATAGGTCATTTTAGGGATTGACATTGATTACATGCTAGTTGGTTGACTTGTATGCATGTTTTGAGCCTTTGAAATCCAGTTGTGTGTCAAGTGCATCAGAAATCACCCTCAGACCTAGATAGCTTAATCAGCAACTTCTCTTGGCCTATTTTGTGGTTGATCCTATGGAATACTTGCTTGTTTTGTGTGATTACTGACTCCCTATACTCAACTGAGTATAGGGGTGCCTTTTTGTCCATCAAAAACTAACAACAGCCAAGGATCAAGACCTCTTGATCCATATTTGCACAAGTGAAGGAAAATTTCTTCCTTTGAGTTCATAAAAAGCAAACCTGAGCATGTTTTTGGCTTTTGAATGATATAATCTTGTTTAAATTGGGTTGGATTTGAGTTTTTGAAGCTTAAGAAGTATAAGGTTTGGGTTTAAAAAGTTTAAAAAGAGAAAAAAAATAAAAAGAGCAAAAAGGACTGGCCAGGACTCGAACCTGCGCCATCCTTCTCACCACACACACGACTTACCACTGCGCCCTTGGGTCTTTTACTGACCAAGGGTGTTTTTGTTATTTACTTAAAGAGTTTTTGATTTGGCTTTTCATTTATAAGCCGTAGCTAAATAAGCCACCCCTGGCTTATTGGGTGAACTTATTAGCCTAGTTTTATTTTTCTTAGGATTAGAGTATCACTTAGGATTTTTCTGAGATAAGTCTCAATTTTTCTCTTTCTTTATTTATTTTTTTATTATTTTTTATTTAGCCGTATTTAATTAATTAGAATAAAAATAGCTAAAATAGGTTTTAAATTTTATAAAAATAGTTTTTAGGTTTTTATTTAAGTAATTTGAGGTTTACAGCCCAAAATGTTTTCAAAAAGTCTAATTTTTTATTTTATTTGATTTTAGGGTTTTAAACCAACTTTAAAATTTAATATAAAATTATTAAATAGGTTTTAGAAACTTTTAATTGCATTTTTGTCTTATTTATAATATTCTAGATTTTTGGTAATTTTTTAGAATTTTTTATTAAATTTGAATTTTTTTTGATTATTTTAATATTATTTTATTATTGAAAATTGAAAGTTTAATTTTTTAAGTTTTTTCATTTTTCCTAGATTGTAGACACTAAATTAGGAAATTTGTAACTTTCCAAATATTTTTTAGGCTTTTCAATTATTTTCTAGAATTAATTTAAGTTTTAATTGATTTTAATAGTTTTTAAGTGTTTAAAAATAGTTTTAATTGGTTTTAAAATTTTAAAAAATACTTTTTAGCTTAACTAGGACATTTTTGAGGTTTACAAACTTTAAAATCTTGTTTAGGGCTTTTTAATAATTAATTGTGATTTTTAGGGCTTTAATTAGCATTAAAAAGTCATTATCTAATTAATTAAAAGTTTTAGCAAGTTTGGTTTTTTTGTAAACTCTTAGAATATTATTGGGGATTTTTAGTAATTTTTAGGTTAAAATTTTTTATTTTGCACTATTTACGGTTTTACGTGAACGCGTTTTCGTCTTAGCTCGATCCGTCTTCGTAACCGTCTTTCTTTCTCATTTCTATTTTCTTTTCTTTTCTTCTTAATAAAATCATCAATCAAAATCAATTCCATTCACAACACACTAGCCTCCTCGAGAACGAACTCACCTAGGGTCATTTACACACGGTTTTCCTAAATTGTCGTGCTCACTTGCCCTATTTATTGCTCTTTTCCTAAAGGGTAGTAAAAACTCCAACATCAATGTGCCTCCATCCTACTTAACTTTCGTGCTATTCACATCTGTTTTTCTTCAGACATTTGTACTGAAGGATCTTGTTCATCTGCATCTTCATCACGTAGTTGCTCTTTCCCTTTAGCTTTACCTTTGGTTTGGGTGAGGAAGTCTTTTGGCGTTTGACAACAGTCTTTTTCCTTTTACCCTTTTGCTTTTCGGATGATCTGTGTTTGCTTTTTTAAATTGTGTTTCAATGTCCAGGAGCATTTGTTTGTAAGGTTCACTGTCCCTGATCCCGTCATTGATCATTGTGTCAGGCACTAAAGATGGATGCAGTGAGTACTTAGTGGAATGTTTCTCGTCACCTATCTGATCCAACACATGGTCATCATCTGATGTATGGTAGAAGAAGTTTCCACGCTTGTCAATAGAAGGTACACTCTTCATGAATTGGTTGATGATAAGTTTTGTGAACCTTGGAAATGGAAGATGCAGTGATTTCTTCTTGGTACCGGTGAATTGGTAGCACAATTCTTCCCAAAGAAGTAGATCATAATCTACTTTAGATACAGTGTATAGGCCCCAAAGTATATGAGCCTGAGGTGGTCTCATTTGGTCATAACCACGAGCCTTTGAAGTGAGGCACCTGGTTATGATGGTGACGAGTGCTTTCCATGGTTGACCAATGCGTGAAGTGGAGAACTGAGATAGATTTTGAATGTTACCCTCATAGTTTAGAGCTCTAATTACTCGAAGCACTTCATCTGTTTTTGGATTGGGCACAAACTTTTCTACTTTTGCTAATTTGGGAAACTTAAATAATTTCCTGAATTGATTTAAATCAAGAGTAAAATTTTGCTTGTTGATTTTGAAAGTGATCGATATCTTAGATACTTCCTTTAATCGATGCTGTGGCCCAAAATTCATGAATGTAGATTTCAGGAACTGATGCAGTAGCTCTAAGGGCATCTTTTATAGGTGACATGTCAAGAATGTCCATTGCAACTTTGAAAGCTGCCATTTTTGGATCAAAATCCTCTCTCAGACGAAAGTTGTTCTCTACAAGTGGTAGTCGGACACCAAGTGGTACTAATGCGAGGTCTGATTGTTGTTGTTGTTCTCTGGTGATTGACATGGTTCATGCTTTGATGACATAAGCATAAATGATATACACAAAATATATATCTTATGTCTATGCCAAGTTGAAGCATAGGGAATAAATCATAACAATTGTTACCACATATTATAGAGAAACAACATACAAACATGGTTCAGATGGACTAGGTCCTTACATACAACAATACACTTAGAATAATGACAGACATGCCAAAGACATTTTATTCTAAAGAGATAACGACCTAGCATTAGTTCTTAAAATATTTGGATATCTTGGTTGTCATAACCAGAACCTCAGTAGGTCTAGGATTCACTTCTACTAACACCTCAGTAGGTCTTGGTTTAGTTTCAACCAAAACTTCAGTGGGTTTTGGTTTAGTTTCAACCACTACGTTAGGAATTGTAGGATTATCCTAAACCCAAAATATAGTAGGATTGAACAGAGGGCAAGACAACGATGAAACTTTGTCTTCCATGGCCTGGAAACAAAACACAAGACATTGAATAAGTAATTTGTATCTCTTTTGTTTATAGAGGAGTAAACTTATTAAATAAGATGAACTTCTGTAATAAGAAACCTTTCAAGTATTCTTATGAGATAAAATTAATTAATTTCAATAAAACTTGGTTTCGTGATAGTGGCCCTAATTTACTTAAAGCCTAATAAGGAAATAATGCAATCTAGGACGAACTCATTAGATAGTCTAAGGCAAGTGCATAGTGTAAAAGCATACTAACTTAAGGTGATGATACAACAACAATCTTTTCGCAAATTCTATAAGACCACTTATCTTAGGAACTATCTAGCAACACAAGGCACTAATCTTATCGGAATACCCTTTGGAAAGTACCCAATCGGAAAGTCTTAATAGGAAATAATCTAATATGAAAGTCCCAAATCAGAATGCCCAATCGGAATGTCAATATCCCAATCGGAATGCCCTTATCGGAATGACATAATTGGAATGTCAATGCCCTAATCGGAATGTCAATTTGCCAATCGGAATGAGCCAATCGGAATACCGTAACTGGAATGCTTATGTCCCAATCGGAATAATCATATCGGAATGATCTAATTGGAATGTCAACGTCCGAATCGGAATGCCTTATTGGAATGCCAATCAGAATGTCCAATCGGAATGTCCTAATTGGAAAGTCCAATCGGAATGTCCTAATTAGAATGTTCAATCGGAATATCCTAATTAGAATGTTCAATCAGAATGTCCTAATTGAATTTCCGATCGGAATGTCCGATCAGAATGACCAATCGGAACATAATCTTCATCGGAATCTGGGCGGAGTTTACGAGGTGGATCTTATCTTAACGATTTCTATGGCTTTTAGGCTGTTTTAATCAAATTAGTGCAAAACTAGTGTATAATACGTGATAAAGATTAAAACCCCTTTGTCAAACATGATGTTTCATCACAAGTAAAATTGAAACCCGAGAGCATTGCATCTAACGAGATTAATGAAGCAAATGAATGGATAAATCAAGATAATAACATGTATACAATGATACCTAGGATCTTAGCACAGCAGGTAACACGCAATAGACGAGATGGAGCAAAAAAACTTGATCTTGAAAATGGTAGAAGAAAGGTTATGATGGTATGTGTTGTGAGAAACAGTCGGGAGAGAAAGAAACAAACTGGGGGTAGGAGGTTTTGACTTGGTCAAACTTAACTAAACCACTTTTGCCAATATTGCAAATTGGTCCCCCCAATTTTGAAATATGTAAGTATACTAGTAATTAAAACTAGTTAACAACACAATTTCCCGATTTCTTGGGAGTTGCAAACACAAACACGCCAATAAAACCTAATGCCAAATCAAAAATCCATAGAAGGCACACATTGCACATAATGCACATAATGCACACAAGGTAAGATGACAGACAAGATTATATGAAGACCAAATCATGTTCAAGATGATTTGATATTTGCTCCCCCTCAAATGGTGACCCGTTTTCTATTTAAAGAGTTGCAGTCATTGCATTTAATGGGACAAATATCTATGAAGACCTGTTTTGATTGATGATTTTCTGAAATGATTCTAGGGGCAATAAGATTTCTCTTATTTTAACAAAATAAGTGCACTGAAACGTACACTAATTTGTGTTGGACCAAGTTATAAAGTAAACTTAGTCCCTTACAAGGTTTTAAAGTAAACCTTGCCCGAGAAAATTAATTCCCGTTGTGAGCCAACGCTTTCAAAAGAAATACGTGACTTTAATGCGAAAAGCGGGTTGCAGTCAGAAATAACTACAAGCCATTATGGGCATGTTTTAAAACTTGTACAACTTTTATACGGACTCTATTTATGGCGCCGTGTAAATTTTAATCGACATTTATAAGGCCGTAAATATTACCGTACTAAAAGACATGCCCGATTTGAAAATGAAAAAATATTTTTGGATTTTCTTGATTTTATATTTTTATGGGTTTTCTATGTTTTATATTTTTTATGGTTTTTCTATGTTTTATATTTTTGTATTTTTCTTTTGGTTGTTTAAATATATACGATAATATAAAAGATCACGATCAAAGGATACTCGAGAATAGTTTACCACTACTATTCTTTAGATTCTTCTACCAAATCCTTAAGTGTCACTGGTGAGAATGATTTCATGCCTAGCTTTTCGATCAAAAACTCGATACGTCCTCGATCTAATGCCTTCGTGAAAATATCTGCCAGCTGATACTCAGTGTTAACGAAGTACAGTTCGATCACTCCATTTTCCACTTGCTCTTTGATGAAGTGGTAGCGTATGTCAATGTGCTTTGCTCGGGAATGTTGAACGTAGTTGCAGCACAGAGCGATTGCACTTTTGTTATCACAGTACATCGGGATTTTGTTGAATCCAAGACCGTAGTCAGTCAATTGTGTTCTCATCCAAAGAACTTGAGCACAACAACCGGACATAGCAATGTATTCAGCCTCCGTACTTGATATCGCAGCGCTTTTCTGCCTTTTTGATGCCCAACTAACAAGTCTATCTCCAAGAAGTTGCACACTGCCAGAAGTGCTACGTCTGGTATCTTGACACCCGCCAAAATACGCATCTGCATATGAGATTAGTGCAATAGAGGAATCTTCGGATACCATAGACCACGATGAAGTGTTCCTTTAAGATACCGAAAGATCCTTTTCACAACATGTAAGTGCTTTTCGGTAGGCCGAGCCTGATACCGGGCACACATGCAAATAGCAAATTGCAAATCAGGCCTGCTAGCAGTCAGATAGAGAAGAGTGCCGATCATTCCACTGTAAAGTTTAGGATCGACAGCTATCCCTTCCTTATCTTCATCTAACTTGGATCTCTCCACCATTGGAGTATCCACGGGGTCACAGTTTTCAAAATGATATTTCTTTAATGATTCAAGAGCAAATTTGGATTGATTAATGAAGATGCCTCTGGGATTCTAAGAAATTTTCAACCCTAAGAAAAATGAAATTTTTCCCATCATCGACATCTTAAAACGTGTGGCATAATTTTCTCAAAATGGTCAGACAATCGTTGATTAGTAGTAGTAAATATTATATCATCAACATAAATTTGTACCAGTATCATGTCGTTGTCCTCCTTGAGAATGAATAAAGTTGGGTCCACTTTGCCTTTGGAGAAGCCTTTCGAGATGAGATACGACGATAAGAGATCGTACCACGCGCGTGGAGCTTGTTTCAACCCGTAAAGAGCCTTCTTGAGCTTGTACACGTGATTAGGATACTCCGAGTTGACGAATCCGTTCAGCTGGCTTACATAGACATCTTCCCTTAATTCACCATTGAGAAATGCCGTCTTAACATCCATTTGGTAGACAATCATATTCATGTGAGCAGCATAAGCAAGGAATAGTCTAATTGCCTCCAATCGTGCAACAAGAGCAAATGATTCTTCAAAGTCAATACCCAAAGCTTGTTTGTAACCTCTAACAACCAATCTAGCTTTGTTCTTCAGCACTCCACCTAACTCATCGAGTTTAACCTTGTATACCTACAACAATGTCAGGATTTCAACGTTGTTGGGTAACGGAACTAATTCCCACACTTCAAGACGTTGGAATTCATTAAGTTCCTCTTACATGGCTTCAATCCAGGATGATTTGGTCATGGCTTGTTGCCTGTTTTTAGGTTCAGTGTCTGAAAGAAATGCATCAAAATAGCAATATAATGCATGTTCTTGGAGTTGGTGGCGTGTTAAGACTGGTCGATCGATGTCACCAATAATATTGCGGATTGGGTGATCCTTTGTCCATTTTGTGTTGTGAGTTTCAATCCGTGGTGGTCGGGAGTGAACGATTGCAGGAGCTTCCTCTGAGGTAGACGCACATGTAGGGTCTTCCGGTATATGTGAACCAAAGAAGGGAAGCTCTTGTAAGTGAGCATATTCCAAATCGTGAATCATTAGGAACGAGTGGGGGTGATGATTCAGGTGTGGTTTGTGAATTTTTGGGGGATGGGACATCTAGTTCAAGAGTAACAGTAGATGTCTCGGACTGATTTCCATTATCTTGAGCGATAACTTCAGGAATCGGAGCTACTGCTGTAGGTGCTGGATAATCATTACTCGGTGGATCAAAGAATTCATCAAACATAGGTTGAAATAAGTTGTCCCACTCGAACCTTGTAGGTGGTATAAATGATGGAGAAGTAGGATTGTTGGGAGTTAGTCCGGAACTTATTGTACCGGTTCCCATCTCATGTAAAGCGGGTTCAGAGCTGTGTTGCTCAGAAGCCATTGCTATCAGGTCATCAAAATCGGCATCCAAAGTTTCTACTATCTTGCCAAGACGACGGTTATAAATTCGGTAAGCTTTCTTTGCAGGCGAGTAACCAATGAAAATTCCAATATCAGCCTTCGTTGAAGTTTTCCCAGATTCTCACTATTTGTATTTGGATAACACATTGCACCAAACACATGAAGAAATGAAATATCGGGTTTATGTCCATGAAGTAGCTCATATGGAGTTTACCATGGCGTTTACGGATGATGGAGCGGTTTTGGGTATAACATGCGGTTGCCACTGCTTCAGCCCATAAGAATAAAGGAGCATTCGCATAAATCAACATAGTTCGAGCAGCTTCCATAATTGTACGGTTACGTCTTTCCACGACACCGTTTTGTTGTGAAGTGCGGGCAATAGAAGTTTCATGTGAAATACCTACCTTTTCGTAATAGTCTCGTAGAGTTTGATTAACAAACTCCGTTCCATTATCAGTGCAAATGCGGCGAACAGTAGCATTAAGACGTACTTGGATCATCTTTAAGAAAGTAATTGTTGATCCCAAACTTAGATCGATTAGCTTTGTGTATACGAGATTAGATCAAGTATAACACGTAGAGAAACCTTTGTATATGCTTTGTGAATCTAAGTGTTATGCGGAATTTAACACTTAAACAAGAACACACAAGATATAAACAAACTTTTACTTTAATTATCAATGTCGAACTTGCTTACAATGAAAGATGTTTATGAACGAAACTTATGTAAAACTTGATATTGAACATTAACCTAAAGGCCTTCTTTTATAGATACAAGAAGCCTTGTACAATAAGCTATGTATCAACTATTCTAGGTAAAGATAAACATAGAAAATACATTGTCGTTTCTATCCTTACTAGAAGTATTCTAGAATATAATAAACGTGTAGATTATATCTTCCATCAGTGCTTGTCTTCAATGTGTCAACGCTTGACTTTAACCTGTCAACGCTTGAGCTGTCAGCGCCTGCTTTGTTCCTGTCAACGCTTGTTTTGTTCTTGTCAGCGCTCAAGTGATCTGGCCTTAATTTATTCCCAACAATCCTCCCCTAAACTTGATATCCACTCTTATGATCAAGTTTCTGAATAAGCATTAAGAACTTGGAGGAGTCTTACAAATCTTCTCATATTGGTAATGAATAAATCTGATCAAATTCTTTGCCACGTCACTTGAATAATCTATCTCCAGCTGAGTGTCCTTCATCTTTTCCAAAACAGCCTTGGATATGAAATACTGAGCATCCACAAGTAGATACTCAGCAAACTTTGTAGAACTCAAATGGTATACACCAGCAGCTGAATATAACCTCCATTGAAGACCACTGAGGTCATCTTCAAGATCCTTCCATATTTCAGGATCTTCCTCTTTTGTCCCACACATTCTTTTGAATGTGGTCCAAAGTTTTATTCCATTAGCTGAAGTTGGTGCTTCAGCCTCATACTTGGTCTCTAGTAACCTCCAAAGGTCCACCAAGTCTTCTCTATCACAACTTGCAAATAAAGATATGAGAGTGGTAAAAGTGTGTACCTCCTTGCCAAATCTGCCAATCTTCCAGAATCCACATTCATCCTCATCATAACTCACAATTGGATTCCTGGAATCTAATGGTAACACCTGCACCATATCTGAAGCTTCTAATGGGAGAGCTTGAGGCTCTTTCTTATAACTGCTTCACCTGGATATAGTGGATCCATATCTTTTGGAAACTCAAGTTTAAATCCCTTCTTCACTGGCCTGGGAATCATCATAGCTTTCTTGATTTCCATTTCTTCTGCAAGTTGCTCCTTTCTTTGATCTGAAAGAAGTCTGAGAGTGTTTGCTTCCTACACTCTCACCCAAATAGGATAAGCCCTATGTTCCAACTCATCAAATGTCAAAGCCTTCAACTTCTGATGTGTCCATCCAACTCCATGACATCTGAGCAACATAAAGTAGAGCTCCCTTCTATCCCTTTTCAATTCTAAGAGAATATTGCTTGCCTTGTGCTTCAAAATCACCTTACAATCCTTCTGAACTCTAAGAAGAAGCTCCAAACCCCATATTTGATCTGAAATGGTCAAGTCTGGATTATCCATGCAACTTTCTTCCCAAGAATTGTACATTTGAACCACCTCTGGCATGTCAAAGTCAACCTGCAATTTTAAGTCTCTCAACTTTTCCCTAGCAAGCTCATCACTATACTCAAGCCTTTCTGGTTCTATAATCATCACACTTGAGTCTGAGCTAGCTCCATCACTTTCTTCTTCAGAAGTCACAACAAATGGTTACTTTTCCTTTTCACCTTGTTCCATCATTTGTTCAGCCAATCTTCTATCAAATTCAACTTGGGCTGCATCCTTCGGAACAATTTCTTCTACCAATTTACCCTTACCCTTATCTGATGATGCAATGGTTGGTAAGGTAGATGGTAATACCTGAGTAGAAACTTCCTTGATGATAGATGATGACTGGAATACATCACCTTCATGTGCAGGTCTGTCAACGCCCAACTTTATCCTGTCAGCGCCCAAAATACTTCTATCAGCGTCCAAATTTGTATTGTCAACGCTCAAATATTTTCCCTCAGCGCTTTGTGTAACCTCTCTCAACATAGCTGTAAATGATAAATTTAGGTTGGTTGGAGAGATTAAGGACGTATCAAAACCTGTTTGTTCCTTCAAAGTTGTAAGGGCTTCAGCAACATCCATTGATTGACCATCTTGGCTGCCCTTATCACTCAGATTTCTTTGATCTTCCGCCCCTTTGGAAGACTCCTCCATACCCCTCCTAGCATGATCACTCTCCAAAACAACAATCCTCTCCCTCAATTGCTTGAGTTCAAGGCCTTGAGAGCTGACAATTTGTACTAAGTCTGCATTTTGCTTTTGCAAGCTAATGCAGACTGCCGTCAATTCCAAAAGAGTCATTGGTTCCAGTCTGCCCTCTTCTGAAATGGGAATTTGACCTCCCAAGTCAGGTTCATTGGGCATGGATGAGGACTTAATTATGGTGGGACTGCCTTGGCCAGCATCTAAGCCAGAACCAATAGTCCCAGCCTCATCCAGGTCACCAGCCACAATTGTGGTGGTGGTTCTCTCTGCTTCATGGCTAGGACCACCAGAGGAGAACACTCCAGTAGTCCTTTGGCGTTTCATCAACCTATATTCAGGTGGTGTGGAAGATGGTGTGGAAGAATGGGTAGATGTGGGTTGGTTAAGGGGTGTTTGGGATTGTGAAGGTTGTGTGTCAGCGGTAGAAATAGGCACATCAACGCCAACATTTGATGTGTCAGCGTCAAAGGGTTCTTGGTCAATTTGCATTTGTTCAGGTGAGGGTAAAGGTTCAGGAATGGGTTCAAGTTGTGGTTGAGGGTCTGGTTGGGGTTGTGCTGCTGCAATAACAGCAAGCATGGCTGGGGTTAAAGGTAAGTCTCTATGGGGTGGTGAATTCATCTTCGTAAAAATAGCTTTCTTTTGCTCAGGGATTTTATAAAAATCATTGTGATCCCTTGAGCAGTAACCTTGATCATCAAAAATCATTTGCAGAAAACGGGGATAAGCTAAAGTCATTTTTGTCCCCTTATTTTTACACATCCCTTCAAAAATCATTTTAGAATAGTTATATTTTTGCCCTGTTGCAATGCACACAATAGCACTTGCAATGGATCTATTGATCTCATTGTGTGTAGTACATTTGGGACTCAAACATTGAAGGAGGATGTGAATGAGGTACTTCCAGGCTAGGGGAAATTCCTGCTTATGATACTTATTAAGAGTACCTTCATCAGGAAACGGATATCCCAAAGCCCTAAGCCCTTGTTCTATTTCATTTATGGGAAGGATGGCTACACCATCAGCATCATCAAGATGCAAGGCCTGGCGTACCAAGGCCTCAGTAACCACCCAAGACCTCCCATGAACAATAGAAGTTAATGTGGTCACTCCATTAACTGTTGAGGAACTAACAGTGTTCCAAAACTGCTTAATGTGTGTGACTGGAATGAGTGGTGCATAAGAAAGAGCATACCTTAGTGGGGATGCGTTCAAATACGCCACCATTTGTGTGTATTGAGGAAACAAATCATTATCAGCAACAAGATAAGCAATCATGTTGTGTTGAGACTTGAACCCCAATTCCAATTCTGCTGAGTTAAACTTTGGTGCCATTGATGAAAGCTGTTAATTTTAAGTGTAGAAGATGAACTTGATAAGAGAAAAGTGTTAGACAAGAATTATAGATACCCTGTTTAAAAATAGGAGCCAAATTTATAGGAGAGAAAGAATGCATGTGATTGGCCCAAAAATAGGCAAAGATTTTAAAAAACTAATCATGAAAATATTGAAAAAGTTATAAGTTATCTCATGCATTTAATGAAAGTAACAACTCCTAAAATTACGGCTTGAAAATATGTCAAAAAGTAACAACTGGGTAGGTCCCATTGAGTGTCAACGGTCAAAAATAACCTATCAACGCCCAACGGCTATAATCCTGTCAACGTTCGCCTAAAGCCATGTCAGCGTCCAATTTGGTCACAACAACGCTTGGAAAAATCTTGTCAGCGTCAAAAAATAAAATTGTTTTAAAAAGTGAAAAATGACCTTAACAAGTAATTTATCCTAGAGAAGATAACCAAAAGCTGATAATTATTATAGGGCGGCAAGCACTGTCCAGTTATGCACACTTGCATAAACAAGATAGACATAACAGTCCTCTAGTGTCCCTTGCTAACCAAAATTCTTAACAACAAAGTCACCATATAAAATCCTTGTTACTCCCAGGTAAATCCCATATCAAAATCATTCCCAAGTCTCCCAACAGACCACAACCAATTCTAGGCCAAAAATGTCTTGGCAGCATGCAAAGTTGATATACTATGCATGCTACAGTGCCTCATGGTTTAGTAAAACTAACCCATACTCACCTGTGGACACAATCTAGAATTGTGATAAGAGTATCATATGGATACCCAAACATCCTAAAGGTTCCTAAAACCTCCCCTTAAACGATGATACAAAAAGTTTGCTAAAATCATGCATGAACATAAAAATTTATGTCAAGATAGGAATGAAACATTCCAACCATCATCCATAAATAAAAAACTTGTCCAAATGCTTCTCCATGGATCCATAAGCAACTCTGTATCCAATGGTATACTGCTAACACCATCTGCACATTTAGATTGAAAACCACAAAACTAACATTGTTGCTGACAACGCCCGATAACACATGACAGTGTTGAAGGAAGCTTTGTCAGCGTTAGACAATTATATTGCTGACAACGTTGCAAAAACACTTATCAGTGTTCAAGCAACCTTTGTCAGTGTTAGAAAAATATAGTAGAAAATCTAAATCATCAATAAGACCAATAATAATAATGCATCATCCTGTACATACTGTTACAAAAAGAATCCAAAACACATATTAAGTGAGATTAACCATTCCAATACTTGTTACCAAGTATTGAAATCTTCCAGCATCAAAAGGTTTAGTTAAGAAATTTGACACATTTTCCTCAGTGTCAACCCTATCTGGTTGTATTAAACCTTTCTCAAAGCAATCTCTTATAAAATGGTGTCTAATTTCTATGTTTTTAGTTTTAGAATGATGTACAGGATTCTTAATGATGCATAAAGTACTATTATTGTCAACAAATATCTTAGTATGCATGAAATTATACCCATAGTCCAACAGCTGGTTCTGAATCCACAACACTTGACCACAACATGCTGCTGCAGCCACATACTCTGCTTCAGTTGTAGAATTAGCCACCACTGTTTGTTTCTTGCATTGCCAAGATATTAACCTGCTCCCAAGGAACTGACATCCACCAGTTGTGGATTTCCTATCAAACTTATCACCTCCATAATCACTATCTGAATATGCAATCAGCTCTAATGGTGAATCCTTTGGGTACCACAAACTAAGATTAAGATAGCATCTTAGGTACCTAAAGATCCTCTTCACAGCATAAAGGTGACATTCTTTGGGAGTCACTTGATGACGTGCACATGCACACACAGCAAACATGATATCAGGTCTGGAAGCAGTAAGATACATCAAGGATCCAATCATGGATCTATAATGCCTGACATCAACATCTTTCCCATCTCCAATCTTTCCCCAAGGGTGTTCTCTATCCATAGGAGTAGTAGCCCTCTTTTCATGTGGAGAAAAGCCAAACTTCTTCAAGATCTCAGCAACATATTTGTCCTGGGAGATGAAGATACCATCCTCTTTCTGCTGAACTTGTAAACCAAGAAAGAAGTTCATCTCCCCCATAGCACTCATCTTGAATTTGTCTGTCATAAGCTTGGAGAAATCTTCACTCATCTTTGGATCAGTAGACCCAAAAATGATATCATCAACATAGACCTGCACAAGCAACACATCTTTGCCTTTCTTCTTTGTAAATAGTGTCTGATCTATGGTGCCCCTCTTGAATCCATTGTCTACTAAATAGGTAGACAGAGTACCATACCATGCTCTAGGGGCTTGATGAAGGCCATACATAGCCTTTTTGACTCTATACACTTTATCTGGATGCTCTGGATCCTCAAAACCAGGAGGTTGCATTACATATACTTCCTCAACAATGGTGCCATACAAGAAAGCACTCTTGACATCCATTTGATAGACTGTGAAGCCCATGCAGGAAGCATAGGCTAGAAAAATCCTAATAGCTTCAATCCTTGCAACTGGTGCAAAGACCTCTTCATAGTCTATCCCTTACTCTTGTGTATAACCTTGAGCCACTAACCTTGCCTTTTTTCTGACCACAATACCTCTTTCATCTCTTTTGTTCCTGAGAACCCATCTTGTCCCTATAGGTCTGACATATCTAGGACAATCAACCAGCTCCCAAACATCCTGAATTGCAAATTGATGAAGCTCATCGTGCATTGCTTCCACCCAACTTGGTTCTTTGAGAGCATCAAATATCTTCTTGGGTTCTTCTTGTGACAGAAAACATGCAAACAAACATGCTTGCACAAGAGGGGTATCAACCTTCTTGTGTATATTGGCAATAAACCCACCAAGACCTTGATGAGATCTTCTGGTCTGAACTGGAGTCATAATATCACCAATGATCTGAGATGTGGGGTGATTCTTCATTGTGGAAGTGAGAACCCCTCCTTCAAAAAGTCTGGTGTCCCCAACCTCACGCTCCATATTGCCAATATCTTCTTCATCAGATTTGATCAACAGGAATCTCTTCATGAACATTGGAAGGTCCACCTTGTTCAAAACTGGAAGAGAAAAGATGTGTAAAGGTGTTGTCAACGTCTGAACCGTGTTTGTCAGCGCTTGGGCTAACAACGCTTGAACTGTTGTTGTCAACGTCTGAGCCATCAACGTCTGAATTGGTCTTGTTAGCGCTAGATTTGCCTTTGTCAGCGCCTGAAGAACCATGCATGTTTATATCTGGTGGTATTTGGAAACCACCATTGTCTTGTCCAGCAGTAGCAGCAGCAGCAAAAGCATCTGTCCATATGGGAATTGTGACATATTCAAATGTAGGAGATGCCTTTTCTGCTTGTGATCCAACCTTCTCAAGAACCTGTGTACCTGAAACATTAACAACTTGTTCCTCCACAACATTTGAAGTTACCTTCACAATGTCTGGATTAGTGACAGACATATAATTTAAAGTTCTAGATAAGGGTTCCAAATCAAACAACCAATTAGGACCACTTTCAGGATCACTAGGTTTATTCTCCAAGAACCTAACATGTACTCTCTCAACTATACGTTTGTCCTCCTTAAGATAAACCCTATAACCCTTGCTCTGGACTGAATACCCCATGAAGTAACCTTCATCACCTTTTGCACTAAATTTCCCTAAGGCATCACTAGTAACCAATACTACTATATGACATCCAAAAGGTCTGAGAAAACCAATATTAGGTTTTCTTCCCCAAAGTAACTCATAAGGTGTTTTGTTCTGAATTTTGTTAACCAATGCTCTATTTTGCACATAGCATGCTGTATTAACAGCCTCAGCCCAAAAGGCTATAGGAAAGTGAGCATCAGCCAACATTGTTCTGGCTGCTTCAATTAGGGTTCTATTTTTCCTTTCAGCAACCCCATTTTGTTGTGGGGTTCTAGCAATACTAAATTGCCTAGTAATTCCTTTCCTGGCACAAAAATTATCTAGCTTCTTGTTCCTAAATTCTCCACCATTATCACTCCTAAGCATTTTAACCTCATTTCCAGACCTTTTCTCAATCTGAGTGATAAAATCAATAAGAACATCAGCTGTGTCACTCTTCATAGCTAGAAAGAATGTCCAAGTAAACCTAGAAAAGTCATCTGTGACAACAAAGCAATATGACTTACCATTCAAACTTTCTATATTTGTTGGACCAAAGAGGTCCATGTGAAGCATATGAAGAGGTCTGGAACTAGTATGCACCTGTTTGGACTTGAATGAGACCTTGTGCTGCTTGCCTTTAAGACATGCAACACAAGAGTGGTCATTGTGGAAGGCCTTCTCAGGCAAACCATCAACTAAACCAAGCCTCACAAGTCTGTTTATATTCTTAAAATTTATGTGCCCTAGTCTCCTGTGCCACAAATTACTTTCATCTACTGAGGCCTTAGCATAAAAACAAGACATATTGGTATTCACTTTAATCCCATTTAAATTCACATTATATATGTCCTTATGCCTAGGTGTTCTATACTCAATATATTTCTCATCAGGGATCTTAAAATCCTTGCTTAACACCAAACACTCAGTATCAGTGAAAAGAACCTTATTTTTGTTATCACAAACTTGTGATACACTAAACAGATTATAATCAAGTTCTTTTACCAGGAAGACATTCTCAAAATGCAGATTGTTGGTGAGAAGGGTTCCTTTGCCTGTAATGGTGCCATAGCCCCCTCCAAAGTATACCTTATCACCATCTTTAATAGGAGTGAAGTTCGTCAGATAGTCTTCCTTTCCTGTCATGTGCCTTGAGCATCAACTATCCCAATATCCATAATCATTGATCTGTCTTTGAATGCCCTACACATAAAGAAAACAAATTAGTTTTCTTTGGGAACCCAAGTCTCAGAAGACTTGGATTCATCTGGTTGTTCAATAAGAACAGACTTAGTTCTCACAACAACCCCATTCTCATCCTTTTTAGGATGAAAAACCCAGTTAACCCCAATAGGTTTTGTAATGACCTTTGAAATGTAATTAAATCTATTGCAAGTCATTGAAATCCCATTATCATTAGGGTTTTGATCTTTCTTGGGTCTCCATGTTAAGCTTGAAGAAGCTTTAGACCCCTTACCTTGTGGCTGCAAATATTTAGGTCTGGTCACGTTTCTGTCAGCGTTGGATTTTGTCCTGTCAACGCTGAAATTACCCTTGTCAGCGTTGAACCTAGGGTTTGCTATAGGAACCCATTGCCTATTTGACCAGGTGTTTGTCTTTTGAAAAGGTCTTTGTCCATGAGTGTTAGACCTTCTAGAAAAGAATGGGGCAGGTCTAATCACTTGTGGACTTTGCTGCACACAAGGTTTGGGTCTGACAACGTTTGACTTCCTAACAACGTTGACTTTCTTCCTATCAGCGCTGAAATTGTTCCTATCAGTGCTGGCTCTGGGAGCGTTGACACACTTGTATGCCAAATGTGAAAAGCTGCCACAAGTGTAACATGCTTTCTTAGACACAACCTTAGGTCTAGTAGAGAAGAAACCTGTTCCATGATTGCTAACTTGGCTCTTGGGTGACCTATTATTTCTATACATCTCTGCATATTTAATGGTAGGTCTTCTAACAGTGTTTGAGCCTAGGTCAACAGCTTTACCAGTGATTGGATGAGTAACCTTAATGGGTGGTGATTCATTGGGACTTTCACATAGAAAACCTCCCTTAACAAATAAAGTAAGGTTAGCTTTCTTCCACTCATTTAGGTCAGTCAGTTTTTGTTGATATTCTTCCACTGGAGTGACAACTCTTGGTGGAGGAATGAATTCCTCTTCTTGGCATTCTGGTATACCAGTCCAAGACAAATCCTTTCTAAGGACACCATAGAAGTCACCAGCTGGTGGTGGAACCAGAGAGTAATCATTCATCCCAATCCTAGTCATGTCCTTAGGATCCCTTTGTTTAGCTACACAGTCTCCTAGGGTTTGGGTGGCTCTATCAAATCTTTGAATCTTGAGGTCAACATTATCTTTATTCTTAATGGCCTCATCTAACTTAGCATGTAGGTCTCTATTGACCTTTGTCATGATATTTCTAATATCCATACTACCCTCTAGCTCATGTTTTAAGATATTTATCTTATCTTTTAAGTCAAATTCCATTTTCTTGTATTCAGAAACGGTTTTCTCAGTTTCAGTAAGAGCTAGTTGGTAATTGGACAATTTACACCTTTCAGTGCTCATATCATCTTTTAGTTTTAACACCTCTTTGTTAAGTCTATCAGTGTTTAACCTACAACCTTTGCTACAAAAAGCATCATCATATACCTCATTATCAGATGAAGAGGAGGAGTGTGCCATGAGAGCATATTCAAAATGCTCTTCTTCTTCAATATCAGCAACCAAAGCTTTGTCCTCTTCAGCATTCTTAGCCAGATAGCTCCAATCCCATCCTGTACCATCAATTCCTTGAACTGCTACCATAGCTTTGGAATCCTGAGCTTTAACAATCTGACTTGAGGGTTTACCAGCATCAGATCTTCTAGGAGATCTGCATTCCCTCATGAAGTGCCCCATACGATGAAAGTTGTAGCATTCAACTTTGGATTTATCAAATCCAGCTGTGTCTTTAGCATTGAAGGTCATCTTCTTCTTGAACCTTCTATTCCACCTATTTGCTCTTATACTAGCAAGAGCCATGTTCCACTTGATGTCCATCTCTTCCAAGTGCTCATCACTTATCTGCTCAAGGTCCTCATATGTAATCACTGAACCATTAGGCAAAGAAGCAATATAAGCACACACAATATCCAAATCCAAACCAGCAGGTTTAACTCTTGGGGAGTCATTCATGAATGTGTCAGCGTCTGAAAAGGAGACGTTGACAGGACTTGTTCCAGCGCTGACAAATGATGATCCAGTAACTGGATGCATAAAAGAGTCCTTCTGATTGAATTGACCTTCACTATGAGAGAAGAAGGCCATGTTGCTGGTGCTAGATTTGCTTCCATGTTCTGAAAGAGTTTCATCTTCCAACAGTCTTAGTTTGTTATAGATGTCATCAAACGAGGAGCTCTTGTAAGTATTATTGGCAAGAATAGTGTGGAAACCTTGGTTTCCAGATCTTTTAAGCTACTAGGAATGATCATTGTTCATATGATTAAACAATCAAATCGGAATTAGAACAACAACCATTAACAAGGTGTTTAGGCACGAATAACATGAATTAAAACAATAGGGATGTTCATTATATTAATAACAAACATCCACTAGACGTGTATACATTGAATCCCACGTCTAGTGCACACACACGTTTAGGTTTACATTGTGAATGAATAATATATATAAAACCTATGACCCTTGGTTCCTTTTATAGTGTAAGGATTAGGGTTTACAAGAGATAATGATGAATAAACAAGTAAATCTTCTATTTAAATAAACTTATGCAGAATATCTTTTGCATGTTTATCTAAATAGAAGCTTCCATAAGCTTCTTTGTCTACGTTTTGTCAATGCTTGAATTGCATGTGACAATGCTTGAATTGCTCTTGACAATGCTTGATTCCATCAACGCCTAAATTGTACATGTCAACGCCTGGAATGCTCTTGTCAACGCCTAGACAAATACCTTCATGTTTTCTCCGTTTTTGAGTTTCTGCCACATCAACTTTTTGACCCAACAATCTTCCCCTAGTTGATAGTGGCAAAACTCTATGTGTATCTATGTGTATCTCTTGTAAGTTATACATGATCTTCAGATTGCTTCCCCTCAAGTGTAGCATGTATTTTCTTCCCCTTTTTGTCACATCAACAAGGAAGTAAACAATGTATGCAATCTTTGAAGATTCTCCAAATGTAGCTCTGTGTAATGATCTTGAAGAACAACTAATATAATATTTTTGATGTAGAAGTAGAATAACCCAAACCTATGTTCCATGTCTTGTACTATCCATGTGACTAAGAACTTATACTCATGGAGCTAAGTATAAGTAGACCTCGATCTCTTGTCAATATTCTCATCCTTTGTGAGACACTGAGCACGATAATATAACTCCTTCAAGTGTTATGACAAGTCTTCGTCACCAATCATGTAAAGCACGAACAAGTTACCTTTAAAGTCACCAGAGCATGACTTTAAGATATGATAGAACATAAACTCGCGAAAATCTTCTTCAATCATCAAACTTACCATAAGAATTCTTCCCCTTAAGCCAACACCCCTTCATGATGAATTTAATGGAATAACATCTTCATACCATATGTAAAAGATCCTGATGGATAACTCTCTTCACAAGGCTATCCCGATTACATAGTTTAAATATCCATCAAATTCACACGAATAATTGTTAACTCGCTTTAAGATCATTAATTCCTTTGAAAAATATCCGAGCCATAAATATCAACATGATATTCTAATTAAAACGGAGATTCCATGTACCTTCGTGTGTATAATCCTCCTTTTTGTGTGCTAAAAACGTACCAATTTTCTCAACAGCAGCAAACCTTGTGTTGTCCAATATCCTCTTCTGTCCAATATCTTTGGCAGATGTATTGTCCAATATCAGACAATACCTATCAGCGTTGAAGTTCATATATCGGACGACACTGTCAACTCTATCAGCGTTGACTTATTCTGTCAGCGTCGACCATAAACCTTGTCAGCGTCTCTTTAATATGAAGTGAATAAAACAGCTTCTCCACATCTTTATCTTGGCTACATTTGTTTAATACTTTTCTTGTAGCCTTGGATCCTACAAACATCACGTGACTACATGTCTCTCTCTTCACAATCTTTCACCTTTTCATGAATCAATATAGCACGTCATTGATCTGCTTTGTTTTTGTATTACTTTTCGTGAACCATGTTGTCTGCTAGCATGTGAATATTGGTCCAACGTGAACAAGCTCTTTACTTTCACCAATTACATTGAGAGCACCGTGTGAACACAAACTGAATTTAACGTCTCTTGTTTTTCACTCCTTAATCGTGTGAACGCAAGTCTCTTCCACCAATAAGAATGTTTTAACCGTGTGAATGCAAAGTAACGACACTTGCTTGATCCTTCGTGTGAACACAATTGATATTGACCAATAATAAGGATAGCTTTATGTGAACACAAAGTGATACCACCGTGTGAACACAATACTTACTTTGAACAAGATTCTGTTCTTTTCTCGTTACAGTAATCGTCAGAAACCTAACTGATTACTTTTCTTGCATATAGGACCACACGAATTCTTTGATGTTTTCTTTGCTGCCTTACATAACACAAACTTCCAATAATTCTTCCTGCCTCCAGTAGCCAATCGAATCATGAAACTAGGGTTTGTAAAAAACCCTAATATGAAGAACATCACATCAATCTTGAGCACGAATCAGAAAGATGATCATAAAAGTATGCATATATCTCTACAAGGGTTCATCGTCAATTAATAATTGACTAACCAACGCAAGTAGAGACAGCAAACATCCTCTTTTTCTGTTTTAAAACGATATAGGGTTTGTAGGAACCCTAAATCATGATTTTATGTCAAAACAAAAACTTCGTACCATGTTATGCAGCCAACTTCGACCTTGAATAACTTTTTCATGAGGGCTCAAATCGAATATCCCTTCGGTGAGATTATAGACACAAGTGCAAAGAATCTACAGTTCAAAAATCACGAAGATCCAACGGTTAACGAAGGGGAAAACGTGTTTTGAACATGGCTGTTTACAGAAAACTGCATATACCCTGCTGCTGACTTTGACGCTTAATAACTTTTGCCTGGGGATAAAAATCGATAATCCCTCCGGTGGATGTTTAGATCTATGTATGTATAACACACATATAAAATTTCGTGACGATCCAACGGTTCAATCAAAAGTTATGACCTTCTGAATACTGCTGCGCACACAAAAACGTCCAGAAAAACTCTATACGAATTTTTCTTCTTCTTCACGATATACGAACACCTTGTTGGTCCTAGCATCACGAGCCACGAGGCTCTGATACCAATTGTGGAAACCTTGGTTTCCGGATCTTTTAAGCTACTAGGAATGATCATTGTTCATATGATTAAACAATCAAAGCGGAATGAGAACAACAACCATTAACAAGGTGTTTAGGTACGAATAACATGAATTAAAACAATAGGGATGTTCATTATATTAATAACAAACATCCACTAGACGTGTATACATTGAATCCAACGTCTAGTGCACACACACGTTTAGGTTTACATTGTGAATGAATAATATATATAAAACCTATGACCCTTGGTTCCTTTTATAGTGTAAGGATTAGGGTTTACAAGAGATAATGATGAATAAACAAGTAAATCTTCTATTTAAATAAACTTATGCAAAATATCTTTTGCATGTTTATCTAAATAGAAGCTTCCATAAGCTTCTTTGTCTATGTTTTGTCAATGCTTGAATTGCATGTGACAATGCTTGAATTGCTCTTGACAATGCTTGATTCCATCAACACCTAAATTGTACATGTCAACACCTGGAATGCTCTTGTCAACGCCTAGACAAATACCTTCATGTTTTCTTCGTTTTTGAGTTTCTGCCACATCAACTTTTTGACCCAACAAATAGATCTTGCCTCAATCTTCCATGCCTCACCAAGACTTTTAAGAAAGGTAGCATTGGTGTCAACATCACCAACTTGTGTCCCCATGAAGGACAATTTTCTTGTGATGTCAAGCAATCTACTTCTCACACTACTCAGTTTCTCATTGGGTTGAGCTTTGAAGACAGCATAATCATGCAGAAGTTGCTTTTTCTTTTCTTCCTTAGTGTCTGCATTGCCACCATATGCAACTTCAAGTGCTTCCCAAAGATCCTTAGCAGATTCATAGCCTCTATATTTGTGCTGGTTTTCTTGTCCCAAAGAGACTTTTAGAATATTTAGGGCTTTCATGTCAACCCTTTTCTTTGCAATATCTTCAGCACCTACAGCTCTACCATCTCCTGGTTTTTCTTTCTTATCCTCATCAGGGCATCCTTCAACAGCTGATCTTTGAGTAATGGCATCAAGAATCTTTTGAGCCTTATTGAATGAGTTTCCATATTCAATAATCTCCCAGAGTGTGTAGTCATAGATCCCCAGATATTGTTCAAAGTTGAACTTCCATAAGTCAAAGTGGGTTGCATCAAGCATGGGAATCTTGATGTTTGGTAAGGATAAGGAGGAGGAGGTTATTGCTTCAGACATGATGTTGTTAGGGTTTTTGTGTTTTTAGGGTTTATGAGAAAATTAGGGTTTTGGTGTTCTTCAAAGATCAAAAGTTCCTCAACAAGCTCTGATACCACTTGTTGATCCCAAACTTAGATCGATTAGCTTTGTCTATACGAGATTAGATCAAGTATAACACGTAGAGAAACCTTTGTATATGCTTTGTGAATCTAAGTGTTATGCGGAATTTAACACTTAAACAAGAACACACAAGATATAAACAAACTTTCACTTTAATTATAAATGTAGAACTTGCTTACAATGAAAGATGTTTATGAACGAAACTTATGTAAAACTTGATATTGAACATTAACCTAAAGGCCTTCTTTTATAGATACAAGAAGCCTTGTACAATAAGCTACGTATCAACTATTCGAGGTAAAGATAAACATAGAAAATACATTGTCGTTTCTATCCTTACTAGAAGTATTCTAGAATATAATAAACGTGTAGATTATATCTTCCATCAGTGCTTGTCTTCAATGTGTCAACGCTTGACTTTAACCTGTCAACGCTTGAGCTGTCAGCGCCTGCTTTGTTCCTGTCAACGCTTGTTTTGTTCTTGTCAGCGCTCAAGTGATCTGGCCTTAATTTATTCCCAACAGTAATGATATACTCTGGTGCTTGATCCTTGGATGCTAAAAATGTTACCCATGTAAACCTTGAGAAATCATTCACTATGACGAGGATGTATTTTCTACCACTCACACTAGCCGTACGCATTGGCCCGCAAAGATCCATGTGCAAAAGATACAGGGGTTCTTGATTGGTGTCTTCAGCTTTAGGTTTGTATGATTTCTTGGTGCTTTTCCCAAAGAACACGTGGAACATAAATGATCCTTGTCGAACTTAAGTTTTGGAAGACCACGAACAAGTTCGTTTTTAGCCAAATGGTTTATAGCATCAAAGTTGAGATGAGATAACCGACGATGCCACAACCATGACTTGGTCTTAGATGCTTTGGAAAGAAGGCACACAGGAGAGCCGGCCATCGTGTTTTGAATGGACAGTGTGTAGAGATTATCCCCTCGAGAACCCTTTAACAAATCTGTAGGATTGTAAATCTTGCTTATGTTTTTAGAGAGAGAAAGAGATAGAGAGATGGTAGATTATACACACTTCTAGAGAGAGAAACCAATGTTTACTATGTGTAAATTATGAAACCACACCACCCTCTCCATCAAAGGAGAGGGTTTATATACCCAAGCCCTTGTCATGGGCTTGGGCTTACATTTGGGCCGGCCTACACATGTTGTAGGCTAGGCTTGATGTTGTTTGTTAAGTAAAGACACGTAACTAAACTACGAGCTATTACATGGACTATCGTTGGTGTGACCGATCCTTCTTAATACGTAAAACGTATTTCTAACAATCTCCCCCTAAGGGAGGTCACTCCAAACAAGGGCGTTACCCGAGTTACAATAATGAAATAAACCTAGCATACTATGCTTGTCTTTAGCTCGTAGTCTTCGTCTTTCTTTTCTTTTTCTTTTCTGGTGAACATGCTGATGTGATCTTTGATATCAATCTTTGAGCATTAATCTCTTGCCTTGATCTCGTGCATACATCACTTGTGATCTTCGCCTCTTCGTGACACCATGTCCCACATACTTATACCTTCGTAATTCTTGAAAGCTTCAGAGTTCGATACAGTGGAAGACTTAACTTTTAGGCTTTCTTGAATTAGATGAGATATTAAGTGCATAAAGTATAAGCATGCGGGGACCACTTCTTCTTGGATTTCGCAACGCCACCGTCTTCAAATGCCGCAACATAAGTAGGCACGAACGAAATGGCTTTGAACATTTCATTCTAAATCGGTAGCATTTTACCTCCGGCCGGTGAAGACCGTTGGACGATATTAGATATCGTACCCGTGACGGATAGTTTCAATTAAGTAACTTCCTGACAGGATTTCACGGGTAAAACCCGTTCTCTTTATTCGACCGTCCAAAGCTGACTGCGAACATAAAGAGTGAATCATTTGGATAATAATATCCGCATGATTTGAAGCCGTCAATTCATGTTCCTGGAACAAGTGAAATTCAATTAAGAACCGCACCATCGTTGCTTTCCAGTTGTCACGAGCTTGATTCGTATAGAATCTTGCAAGTTACCTACCAAGTGCTGTTTGAGGTTAACACTAGAAGGATTTCCACTCATCACTGTGAACACTAAGGTATCACTCTGAGTGTTTTGGCAAAATCACTAAGATATTGCGTAGAGGCCTGGAATGTGTTTAAATTCAGTTAAGAATTAAACAACTGTTGCTTTCCAATTATCACAAGTTTGATTCATAAAGAATCGCACAAGTCACCTACCATGAGCTTTTTGATATTCGCTCAAGAAGGATTTCCATCTTCATTGTAAATACTTTCGTATTACTTGGATGTTCAGGCAAGATCATGACGATTTTGCGTAGGACTCTTAAGATCTTTCTTACTTTTCACAGTGTGTGAAGAAGCAAGGAAATATGAAAGTGTGTCCTAATGAGATATTTGATGATCTCAAATGGCTCTAGACTCGATCGTGCATTTTGGATTTTAGTGATCGGAGGCTGGAGAGGAGTGCCACCTTTTCAATACCAATTTATTCGGAGTGAATAAATCAATAGATAACGTGTTGTCTCCGTGTGATTAAAAAAAATATCTTTTAAGAGATATCTGAGTTAGCTGGGATGGGTTGTGCATTGCATCACTGGGTCCATGATGTCTTATCTTCAATATCAAGCATCATTAAGAATGATCTCAATAGCATATGTATTGACCCGGTTTCTGCCTAAAGTTGTAAGGAGGGCTTCTTTCTTTACACCCTCTATCTTTACAATTCTTTTTCATTCTTCAACCCCTTCAATGCTTACCAATACGTCATAACTAGCACCTTGTTGTGATTGTTCTAGTGCTAACTTAAGTACTTGGTCGGCATTCATCTACGTTCACAATCTTTCTCCATCTTTCCTAAGGACTACTATTTCTAGCTATGGAATGTCCTTGGGAAGATTCCTCCGGTTCTGGAAGAATCATAGGACTTAACCTATCCTACCATCCTTATGTCACCACAATCTTCATCGTCGTGAGATAAATGGGTTTTGGGTAAGTATATGTCACCATGAAAATCCATTTTGATATAGCAAATCCATTTTGCTCCCCCTTAACATATGCCACGATATTCGAAAACATTTCGCACATGTCGGGATGAGCCAGCACATTATGTCAAACCATTTGTGATAATATCCCATATTAAATCACATTTTCTCCCCCATATTAAAAATATTAATCCAATCGATGTTTTTAATATCAATTGATTTAATGAAGTTTTAACAAAGGTTTTGGGAAGAAAAATGAAAGTTCATTTTATCTTCATGATATCAAACGTATGAGATATGATACCGATTTGTAACATGATAACATATTCACCATATTAAAAAATAATTGACAAGGTTGGACCTGATAGATGAGAACATCATATGATAAGATCAAATGGTTCTTGTCAGCATATGTTGGTCGCCTCGTCACGTCTGAAGTCATCTCTTGACACCACGTGTACGATTGGTATTGTTGTCTTGACACCAACTTGTGAACTAGGCACTTTCGGCATCGAAGATTCTGAATGCTTGACAGTTGCTCCCCCTCAATTGTTGACCCGTGTTCTATCGAAAGAGATGTAGTCGTCAGTTGAGTAGTCGCATCGTCGAGTATGTAGATACCAATTGTAGATAGCATGGTTGTAGAGATGATATCTTCATAAAAACAAGACTTCTCTTGTTTTAACAAATAAATGCACTGAGGCGTACATAGATTTGTGTTAGACCAAGTTATAAAGTAAACTTGATCCCTTACAAGGTTTCAAAGTAAACCTTGCCCGAGAAAATTAATTCCCGTTGTTAGCCAAAGCTTTCATAAGAAATACTTGACTTTAATGTGAAAAACGGGTTGCAGTCAGAAATAACTACAAGCCATTTAGGCATGTTTTATGAAATATTTACAACTTTTGTACGGGCTCTATTTATGGCGCCGTGTCGATATTAATCAACATTTCTAAGGCCGTAAATATTATCGTACCAAAAGACATGCCTTTGAAAATAAAGTAAAAATATTTTTGGATTTTTATGAATTTTTCAATTTTTATGGTTTTTATATGGTTTTATATTTTTGTATTTTACTTTTGTGGATAAAAATATAAACAATATATACAAATGATCACCAAGGATACGGAGAATAGTTTTACCACCACTATTCTTTCGCTTCATCTGCTAGTTCCTTTAGAGTCTCAGGCGAGAAATTTCTCATTCCTAGCTTGTCGGCAAAAAATTCAATTCGAGCGCGGTCTAAAGCCTTCGTGAAAATATCCGCCAATTGATACTCAGATCGGACAAAGTAAAGCTCGATTACTCCATTTTCCACTTGCTCCTTGATGAAGTGGTAGCGAATGTCAATATGCTTCGACAGGGAGAATTGAACATTGTTGCAGCATAAGGAAATTGCACTTTTGTTGTCCCAGTACATCGGAATCTTGTTGAAACCTAGACCATAGTCGGTTAATTGCGATCTCATCCAAAGAATTTGAGCACAGCAACCGGACATAGCGATGTATTCTGCTTCCGTACTTGAAATTGCAGCGCTTTTCTACCTTTTCGATGCCCAACTGATTAGTCGATCTCCTAGTAGTTGCAAAGTTCCACTCGTGCTACGCCTTGTATCTTGACAACCCGCGTGATCCGCATCTGCATATGCCATTAGTGCAATAGAAGAGTCCTTCGAATACCAAAGTCCCCGATTAATGGTTCCTTTAAGATATCGAAAGATCCTTTTAACAGTAGCTAAGTGTAACTCAGTAGGCCTAGTTTGATACCTGGCACACATACATATAGCAAACTGAAGATCAGGTCGACTAGCTGTGATATACAGAAGAGTACCGATCATTCAACGGTAAAGTGTCGGATCAACGGCAACTCCATGAGGATCTGCATCAAGCTTAGTTCGTTCCACCATTGGAGTATCCACGGGGTCGCAAGATTCCATCTTGTACTTTTTAAGCGATTCAAGGGCATACTTGGATTGATTGATAAAGATGCCTCTGGGACTCTGAGATATCTGAAGACCTAAGAAGAATGATACCTTGCCCATCATTGACATCTTAAACTTGGAAGACATGAGTTTCCCAAATTCGTCGGATAAAGTTTGGGTCGAGGCTGCAAATATAATATCATCAACATATATTTGTACCATAATCATATCTTTACTTTGTTTCAGAATTAACAGCGTAGGATCCACCTTGCCTTTAGCGAAGCCTTGTGTAACGAGGAATTGTGACAAAAGATCATACCATGCGCGAGGAGCTTGCTTCAACCCATAGAGAGCCTTCTTAAGCTTGTACACATGATTAGGATAATTAGGATTCACAAAACCATCCGGTTGTTGAACATAGACCTCTTCCTTGAGTTCACCATTAAGAAATGCCGTCTTCACATCCATCTGATAGACGATCGTATTCATATCGGCTGCATAAGCGAGGAATAGTCGACTAGCTTCCAAACGGGCAACAGGTGCAAAGGATTCCATAAAGTCGATGCCCAGTAATTGCTTGTATCCACGAGCTACTAGTCTAGCTTTGTTCTTCAATATTCCGCCTAACTCATCGAGTTTCACCTTGTAAACCCATTTCAATGTGAGTAACTGCACTTGATCCGGGCATGGGACAAGTTCCCAAACTTCAAGACGTATAAATTCATTAAGTTCTTCTTTCATAGCTTCTATCCAACATGATTGAGTAAAAGCTTGTTGCCATGTCTTAGGTTCGACTTCAGTGAGAAAAGCATCAAAGTGACAAAACATTGCACTTTCTTGTAACTGACTTCGTGTGGATACCGGACGATTAGGGTCACCAATAATAGAATCTATAGGATGATCCTTTGTCCACTTGCTGTCATGTTCACGAATCTGTGGATTGGAGTAAACTGTAGAAGGAGCTTCCTCGGAGGTGGACGACCCGGCTTGATTAGGGTCGGGAATTGGTACACCAAAGAATGGAAGTTCACGCATTTGAGAGAATTCTAAATCGTGATCATCATCATCCTCTTCATCATCAATAGGCATGACGTGGGTAGTTGTTACATGTGTTGGTTGAGAATTACTTGTGGATGGTATATCTTGACCAATTGTAGGTGCAGATGTATCTGATTGTGCTTCGGTTGCTGGAGCGACAACTTCGGTTACCAGAGCTATTACCTCAGGTTCTGGAGCAACAATAGTTGGAGGAGTAAAGAATTCATCAAATAACGGTTGAAACAACGTATCCCATTCAGTCCTAGTAGGTGGTGTAAATGATGATGAAGTAGGGTTGTTTGGGACAAGACCAGAACTAATGTTACTGGGTCCCATTTCATGAAGTGCGGGTTCAGAGCTGCTTTGCTCAGAAGCCATTGCTGTCAGTTCATCAAAATCAACATTCATAGTTTCGAGGATCTTACGAGAGTTACGGTTGTAGATTCGGTATGCCTTCTTTGCGGGTGCGTAACCAATGAAAATACCAATATCAGCCTTAGGTTGAAGTTTTCCCAAAATGTCACCATCATTATTTGGATAGCAAAGAGAACCAAATACATGAAGATATGATAAATCTGGTACTTTTCCATGGAGAAGCTCATAAGGTGTTTTACCATGGCGTTTACGAATTAGTGACCGGTTTTGGGTGTACACTGCGGTAGATACTGCTTCTGCCCATAAAAACAATGGAGCCTTTGCGTAAATTAACATCGTTCGAGCAGCTTCCATAAGTGTGCGATTTCGCCTTTCAACGACACCGTTTTGTTGTGGAGTGCCTGCAACGGATGTTTCATGAGATATACCAACTTCTTCATAATAATCACGCAAGATTTGATTCACAAATTCGGTTCCATTATCTGTACGAATGCGTCATACAGTAGTTTTGAGACGCACTTGAATCATCTTGAGAAATCCGATGATGAATTTAGGTGCCTCATTTTTTGCTTTAAGAAATTTCACCAATGTAAACCGAGAGTAATCATCGACAATGACGAGGATGTACTTTTTGCCACTAAGACTTTCAACATGCATTGGCCCACAAAGATCCATATGCAAAAGATAAAGTTTCTCTTGGTTGGTGTCTAACGTCTTGGGTTTGTAAGATTTCTTAGTGCTTTTCCCCATTGTACACGCGGAACACAAATGATCCTTGTGAAATGAAAGTTTAGGAAGACCACGAACAAGTTCGTTTTTCGCCAAATGATTAATAGCGTCAAAGTTAAGATGAGATAACCGTCGATGCCATAACCATGACTTAGTCTTCGATGCTTTGGAGAGAAGACATACGGGAGAAGCGGCCATCATGTCTTGTAGAGACAAAGTATACAAATTATTCCCTCGAGTACCTTTCAATAAATCAACCCCTTCCAAATTACGAATGAAGCAGGTATGCTCTCGAAAAGCAACTTCTAGGTTTGCATCACAAAATTGTCCCACAAAAAATAAGTTGTGACCAAGACCTTCCACGTAATACACTCTTGAAATTATAACATTCCCAATATGATATTCACCATAACCCATTATCTTTGCAATATGATCATTTCCAAATCTAACCGTACCAAGAAACTTGCTGACGAAATTTTTGAGCTGAGAGCGATCTCCGGTCATATGCTTGGAGCAACGAGAGTCCAAATACCAGAGAACAATTTGGACCACCTGTTTTCAATAACAACAGTAGACAATGCATTGGAAACTATTGGTTCCGGAGTGTTAGTAGATACAAATATAGAATTATCAGAATTGCTAACATTTTTGAGACCCTTAGATTTCCTGCGTTTTCTAATGTCAGTTTTAGCACTAACAGGTTTTACTATTCCAACTTTCTTAGGTTTTGGATTATTCACGGGCACTACAGTGGGAGTAGACCTATTTAAAGGGCACTTGGTTCCTACAGTAGTGTCGGTGTTCCTAGTTAAAGGACACGCTTGTGTTTTGGTAGCCTTGGTACTCCTAGTTAAAGGGTACTCTTTCTTCGCTGTAGTGGGAGTGATCCTAGTCAAAGGGCACATATTTCCTACTATAGTGAAAGTTCTACCAGTGGGGCGCCACATCCAACCAACTTGGGTTAACACCTTCCCAGTCGGTTTCCATTCTAATCCATTTTTCCGGGCATACATCTCATTCACATGGTCAATAAGGCAAGAATCATGACGACTAGAAAACATACATTCATTGCAATTCCAACATTTCAAATTAGAATTCACAGTAGGCTTAGAAGGCTGCACAATCGCAGAGCCTTTAGGTTTAGCTACATGATTCTTTTTATTCAAAACATAAATAACATTCCTAGGATGGGCTTCTACTTTCTTCTTCACTTGACTACTAGATGGGGGCAAGATCCTATCATTCTTCTTGTTTCTTTTAAGCTTAGATCTTTGAGCCTTAGTAGTGGTGCTTACTCCTGTAGAAGGCAACACGGGAATATTAGAAGCTGGTTTTGATTCCGCCTTATCTTTAGTGACCAAAGCTTGAGATGGTTTAGTCCTAGGGCCCTTGTTAAGTGGTGTGACGGCTATAAGGGTTCTTTTGATTGCACTAGAGGACGAAACTGAGATAGTGGCTGCGTTATCCACAACATTCTTACCTTTTAGAGTACGAAGTGTTTCCTTTAACTCAGCCAAGACCAGATTCTTATCACAAATTTGTTCCCTCAAATCAGATATTTCCACTAACTTTCGATTCAATTGTTCAATCAATGATTGATTATGTGCAGTGGTATTAGCACATGCGGGCTTTACTGAATCGAAGAGTCGTGTATTTTTCTGTTTTAAGTTATCAACTTTGGACAAAATCTTGGAAACTCGATTATCTAGATCAAGTTTAAAATTCTCAGCGGCCTCAAGTACGTTCACACAGTTAAGCTCCTTAGATTTCTCTATGTTTATCGGCAAGGATTGAGCAACCTTGTCACTTGGCTGACGCTGTTTGGATTGTAAATTCAATCGAAAATTGTTTTCAAAGTTTGCATCATCGATATTAACACCTTCGAATGACGTTTCAAAGATTTCTTGAATAAATTGTTGCTTGCATTCAAGCGAAATACAATGTGTTTGAATCTCATCAAAACGTTTTGAAAGCGAAGAATATGAATCTTGAAGCTTTAAAAATTCAGCGTCAGATTCGTGACAAGTGCTATCTACCACATTATCCATAGATTCAACATTATGTACAATAGAATCATTATCAACACTTCCATTCACACAGACAGAAACTATATCATGAGACATCACTTGCTTCAGAAGCAAATCATTTTGGCGTGAAACCCGTTCTATTTTAAGTAAACTGTTTTCATAAGCATCTTCCATTTCATTAAAAACACGTCTAACTTCTTCTATTTCCAAAAATAAATCTTGATCAATATTATAAAGACAAGCTTTAACATTGTCTACAAACGGAACAATTTCATCTCAAAACGCAGCTCTAGTGTGCTCAAAGTTCCATTCACCTTCCATTATGGCAGTGGCCGTCGTACGTTCCAAAATGACCTTGTCAAAATCGGCTAAGTGTTGGTGAACCGCATTTAAGTTAACGGATGCCTTACTTACCGGTGGGATTAACTTCGTTAAATCCTTTTTGACAAGTGTAGGAGACGTACTAGGAAGGTTTTCCTTTGACAAACTTTGGGGCACAAGAACTGTTAATTCTGCTAATTCCTTTTGTAAGCGAATGCGTGTCTTTTTCGAAAATTGATCTTTGTTGTGTTGATCATAATCAATTGTATGGAATTTTGAAAGCATTTTAGAATGAGTTTCATCCGCAAGTGATTGTGTCTTCTCAGTACTACGAACATAAGGTGCTTCTTTCGATTTGCCAATTATGGTCATATCATAAAGACCGGGAATCTATTCCTGAGCTTGTTTTGCATAACCGGGATTAGGTGGTAAATCTTGAAGACGCTTAAGTTCGAGTTCTTGAAATGATTTAGTTAAAAGATGAACCTTTTATGTGGAAACGTATTGTTTTAAAAGCTGTTGTTCTTTGAATTTAAGAAGTTTGGTAGCATTAATTTCTGATTCAACCTTTCTAGACTCGAGAGTTTCGAAATCCATTTTAAGTTTCTGAAAATCATCGACAACCGACTCCTTTTCTTTTAATTCATTGGAAAGATTAGCTTTTAATGATTCTATTTCTTTCAAGTGTTCAATCTTTTCAAAACGAAATTGGTCAAATTCAGAACATGTTATTTTCTTTTCTTGAGGGACCATTTCAAAAGTTTTGATCTTTTCTTTATGCAACGCAAGCTCAGCAGTTAGGGTGGAATTGGTATCTACGGATTGTCTGAGGGCCATATGCATTTGATCAATTATATGTTTAGGCACCATGACCAAATCATGTTGAGCATAAGATGCCATACCCGTCATAGCATTTGGTTGAGGTTCACTCAAGTGTGTAGAATTGGGTACCACATCATTTGAGTTACTAGTTCCCGAATGCTGTTCGAGGTTGTCAATTTCATGCCCAACTTGATGTTGGTTATCATCAATATTATTAGATGTGGTTGGTACCTCACTGATGACATCAGAACCGTAGTGAGAGAGATTAGCAACGAGAGCAGCTTGGGCAGAGTGAATGTCATCACAATCCGAATCGTATGCATCAAGATCGTCCGCTTGATAAGCTGCATTAGAAGTTTAAACGACTGCAATGCCTTCAGTATCTGCTGCCCCTGGGTCTGCAAGAAATGCTAACTCCTCTGAATCCAAAATCTTCCCCTTAGACTGAGCATCAACCAAATACATCTTCTCACGAAACCATGCATCATCCCTCCTCCTTTTCGGCTGAGTGCATTCCCTAGCCATATGACCTTGTCCTCGGCAATTGTAGCAAGTCACAACCTTCTTAGGACCAATAGGACTCCCATTTCCACTAGCTTGAGAATTCACAGCTTGATTGTTCCGAGTCCTTGTAGGAGGTCCATATGAATTTTGCCTTCCCTGAATTGGTTGCACCGTCACTTGACCATCTTGAACAATGGCTTGTTGTCGAGGATTTGATGAGGTGCGGAGCTGATTGTTTTTTGGTGGAAATCCTCTAGTTGCAACAAGTTTTGACAAGTAGGCTGTGAGATGGTTTAGAACATCAGCTGGCGTATCATTTGGAGTAAAGACCGGTGCTTGGATCGGTGGAAGTTCATTAGAGTAGAAAGCTTGTGCTGGTTGTGCTTCTATTGGAAAATATCCTTGCTGAGGAGTATAGCCCAATGGAGAAGTGTTGGCTTGTGATGGTGATGTCTGATATGGTGGTTGCTGTTGAAAAGATTGTTGATGAACACTTTGGTGATATTCTTGTTGTGGCATCATTGGTGGTTGATAAGATGGTTGCTGATAGATGTGTGGTGGTGGCTGCTGCAAGTATGATGGTTGTTGATAAGTATAAGCCATGTTTTGTTGAGAAGCATACATTGCAAGTGGATCATGAACTTGAGGTGTAGACAACCGAGCCTCGATCACATGGCATTCATGTTGTTGAAGAAAAGCTTGAATTTGATCCACATTGGTGTTATGCAAGTCCTTAGCCAATTTAACATCCGTCACGTATTTTTTCCATTCTGGAGGAAGAGTGTTCAAATACTTGGTGTTCAATTGAAAGGTAGGAATTGCCATGCCATAGATATTGAGCTCATTCAACAATAGGGTAAATCTCAGATAGTAGTCATTGAGAGTCTCCCCTGGCACATAGGCAAACTTATCAAAAGTATCATAAAGCTTACACTCTCGTTCTTGTTTAGTTAACGAGGTGCCTTGCATTAGAACACGAATTCTATCCCATAACTCTTTGGCAACTTTATGTTTGCTGACGAGTTTGTAGACATCTGGAGGAAGGGCTTGGAGAATGATGTTTGTAGCATACTTATCACATTTATCTTGAATCTTCATATCTCCAGTCAACTCACCCGTTGTGCGAGGACGAGTAGTTGTTCCTTCCGTCACAGTACCATAATCTAATGGTCCATTGAGCACCGATGCCCAAATTAGATGTCCATTCTCCTTGTTCAACATATAAAGTTCCATTCGGGAAGCCCATTCCTCATACATAGTCTTCACCAACATTGGTGGACGATTATCCGTACCCGAGAGGATGGACTTATCCGTAAGAGATGTGTACTCCATTTCAATAAGTGAAGATTTACAAAGTTGATCGATCAATGAAAGAAAGTAAATGTGTTTGTTGTAGTGTGTTAAAACCGAGAAATAATGTTAAAATCCCCTAAATTATGTTCTCGATAAACCAAAAAATCCAAGTAAAAAAAAACAAGTTTTTGAAAAAATGTTGGATCGTACTCAGATCGCACTCGTGGATCACACCCTATGATCGTACCCAACGATCGTACTCTAATCGCAACGAGTGATCGCACTCAGATCGGACTCCCTGATCGTATTGCGATCGTACTCCCTTATCCTAGTCAGTGATCGTAGTCTGATCGTAGCCTTGATCGTACCAAGCTATCGTATTGAAGAGATCGCACTCTGATCGGATTGATGGATCGTACTAAGGATCGTATTCAGATCGTAACAACGGATCATAACGATGGATCGTACTAGGGATCGTAACAACAGATCGTACTAACCAAACTTACCTTATTTCTCGGACAGTACAATAACACAAACTATTCAAGATTCTAAGCCAAAAAATGAATCAAACAACCAAAAAATTTTGTGTTTTTAACCCAAATAACAATACCAAATCACTATAACAAGTAATAGGATAAAGTAAATCAAGATTAACCCAAAAAAAACACAAAAAAAAATTTGTTCGTATGAAAATGGATCAAAAATGGCGAGAATCAAGAACACAAACACAAGAACTAAACAATCATCCCATGGCTCTTGATACCATTTGTAGGATTGTAAATCTTGCTTATGTTTTTAGAGAGAGAAAGAGATAGAGAGATGGTGGATTATACACACTTCTAGAGAGAGAAACCAATGTTTACTGTGTGTAAATTATGAAACCACACCACCCTCTCCATCAAAGGAGAGGGTTTATATACACAAGCCCTTGTCATGGGCTTGGGCTTACATTTGGGCCGGCCTACACATGTTGTAGGCTAGGCTTGATGTTGTTTGTTAAGTAAAGACACGTAACTAAACTATGAGCTATTACATGGACTATCGTTGGTGTGACCGATCCTTCTTAATACGTAAAAAGTATTTCTAACAAAATCATTTCCTGCAAGATCGCGAATAAAGCAAGTATGTTGTCGAAAAGCTACTTCAAGGTTTGAATCGCAAAATTGTCCCAATGAAAATAGATTGTGACCAAGTCCCTCCACATAATAAACCCTTGAAATCGTGACATTCCCAATTCGGTATTCACCATAACCCATAATCTTCGCAATATGGTCGTTGCCGAATCTAACCGTTCCTAGAAACTTGCTAACGAAATTTTTGAGCATCGAGCGGTCTCCAGTCATATGCTTGGAGAACCCCGAGTCCAAATACCAAAGAATAATTTGGACGACCTGAAAATATTACCAAACAAAGACGATGTATCGGAATCTAATTGTTCCTCAGAGTTAGCAAGTACAGATGTAATTATCTTAGATTTACTATCAGAAGAAATTTTAGGCTTCCAAATTTTCTTACTAGTTGTTGGCTTAGATTTTGGTTGTCTAGTATTCTGAGGTACTTTTGGACTAGGGACAGTAACACTGGTAGGCACAATAGTGGGGGCAGACCTAGTTAAAGGGCGCTTTTTCCATTTCTTAGTGCTATTGTTCCTATTTAAAGGACGCTGAGACCTAACTTCATTGGATGTGATCCTAGTTAAAGGGAACTTAGTTCCATTAGCAGTGAAGGTCCTACCAGTGGGTTTCCATTGCCAACCAACTTGGGTGAATTTCTTCCCCGTTAGAATCCACTCAATATTGTTTCTAATAGCATACATTTCATTCACGTGATCAACAAGGCAAACATGAAGCTGATAAAACATGCATTCATTACAATTCCAACATTTCGAATTAGAATTCACATTTTGCTTAGGTTTCCACTCATAAGGAGAACCTTTTGTCTTAGCTACATGATTCTTTTTATTTAAAACTGAAGTAACATTCCTATGGTGCACTTCTACTTTCTTCTTCTCAGTCCTACTAGTGGAAGGCTTGATCCTATCTTTCTTGTCTTGAGATCCTTTAGCCTTAGTGGACATAATTACTCTTGTAGAAGCCAAAGGAACATTAGTTACAGATTTTGACTTAGCCTTGATGGGTGTGTTTAAAACAGGCTTAGCTCCTAGGGTTTTATTGAATGGAGTAATGGCAATGGTGGTTTGTTGTTTAGATGGTACAGATATCGGTTGTCCAATGTACTCTAAGTTTGCTAAACAATCCTGAACGCGATCCACATATAATAAAAGCTCATATACACTATGACTTGTGGGATCTAGTTCACGCATTTCATCAACAATCTCTCTAGCTAGATCATCATGTTCTAAGGCATTTTTCATATATGTGGCAAACTTAGTGGGACTATTCTTAAATTTTGGATCCCGATATAGCACACGTGGGTTGGTTTTGGGAGCACTAGAGGTCGAGGCAGAGACAGTAGCTGGATTATCGACACTTTCTCGTCCTTTGAGTTGAAGTGTCTCCTTTAATTCTGCTATAACCATGTTTTTGTCTATGAGCTGAATTTTTAGGTCAGAGGTTTCCTCACATTTCTTGTTCATTTTGTCAATTAAAGACTTTTGCTCTGTCGCATTAAACACGAGGCGTTCTTCTATTGAACCAGAATTGTGTGAGTCTCCCTGCCTTACTTGTTCCCGCTCTCCTAGTATAGAATTAATTCTATTTACTAGGACATGATTGTTAGTTGTTGCTGGACCTCTGTAACCTCGTTTGTTCAATGTTTGAGTTAGATAGGCAGACATTTGAGCAAGGATATCAATAGGACTATCTCCTTGTCTAAACTCAGGGACAGGGATCTCATCATCATAGTAGAATGCTGGTGTTGATTGAGCTACAATCGAATTTGATGGAGCACTGACTTGTTGTGAGTAATGGGGTTGAGGAGCCTTAAGTTGTGGATAGGTAAAAGCAGGGTTTGTTGGAGGTTGATACTGTGAATACTGGTGTGAAGCATAAGGTAATGGATGTGAATCTCCTGGTGATGATGTTGTCGGTTGCTTGAGTTGTTGATGATAAGATGTAGGCGGTTGTGGCAAGATCGAGTACTGTGGGAAGCTTGGTGTTTGATACACTGGTTGATAGGAAGCTTGATGTCCCAAAGCAATCGGAGAGTTATGATATGACAATGTAGGATTGTTTGCCATTAAAGCCAATGGTTCTTGATAAGATCCTTGAGAGATGCGTTTTTGGATCACGTGCTTCTCGTGTTGTTGCAAGAAGGCATAAAGTTGATCTAAATTCGACTTGTGCAATTCTCGAATCATCTTAACAACGGTAACATACTGACTCCATTCTTGGGGAAGCGTATTCAAGAACTTTGTGTTTAATTGAAACTGTTCAATCCTTAGATTATACACGTTCATGTCATTCATCAAAGTAGTGAAACGCCAGTAGAAATCATGAAGAGTCTCCCCTGGAAGGTATGTAAACCTATCAAACAAATCATACAGTTGACATCTCGTTCTTGATTAGTGAGATATGTCCCTTGTAACAAAACCGCAAGTCAATCCCAAAGATACTTTGCCACTTTATGTTCACTTACCATTCTAAAGATATCGGGTGGAAGGGCTTGAAGAATTGTCTGAGCAGCCCTTTCATCGGCATCTGCAATGATTTTGTTGGCATCGGTTAACTCATGATACTCCCTTGCCCTTGTCACATTGTTGACGGTAACCTCTCCCCAATCTAATGGACCTTTGTCAATTGATTGTAGCATAAGTCGACCACTGGATTTTCCCATGATGTACGTTCTCATGCGACCTTGCCATGGGATTCAAATAAATCTTTGATGAGCAAAGGTGGGCGAGTATCGGTACCCAAATTATTGAGATATCGGTAAGAGAAGTCATTTTCAGCATATATGAATGTGAATTCATTTTATGATCCCTTGAAAAAAGATTATAAAAAATGATCGAACAATGAAATAAGGTTAAGTGTTTTAATGTTGTTGAAACAAAGATGTTGTGTGTTTTTGTGAAAGATTACAAACATGAAAAAATCCTCTAAGTTGTGCAAATACTATCTCAATACCCAAACTTCTTATTCTCAATGTAAAATCTCAAAATCGTCGTAAGTCTCAAAATTAATCCGTCGAAATACCAAAAAATATCAATCCTATCGGAATATATAAGAACCAATCGGAATGTTATCGGAAACCAAGTCGGAATGTGATCGGATAAGTCCTTTGTCAGAATGTGATTGGAAATACACCTTGTCGGAATATATCAACTCCTGTCGGAATGTTATCGGAAAACCCTAGTCGGAATACCTAAATAACCCCTGTCGGAATATATATAAACTCCTGTCAGAATGTTGTTGTAAAACCCTTAATCGGAATGTAAGCGGATAAACACTTGTCGGAAAGTAATCAGATAAGCCCTTGTTGGAAAGTATAATCGGAATACTGATAGGAATGTGTAAACCCTTTTCCGATGCGACTGATCGGAATCACTAAACCTTTTTCCGATTGCTCTGATCGGAATAATAGTACTGTTACAAGATTTTGAGGTAAAAATATGATATTTTCGACAAGAAATCCGTGATTTGAACCAAACCAAAACACCCAAAACACTACCAAAAGTATGTAGAAGATATATGGATCACTTGGAAAGACAAAAACACGAAAAAATTGAAACTTGGGTAAAGATCAATAAAAAACACATGAACACACAAAAGTGAACATGAACAACACAAAACCAAACTTTATTTCATCCCATGCTCTTGATACCAATTGTAGAACAATGATAATCTTTATGAATCAAGAGGGTTGATGGTTTTCTAGAGAGAGAAACTTAGAGAGAGAAATGAAAGAAACTATATATTATGAAAAGTGAGAAATGAACAACCAACACCTCTTTCCATGATGGAAAGAGGTTTACATACCCAAGTCCTTAATGGACTTGGTCCTCCGGCTCATGAACATGCTCATGGGTCGGGCTATTTAATAAAAGTAACTTATACACTACTACGAGCCTATAACAATATTGTTGGAGTGACCGAGACTTTCTATAATACGTAAAACGTATTTCCAACATATGTGCATATTGGAGTTTTGACTGTTTGGATGAAACTGTTTATTTTCTTAATTTACACCGAATTAAGTACATAATAATAAGCAAGATGGACATAAAAGTATGATCAAACTGAGTATAACCTGATATTGGTCGATTTGGAACAATGATACTAACATGCGATACCCATGAATTGACCGCCAACCATACTCCTTTTCATCTCTCCACGAACCTACCTGACAAGTATGTTATCGGGCCATCAGGCTCACATCCCACTTTAAAGCGTTAAAAAACGCAGCGACAACATAGTCATTTGCTTCCATACCACGAAGATGAACTGCTACCGACTCTATGAACCCCAAGCCAGCTCAGTGATAACTGTATTTAGTATTGTAACTCTGAAATACATATATGAGGAGTTGAAAACTTTGTAGAAATATTTTGTTTTTCTTTTATATGTCATAGTACCTTACTGGAAATAAAACAAAATAAGCACTTTAAATATCTCTATACTCCCAATAAAAATTGGATAAAAAATATCATGATAAAAAGAGCTAACCTACATAAAAAATAAACAACTAGATGATACATTGTTGAAGCCCTAATTTATAAGCAGTTGATACAATGAGTTCATGAATCCCTAAGATAATTTTTCTTGTCTTTCCATAGAAGCTGATTGATTTACCCTTTTACCTCATGTAACAACAAACTAGTCTTTATCAAAATAGAATTCAGGCTTCAGATAATACTACTAAAACGCAACAACGAAATATGTCCTCATCTCAAATAGGAAACATAATTGGATAATTAGTTTTACAATTACATCCTGATCTCAAAGAGCGTACAACAATGAATTAATTGCCAGAAAAAAGTACTTACAGCTTCACTTATGATGTGAATATTGTTGGTGGCACACAAGTTACTGGTGGCACACCGCACATGTTGTACAGATGGAGTAACTTGGACCTATCCATCCCTAAATGACAATATCTATGGCCAAATTGTTGATCCTATTCACGTCCAGCAATTTTGCCAAATATCTGGGGTCACATTCACGCCCAGTTACAAAGCATCTTTTCTTCTTTGTCAACATTCGAATTTTGGGCTTCTAAATATCTATTCAATATATGGTGACTACAAAACAAACTTTTCTACTTAAAAACTCTGTTATCGCTCTTCATCTTCTGACATGTGTGATTCCATTGAAATGATTGTGTAAAAGATCACTGTCTCGTTTGACACATCCTATATAATTTGTCAATTGAGGGAGACGGTCAATGAGCATATTATAAGGAGCAAAACAAAATAAGGTTCTATGTTACCTTTGAGCACGGGGTACTGTTTTTTGTTGAGCTGTCTAGTTTGCTGATCTTGTAATCAACTGTATTTAATTAAGGGAAACAAAGTTGAAATAAAGTTCTGTGAATCCATCGGCTGTTAATATGAAGGCATTGCTGATGCTTGAGTCGTTGAAGGGAATGAGTTTAAAGACTTACTTGAGCATAATCGTCTTCCATAACTTCACCAAAAGGTATAATTGTGGCTCCAAATCTAGCCGCCATTCTTACAAACTCAGGCCGCTCTAGCCAAAATAATTTGTATTCCTCACCCTAGATACATTTAGAGACATTGATTATCATTTACCGAAAGCTATTGTGTGTAAAAAAAGTATCGCTTTAGAATGCACCGAGTCTAATATAAAAGGAAAGGTATAAATTGAGGTTCCAACCTTCCTATGAAGAGCTACACACACACCTCCCGAATACAAGAGTACATGAGACTTCATGGAAAAGAGTTTGTAGAGATTAGATGTTGATACAGGAACTACGCCCATAAGTCTCATTACATCATATGTTGCCAGATCAGGCATTTGTCCTTCCTTCAACTGCTTAAATAACATTGGGTGTGCTACTCCTCGAATGTGTTGGAAATATAGTTCAATTGTGGGTTATGTTTACACCTGGTAATGGGCTTAAAGGTATAGAGTATACACCTATTGGTCCCTAAACACCCTGGCTCAAATAGTGGTTAAGTTATGTTTAGTGGTACTTAAGATTACACTAAAGGTACTTGGTCTTACACTAGTGGTACTTGCAACTACTGCTAGTGTTATGCAAGTACTGCTAGTTATATGTAAGTACTGGCGAGAAACATGTAACAGTCATTGACTATTTGACTGTATTTAATGACTACGTTTAATGGTTCATGTAACCACTATTGCTGGTCTTATAGAGGCATATAATGGGGAGTTAATGGGCCGTTAAATCCTCGTTATTTCCATTGACAATGTTGAGTTGATCACCTATAAAAGGGATCGTATTGTTTGCATGCAAGATACTTAGAAAACAAGAAACAATTTACAACAAAGGGTTATAGATTTGTGCCTAATTCTATAACATACATTTGGTCTTATCCCAAGTAAGTATTCGTGATACCCAGGCAATAGGGTCGAATAGTTTACTTTGGAAACTGATCACACGATTCCAAGTGATATCTAGTAACCTTCATTGGTATGTAGTTACGCTATTGATTATCTTACCCTGGTTGGGACGAATAAACACCAACAATCAAAGTGAACTATTTTTGTGATAATCAATGGTGAATGCAATGAAGCATATTGTGGCTAACTTCTCCAAGCGGATAAGTTTGAAGGGGTGGATTTCAGGAGATGGCAGAAGAAGATGCACTTTCTTCTTTCTACCCTGAGCGTGGTGTATGTGCTGACAACTCTTATTCAAGATGGTGGTGATGATGCTACCTTGGATAACATAAGGAAAAGGAGCAAATGGGAGAATGATGACAATGTGTGTCTCGGTATAATTCTCAATGGTATGTCTGATTCCTTATTTGATATTTACCAAAAGTCTGAATCTGGTAAAGAACTATGGGATTCCTTGGAAGCCAAATATATGGCTGAGGATGCATCAAGTAAGAAGTTCCTTGTGAGTGATTTTACAAATTACAAAATGACTGATTCAAGACAAGTCATTGAACAATACAATGAACTTCTTGGTATACTTGGTAGATTCACACAACATCATATGCACATGGATGAGACCATTCAGGTATCTTGTGTCATAGATAAACTCCCTCCTTCTTGGAAAGATTTCAAGCACACCTTGAAACATAAGAAATAGGATTTAAATCTTGTTGAGTTGGGCAGTCATTTGCACATTGAGGAATCCCTCAGGGTGCAAGATAGTGACAAGCCAAAGAGAAACTATGTTGCTGGTTCATCAGTTGTCAATATGGTGGAGTATAACAACTCCTCTAGGTACAATGACAACAAGGGCAAACGTAAGCATCAAGATAACACCAAAGGTAATCCTAATAAAAAGTCATCAATGGCTTGTTGGAAGTGTGGGAAACCTGGACACTTAAAAAAGGATTGCAAAGGTGTTGGTACTGGCAGCAAAGCTAGTGGATCAGGCACAAATGGTTCAGTGATTGGTTCTAACAACACACTGAAAGGTCAGAATATGTTTAATGAACCTCTCCAGATTTATTATGTTACAAATGTATCTGAAGCTTATTTTGTGCATGATTATGATGTGGCATGGTGGGTTGACTCTGGAGCAACAGTACATGTGTGTAAATATATATGCTGTTCAAGACTTACGAGTCAATGAATGATGGATCTATTCTTCACATGGGAAATGAGTCAACAACCCTAGTGCATGGACGTGGTTGTGTAGATCTTAAGTTTAGTCCCGGAAAGATTGTTTCCTTGTTTAATGTTTTGCATGTTCCTAATATTAGGAAGAACTTGGTTTCTTGTAGTGTTTTGAATAATTGTGGTTATAAACAAGTGATTGAATCTAATAAATTTGTTTTATCTAAACATGGGGTGTTTATTGGTTTTGGTTATTTGAGCAATCAAATGTTTAGGCTCAATATTGTTTCTGAAAATACTAATGGTACTTGCAAACCAAGTACCACTAGTGCATTTACAAACGGTACTTGCAGAGCAAGTATCGCTAGTGCTAATATTGGTTCAGCTTATAGGTCTACCACTAAACTAAATAATTCATCACTATGGCATGATAGGTTAGGCTATGTCCACTTTAAGAGGATGCAAGATATGTCAATCTAAGGATAGGTTAATTCCAACCTTTGACATGGACATTGATAAATGCCAGACTTGTATACTGAATAAAATTACTAAGAAACCATTTCAGGATGTAAAACGTGTAAGTACAGTTTTGGAGCTAATCCATAATGACCTATGTGATTTGCATGCTACTCCCTCATTAGAGAAATAAGAAATACTTGGTAACATTTATTGATGATGATTCAAGGTTTTGTTATGTCTATTTGTTGCATACTAAGGATGAAGCATTAGATAAATTTAAAGTATTTAAAACTGAAGTTGAAATACAACAAGGAGTCCAAATCAAAAGATTTAGGACTGATAGGGGAGGTGAGTACATGAATACCCAGTATTTTCAGTCTGTTGGAATAATCCATGAAACAACTACCCCTATACTCCACAACAAAATGGTATATCAGAAAGGAAAAATAGATTACTAAAAGAGTTGTTTAATTCCATGTTGTCCTATTCAGGACTGAGTTAAGGGTTTTTGGGTGAAGCTATGTTGACAGCTTGCTATTTATTAAATAGGGTTCCCAACAAAAAGAACAAGATTACCCTTTATGAACTCTGGACTAAAAGGAAACCAAACTTGAACTACCTCAAGGTTTGAGGTTGTAGGGCAGTTGTAAGAGACCCCAATCCAAAGGTGAAAACCTTGGGTGAAAGAGGCATTGAATGCATCTTTGTTGGATATGATGAGCATTCCAAGGCTTACAGGTTTTATGTAATTGAACCTAATGATTCAGTTTTAGTAAACTCAATCATTGAATCAAGGGATGCAAACTTTGATGAGACTAGGTTCTCATCAGTCCCTAGATCAAGTCCCAGGACTCCTACTGGAGCTGAGGACATTGGTGCTTCAGTGGAACCTGAAAGGGTCACTAATGAGGTTGTGGTTCAGCAACCTGAGCCTGAGCTTAGAAGAAGCAAAAGGCGTAGGACTCCAAGGAACTTTGGGCCTGAGTTTCAACTATATTTAGTTGAAGGAAGAAGGGATGAGTCCTCTGATCAATACTCCTATTTCTTTAATGTTGAGGATGATCCCAAAACATTTGATGAAGCAATGAAGTCCCAAGATGTTGCTTTCTAGAAAGAAGCAATAAATGATGAAATGTATTCACTCATGGGCAACAACACTTTGGTGTTGGTTGATCTACCTCCAGGTTGCAATCCACTTGGTAACAAATGGATTTTCAAAAGGAAAAAGAAGGTAGATGGAACTGTTGAAAAGTTCAAGGCAAGGTTAGTAATTCAGGGCTTTACACAAAAGTCAGGTATAGACTATTTTGATACCTATGCTCCAGTAGCACGTATCAGTACCATAAGAATGCTGATTGCTCTAGATAGTATTCACAATCTGATCATTCATCAGATGGATGCGAAGACAACATTCTTAAATGGTGATTTGGATGAGGAGGTTTACATGAACCAACCTCTAGGTTTCATCATGCCTGGTCATGAAGGCAAGGTGTGTAAACTAATGAAGTCCTTATATGAACTAAAGCAGGCACCTAAGCAATGGCACCAGAAATTTGATGAAGTGGTTTTTTCTAATGGTTATTCACTTAACCAAGCTGAAAAATGTGTATATAGCAAATTTGATGAATCTGGTAAAGGATTCATCATTTGCTTATATGTTGATGACATGTTAATCTTTGGTATTGACCAAGTTCAGGTCAACCTGACAAAGGATTTTTTGTCCTCAAAGTTCTCCATGAAAGATATGGGGGAGGCTGATGTTATCCTTGGCATAAGGATTAAACATGAAGGTGATGGTATTCTAATTTCTCAGTCTCATTATACTGAGAAGGTTCTAAAGAAATTCAATCACTTCGATTATATTCCAGTAAGTACACCAATGGATACAAGTGAGAAACTGATGCCTAACAATGGTCAGGCTGTCTCCCAACTTGAGTATTCGGTGATTGGTTGCTTGATGTATGCCATGATTGGCCTGACATTACATTTGCTGTGGGTAAACTGAGTAGGTACACTAGTTATCCTAGTACTCAGCATTGGCAAGCAATTCATAGGGTACTGAAGTATTTGAAAGGAACAATGGATTATTGTTTGTCTTATACTGGATATCCTTCAGTGTTGGAAGGTTACACTGATGCAAGTTGGATCAACAATACTGAGAATAATTCATCCACCAGTGGCTGGGTATTCCTACTTGGTGGTGGTGCAACTTCTTGGGCATCCAAGAAACAAACTTGCATTACTAGCTCTACTATGGAATCTGAGTTTGTGGCTCTAGCAGCTGCTGGTAAAGAAGCTGAATCATTGAGAAACCTGCTTCTTGAGATTCCATTGTGGGTCAAACCTATGGCACCCATATCTATCCATTGTGATAGTGCAGCTACATTGACTAAGGCATATAGCCAAATGTACAATGGTAAGTCTAGACACTTAGGTGTTAGACATAGCATGATTGGTGAGCTAATCATGAATGGGGTGATTTAAATAGAGTTTGTGAGGTCTCAACAAAACTTAGCTGATCACTTGACGAAGGGATTGGCTAGATACTTAGTTTTAAAGTATGCTAAAGGAATGGGTTTAAAGTCCAACCTAGTTACTGAATGCTAGGACACCCAACTCCCTCCTAAGGAAACTTGGGAGTTGAGTTTAATGTGGAGACCTAAACATGCAGGGGACTGAAGCAAATGTATATCATCCCAAGGATGTTCTTGTACCTGCTGAAAGGAGGATGAAGTTATAAACTTCTCAATGGTTAATGTCTTTGAAAAAATGCTTAAGCAGAAGCATGAACTAAAGAGGAACCACCTATGTAAATGTTGAAATGTAGTCGTCTTAGGGAGCATGGATTTGACTCTTACAACATTTAGGAATTTTGACATGGACACATGGCTAGTAGTGTCAGGAGCTGTTTTGCATTTAAAAACTTGTGTGTATTTTATCTTCAGGTATTCAAAGTAGTTGAAGGGTTTAATTCTTAGAAAGTTGGAAATATAGTTCAATTGTTAGTTATGTTTACACATGGTAATCGGCTTAGATGTATGGATTATACACCCATTGGTCCCTAAACACCCTGGCTCAGATAGTGGTTAAGTTATGTTCAGCGGTACTTAATATTACACTAAAGGTACTTGGTCTTACACTAGCGGTACTTGCAAGTACTGCTAGTGTTATGCAAGTACTGCTAGTTATATGTAAGTACTGGCGAGAAACATGTAACAGTCTTTGACTATTTGATTGTATTTAATGACCACGTTTAATGGGTCATGTAACCACTAATCCTGGTCTTATGAAGGCATATAATGGGGAGTTAATGGGCCGTTATATCCTCATTATTTCCATTGACCATCTTGAGTTGATCACCTATAAAATGGATTGTAACAAGCCCAAATTTCGGTCTTAACAGCGGAAGGGTCCTTGGGTGTTACTATCATGGTTCAATCTCATAATCATAGAAAACGGCTCAAACGAGTCGTTTTAATAAAAACATCCATTCATGTTCATTTAACAATAAAACTTTTCACACGGTCCCAGATAAAACATGCTAAAAAGTCAGCAAAATTTCCTGAGTAAATCAATAGAGTTTTAATTTAAATAAAGAGAACACAAGTATTCAAAATAACCTTTCATGGTAAATAATTCATCGAAAGACAATTATGTTGTACGGACATAATTATCGGTGTCATTACATAAGCCTCGTGACATTGAACGTTAACATATATTATTTCAGCCCAACACACCTAGCCAAGTGCGTATATTTCTCTATTACAATGCATCCGATGTTTCATTACTAGTGCATCACAGCACCACGCGATAGCTAGTCGCGACCGGACTGGGCGTCACCCCGATAGATCTATCCATAGTACTAGCGTTCTTTCGATTAACAATTCACGATTCATGGGTCTTTTATGGCTAAAGCAAACTTATGTAATAACTTTTATCTAACCATACAATCATGTTCCTTGTGTTCTATTTTAAAACAATTATGGGTTTACCACAACTTCTGGTTGCACCCATTCATGGGTTTACAGCAACTCTTGTTGTACCCTTCATTTTGAATAATTACTTTTCTAGTAAAATAGGGTTTCCACAACTTCTCGTTGCCCCCTTTATTTTAGTAAAACAAGCATGTTATGTCCCTTGCGGGTTTTATAAGACAATTAAACATGTTAAAAGCGAGGCTATAGACTCACCTTAGCCAATAGTGGTAATGAGACGATCGCTGACGATTAGTGATGCCCGTTTAAACACGAAAACCGCAACCTACCAAATAAGGCGCGTTCGTTAATAATCTATTTAAGTATAAATCATACTTAAATAATATAGAAATCAAAATTACAGAACCATGACAATCCCGAAAAATTAACAATTCATGTGTACTTCTATATCCTTTTACATGTTAACTTTATTAAATTATACACTCGATAAAAATATGCCGGTACTTACCGAAAGTACAAATTTATTTACCCTACTTAAACTATTCCGTTTTCGAAGAAACTTGGTGACAAACTCACACCTAATATGAATAAGACTCAGTTTAAGTTTCATTCAAAAATATTACTTCTAAGACCTTCTGCCCGACACACCTTCGTGTTATAAAAACCGGACAGTTTTACGCCTTTGACTTGTCAAACCATTTTGACATATCTAACCAATTCCGTTTACAATAACGACACTCGGGTTTGAAAATAGACTCATGACCTGAGGTTTAGCAACTTACATCAGCCCTTGACTATTTTTAAAACTCATTCTATAGTCCCCGAGATTCGATCCAAATATTGACAACAATTTTCAGATTGTGTCAACACTCGTTTCCCGCTACACGAAAATCAAATCATCATAACTTCTCGCTCGTTTGGAGCTAGAAGCTCTACTTTATATTAAATCGAAGCTTAGGAGAATCTCTACAACACTAGCCTATAATTCAAGCTTTTTTAAAAACTTTGACCCACGAAAATTTGCCTTTAACCCACTGTTGTAAAATACCCATTTAAAAATCACACCAATACCTATTTTGACCCATTTTTATCATCATCAACACTTCAAATAACCTATAACAATCATCCATAACATCATCTAACACCTATAAATCACTTTCATGTCACACGCATGTTACCAAAAATAAATAAACTCTTGCATGCAATCATAAAAAAATAAATATAATAACAATAACAAGTAATTGTAATCTTACAATTATTTTCGGAGATCAAATTATCAGTAACACCATAAAGCCCCAAATTTTCATGGCTCTTATGGTCAAAAACACCAAGATAGAATATTGTCTAAGCTTGTTTGATTAATTAGATATGATCCTAACACTTGCATGTTCACCAAAACAAAAATCAAAGATTAAAAATCAAAGATTAAAAATCAAACTTTTTATATGAAATTAACATGATCTTTACTAGATCATTACATGCATATAATAAAAATACCTTCAACAGTTTCTTGTTTTTATCAATCTTTCAAAACTTGTTGCATGTTGGAAAATTTGGTATGAATGTGTTCATCTTTTGATAACTAAGATGGGACTTTTATTAATTTTTGCTAAATCAAAGTTGATCAAAAATTGTGATGGTGTTTGTGTGTGGAATAGGTGACGGCAAAAGAGAGGGGAGGGTAGAGAGATGAAAAAAAATTGTTGAATGGTTGTATGTGTTTTTGGTGTAAAAAAAATTACTTTTATATGGTGGGTGGAGGGTTGTTTTTGTCATTTTTGCAACCTCTGGGCTAAAAAGTAAATAAATAGTATAAAGGGTAGAAAATGTCTATTTGTCAAATTTGAAAATATTTACGGGAATCGGGTTTTGTGAAAATACTTCTCAAAAATTAAAACGCACTCAAAAATATAATAATATAACTTCGACACGACTTAAAACGTAATTAAATAAAAACGTCGAAAATATTAAATATCGAGACAATCGATAATAAAACGTAAATTTTTGGGCATCCGTCGGTATCGCGATCATTAGTAGTTCTCGTCATTCGTTGAAACGTAAAACACAAGAAATAAAAATAAATACAATAAAATCATTCATATGACAATTTGAGAAGAAAATATCGATACTTAATGTATTTCTTGTCGGTTTTCATCTAAATGACATTCTTACGTTAAGTTTCAAGCTATAACCTTCTCGGTTAGCCGATAGTTTAAAATTCTCATTAAAGTAAACATATAATACTTAATAGTCGAGATTAAAATATCGACCTAAAATTGACGGATTGTCACATTATCCCAACCAAATTGGGATCTTCGTCCCGAAGATCAACTTGCGTTCTTCCTTCATCGCTCGTTGAAATCAAAGGGTTAAACGTATTTTTGGTCCTCGTCTTGAGTTCCATCAGATTTGACAATAGGAATACGACTTTAATTCGTTTGCCTAAATTCCTTACCGATAACATCAATAGGTTCGTTGATGAAATTCAACTGACTAGCGATTCGTACCTTATCAAGAGGGATAATAAGATCTTCGTCGGAAAGAAATTTCTTTAGGTTCGACACATGAAAAGTATAATGAATTCCCTATAATTATCGAGGTAATTTAAGTTTTAATGCCACCGGACCTACTCTCGATATCATCTCGAATGGTCCAAACATAATGAGGACTTAACTTCCCACGTTTTCCAAAATATATAACAACCTTTTACATGGTGATAGCCTTGGCATAACTTTTCCACCTACCTTGAATTCCAAAGGTTTTATAATCAAAATTTTCATGTCTACTACGAGCAGTTAACAAACGATTCTTAGTTAGCACGATCGATTTATTTATCAGAATAGAATGAGCAGAGTCAATCAGTCAACATTGACGAAAATTGAATCATATTCAGACTGAGTTTTTAAGAGCTTAACAATGAATCCGTTGTAGTTTGCTCCTACCTTCCAAATGATAACTAATAACACAATCGCAATCACTTAAAGGATTATTTTATCTCTTTTAATCCATAATACCTTGTAAGCTCTTACTATCGACGGATACCGTACATTTAGTGCCATACAATTAATGTCTCTATAGACAAAGAGTAAAAATCACCACACCCAATTTCAAGTCATGGCTTGTGCAGTTTTCTTAGTCTTCCTAGGTTTCCTAGAAGCACACAAATATGACAGCTCTAAATACTTTACGAGATGTATCACGGTTAACAACAAGATCTTCACTTCCTTCGGATAACGATAAGACCAGCGTGCTGTAGAGTTTCCTTTTCATGATTTGAAAAGCTTTCTCTTCGTCAACGCCACACACATACGGTTCATTCTTTTTAGTTAGCTTAGCTAATGGTTTTGATATCCAAGAAAATCCTTCAATAAACCTTCGGTATTAACCAGCCAAACCTAGAATTTGTCGTACTTCAGTTGGAGTAGTTGGAACAGTCAAATTTTCGATGGCTTCGATTTTTGCAGAATCAACATGTACCCCACTTTTATCAATCACATGTAAGAACCAGAGATCGTACTTTGGGAGTTTCGCGTACAACTGTTCGTTCTTTAACAAGTTCAAGATAATCCCTAAGTGTTTGACATGTTCCTTCTTGCTCTTCGAGCAGATTAGAATATCATCAATGAAAACAATCACAAATTTATCAAGACACGGCTTACACATACAATTCATTAAGTCATTGAATACAATAGGTGTATTGGTCAAACCAGAAGGCATAACCCTAAACTCATAATGATCATCACGAGTTCTAAACACCATAATAGGAATACCTTCCTCGCGTATGCGAAGTTGATGATAAGCAAAACAAAGATAAATCTTGGATAAAACACGAGAATCTTGAAGAAAACACGAGAGTTTTAAAGTTGATCAAATCGATCATAAATTCTTAGAAGCGGGTAACGATTCTTGATTGTTATCCTATGTAGCTATTGGTAATCGATGCACATACGAAACGAACCATCTTTAAACTAATCGAATAGGATAGGAGATCTACAAACTGACGATCTCAGTAAAATAAAGCCTCTATCGGATAGTTCTTAAAAATGCACAAATAATTCCTTCAACTCGGATTGTGCTAATACATATGGCTCATGTGCCACAGTTGCAACACCAGGAATTTGATCAATTAGGAATTCTATTTGTCTTGGAGGCAAAAAACCTGGAAAATCTCCCAGAACACATTGGAATAGTTATAAATGACGAGAGTAATTCTACTCACTTCTCTTACGATTCCTTCTACGATACCTAAGCCAGGAATAATCCAAAACCTTTTTCGATATACTTACGAGCTCTAATGCACGAAAAGAATTTTCAATTTGGAATTATTTTTCCCTTTAGTGACCTCGTCAGCCTTGCCTTTAATTATGTGTCCCATGAGCTAATCAGCCATGCAGACAACTTCACAAGTAGTAAATGGCTTAGAAGAAGTCACATCACCGCATATATTCTCGGTCAGCCGTGAATATACTGCTCGACCTTTACGGTTTGGGTTCCATAAATCTTGGACATAAAGGAGTCAACTTATGGAAACACTTGATATATCTACCAATGTTGGTTCCCTTCAGTTTCAGATTGTACAACACTTGCTCCCTACTTTGGAAATACTTTGAGGAAAAACTACTCAGTTAACCGCTTCCTCACCTTAGTCCACGGTGTCCCATAAGTAAAGATACCTATGGAAGCAAGTCTGCCATTCCACCAAATTAATGCACGACCTTGGAGAGTAGCGATTTCAAACTACACCTTATCCTCCTGATTAGGGTCACTGATTCGTAAGATTGACGCCAGCTTTTCAATAACTGACACAATCCTCCATCATCTTTAGTCCCCTTAAGAGTCTATGGTTTGCAATTAACGAATGAAGTATAGTTATAGCCTCAAATTTTGGGTACATTTGTTCCCTCAGTACCACGAACATTATCAGATCCAGCTTTAGCTCCACCGGTTCCAGTTCCACCAGTTCTAGCTTCATCTCTAGTTCCAGATCCATCATTCATGTTGACCATGAATTCAGCTAAAGATACAGCAACTTATTCACTAATAACTTGGCGAATTCGTGCTTCAGTAATAGCTTTCATTGACTGCATGATTCATGTGCAACGCAAATTAAATCATAATTAGTATTCATTCAATGGTTGCGTTATACCAAAGGAATTTAAAAGAGAATGGAAAGATAATAATAGAACGATATAGAATTTAGAATCAAAAGACAGTTACTTCATTGATCACAAACTAATACAAGTTGTATTGTTAAGCATTATAGATTGTCATCGTCTAATGCTATACCACTTAAAAGACTAGTCCTACTAACTGTTGTCACAGTTTAGTTAGTGATTTGAAAGATACTACAATTGATAAACTAATCCACAAGAGTTACTAGGTAATTCACGTGACTAAGAAGGCTCCTCGGTCCCACTAAAAGAAGATTTCTTCAGTGTTTTTCAGAGACGCTTGATATCCTCCTCGATTGGCGGTTTTGGAAAAGCCCCAATACAACCATTTCACGATCAAATAATTTAAAGGAATAAAATCAAATAATGAATCAAGCAAACGATTTACAAGTTAATAAGAGTTTAATCATGCAGATGCTATATGCTTAAGCCCACACGTTTATGAATCATTATTTCCATGGATTGATCAGGTCCATCCAAATAAGATTCAGAAATTTGTAGTTCAACAATTTATAATTTCCTTGTTCAAATAAGTGGCCAATTTATTTCAACGATTATAAATCACTTTATTTAAGCATCGCCAGCTCACCGCAAAAGATTAAGATCGAAACAAATGAGAAATTGATTTAACAAAAAATGATCAGTGATATGATATGGAATCCTGGTTGGCATGTGAACACCATAACAAACAATCTCAGTTCTTAACAATCAATAGTACTATCTCAGACAAACTTGTTTCTATCAAAACAGTATAATGTCGAAGATTAATGAAAATGCAAATTAAATTTGCTAAACGAAATGAACGGATCGATAAATCAAGAACATGAACTAACGAATCAAAATCCTTGTAACCAAAAGAATATCATCAAGACTATTAACCATTTCGTTGGGATCATGTCTATCCACAACTTAGTTAGTCTCGAGAATAACAGGATTCATTTCAACGTTATCGTTAGAATGACTAGAGTGGTTTCGTGACAATCGACGTCGTATAGAATATCTCATATAAATATAAAATTATCATTTAAAATTAAATAGATGAAAATATACCTTGTCATTCGTAAGTACAAATAAGCGATAAGTATTACAAAATATATATATAATCCTATATATATAAATACTCTTATTCTCGTCCATTGGCCACTCGGAGGTTTCGCTTGCATCAGTTATAGTTAAAAGATTTCAAAATTTAATTTTTGGAAAATCTTTTCGTTCTCTATAACTTGAGCTCTGATACCAATCTGTAACACCCCCAAATTTCGGTCTTAATAGCGGAAGGGTCCTTGGGTGTTACTATCATGGTTCAATCTCATAATCATAGAAAAAGGCTCAAAACGAGTCGTTTTAATAAAAACATCCATTCATGTTCATTTAACAATAAAACTTTTCACACGGTCCCAGATAATTTAAAGTTTACAAACATAGTAAATGATAAAAGATTCTTTGAATGGATATATTTTATAAAAGCGGGCCAAAACATTTCAAATAAGTAAGCTTCACGAAACCGCCTTCCTGAGTGCCTTCCCAATGGATCTGAGATAAAACATGCTAAAAAGTCAGCAAAATTTGCCGAGTGAATCTATAGAGTTTTAATTTAAATAAAGATAACACAAGTATTCAAAATAACCTTTCATGGTTAATAATTCATCGAAAGACAATTATGTTGTATGGACATAATTATCGGTGTCATTACATAAGCCTCGTGACATTGAACGTTAACATATATTATTTCAGCCCAACACACCTAGCCAAGTGCGTATATTTCTCTATTGCAATGCATCCGATGTTTCATTACTAGTGCATCACGGCACCACGCGATAGCTAGTCGCGACCGGACTCGGCGTCACCCCGATAGATCTATCCATAGTACTAGCGTTCTTTCGATTAACAATTCACGATTCATGGGTCTTTTAAGGCTAAAGCAAACTTATGTAATAACTTTTATCTAACCATACAATCAGGTTCCTTGTGTTCTATATTAAAACAATTATGGGTTCACCACAACATCTGGTTGCACCCCCTCATGGGTTTACAGAAACTCTTGTTGTACCCTTCATTTTGAATAATTACTTTTCAAGTAAAATAGGGTTTCCACAACTTCTCGTTGCCCCCTTTATTTTAGTAAAACAAGCATGTTATACCCCTCGCGGGTTTTATAAAACAAGTAAACATGTTAAATGCGAGGCTATAGACTCACCTTATCCAATAGTGGTAATGAGACGATCGCCGACGATTAGTGATGCCCGTTTAAACATGAAAACCGCAACCTACCAAATAAGGCGCGTTCGTTAAAAATCGATTTAAATATAAATAAAACTTAAATAATATAAAAATCAAAATTACAGAACCATGACAATCCCGAAAAATTTACAATTCAAGTGTACTTATATACCCTTTTACATGTTAACTTTATTAAATTATACACTCGATAAAAATCTGCCGTTACTTACCGAAAATACAAATTTATTTACCCTACTTAAACTATTCCGTTTTCGACGAAACTTGGTGACAAAATCACACCTAATATGAATAAGACTGAGTTTAAGTTTCATTCAAAAATATTACTTCTAAGACCTTCTGCCCGACACACCTTCGTGTTATAAAAACCGGACAGTTTTACGCCTTTGACTTGTAAAACCATTTTGACATATCTAAATAATTCCGTTTACAATACCGACACTCGGGTTTGAAAATAGACACATGACCTGAGGTTTATCAACTTACATCAGCCATTGAATATTTTTAAAACTCATTCTATTGTCCCCGAGATTCGATCCAAATATTGACAACAATTTTCGGATTGTGTCAACACTTGTTTCCCGGTACACGAAAATCAAATCATCATAACTTCTCGCTCGTTTGGAGCTAGAAGCTCTACTTTATATCAAATCGAAGATTAGGAAAATCTCTAAAACACTAGCCTATAATATCAAGCTTTTATAAAACTTTGACCCACGAAAATTTTCCTTTAACCCACTGTTGTATAATACCCATTTAAAAATCACACCAAAACCTATTTTGACCCATTTTTATCATCATCAACACTTCAAATAACCTATACCAATCATCCATAACATCATCTAACACTTCTAAATCACTTGCATGTCACATGCATGTTACCAAAAATAAATAAACTCTTGCATGCAATCATAAAAAAATAAATATAATAACAATAACAAGTAATTGGAATCTTACAATTATTTTCGGAGATCAAATGATCAAGAACACCATAAAGCCCAAATTTTCGTGGCTCTTATGGTCAAACACCAAGATAAAAAAATTTCCTAGCTTGTTTGATTAATTAGAATTGATCCTAACACTTGCATGTTCACCAAAACAAAAATCAAAGATTAAAAATCAAACTTTTTATATGAAATTAACATGATCTTTACTAGATCATTACATGCATATAATAAAACTACCTTCAACAATTTCTTGTTTTTATCAATCTTTCAAAACTTGTTGCATGTTGGAAAATTTGGTATGGATGTGTTCATCTTTTGATAACTAAGATGGGACTTTTATTAGTTTTTGCTAAATCAAAGTGGATCAAAAATTGTGATGGTGTTTGTGTGTGGAATAGGTGACGGCAAAAGAGAGGGGAGGGTAGAGAGATGAAAAATAAATTGTTGAATGGTTGTATGTGTTTTTGTTGTAAAAAAAAATTCCTTTTTATATGGTGGGTGGAGGGTTGTTTTTGTCATTTTTGCAACCTTTGGGCTAAAAAGTAAATAAATAGTATAAAAGGTAGAAAATGTCTATAAGTCAAATTTGAAAATATTTACGGCATCCGGGTTTCGTAAAAATACTTCTCAAAAATTAAAACGCACTAAAAAATATAATAATATAACTTCGACACGACTTAAAACGTAATTAAATCAAAAACGTCGAAAATATTAAATATCGAGACAATCGATAATAAAACATAAATTTTTGGGCATCCGTCGGTATCGTGATCATTAGTAGTTCTCGTCATTCGTTGAAACGTAAAACACGAGAAATAAAAATAAATACAATAAAGTCATTCATATGATAATTTGAGAAGAAAATATCGATACTTAACGTATTTCTTGTCGGTTTTCATCTAAACGACATTCTTACGTTAAGTTTCAAGCTATAACCTTCTCGGTTAGCCGATAGTTTAAAATTGTCATTAAAGTAAACATATAGTACTTAATAGTCGAGATTAAAATATCGACCTGAAATTGACGGATTGTCACAGGGATCGTATTGTTTGCGTGAAAGATACTTAGAAAACAAGAAACACTTTAAAACAAATGGTTATAGATTTGTGCCTAATTCTATAACATACATTTGGTCTTATCCCAAGTAAGTATTCGTGATACCCAGGCAATAGGGTCGGATAGTTTACTTTGGAAAGTGATCACACAATTCCATGTGATATCCGGTAACCTTCATTGGTACGTAGTTAGGGTATTGATTATCTTACCATGGTTGGGACGAATAAACACCAACAGAATAATGATATTTTGCTCAACTAGGAAGCGGCGAATCATAGGAGCCACTTCAAATCCTAACAAATCGTGGCAACCACAAATACTACTGGTCCTTCAGTTGGAATTCCGGAAAAGCTTATCTCAATCTTCCCATTTTCCAAAGTTGACAACATCACAGGAGAAGTAACATCATCCAACCATCTGGAATTAGTATGTAAACAATTATACAATTATGAGCACAAAGAATGGTTAATATGATCTTGGTGGCTTTCCCAAGCTAGAAATGGTGATGAGAAAAACAGTTTGTGTCGAACCTAGTAGTTGAAATGAAGTTTATGGAGATCAGTGAACTTAGTTTGCAGAATCAACAATATCTTTCATTTTTTGAGAGCTTGGTGGTAAAAAGTATGAGTCATAATCTCAAACATGTTATGATAAGTTTTTCAAATGAAACATGTTTTCCAAGAGTATTTCATTTGATAATAAGCGTGTTACCGGGTTAAATTTTTCTTCCTGTTACATGCAGATAGACTATTAAAGTATTTTTGTAACTTTGTTCATGTTATATTTACTTATAAGATCCTCATTACTTGATTTAATTCTTAAGGTTCCGAGCAATATATATGGGCGGCTTATACAAACTTTTGATAATATCACTTATAAAACCGTGCCACAAAATACAATTGACTGCAATCTATAAATTTTTACTGATGTTTGTTTTCCTAATGACCAAATAAACCTTATATAACCAAAACCTGGTTGAAGATATTTAACCAAAAAGTATTAGTAGCAAATTACCTTCGTCACTGATTTGCTTTAGACAATTCCTAATCCCCTTTCTGATAAATGCTTTCACCATCGTGTCGACACATCAGTTCATAACATGCTTTCGCCTAGATTCAAGAATCATCCACAAAATCAATCTGTAACATTGACAGTTTCACACCATCATCAAATTGATTATACTATCGATTATAATATGATATGGGTAACAAAGGCAGACCCAAGTGTTCATTAGGTTAAAATTGAATCTAAATCAAACAACAAAGATTAAAGATCAATTTATTTTTATGTTTCTTGGATTAGGGTTTACATCCTATTATTTAGGGAAAATAGATTTGGATTTACAAGTAATAGGATTGAAACTGGATCAAATAAAAAAGATCAAAGATCGACTGTTTTTATTGTGTTTTTTGGATTAACGTTTAAATCGTGATGTGTAGATCAAAGATGGATTGTTTTTATTGTGTTTTTTTGGAATAAGGTTTAAATCCGGTTGTTTAGGGAATAATGGATGGTGTGTGTGTGTTTTTTCACCCCGTGATTGTGGGGAAAAAAAGGAAAAAAAAAGTGTATACCATTATTTATACCCGTGGTTTCAAAAGGCGATTTTAAATAATTTGTGTTTTAAGAAAACGCGTTCCGCCCAAAAATAACGCAAATTAGCCAAGTGATGAGGGTTTTTAGGGAAATCTCAAATCCTATTGGTTTAAAGATGTGACTGGGATATGAATGGATTAAAAATTATGGCTTCAAGTCATAATTAAATATATATATATATATATATATATATATATATATATATATATATATATATATATATATATATATATATATATATATATATATATATATATATATATATATATATATATATATATATATATATATATATATATATATATATATATATATATATATATATATATATATATATATATATATATATATATATATATATATATATATATATATATATATATGTAGAAAGAGAGCGAGAGAGAGAGACGACTCTATGATATGATCTTGCATAGATCATGGATTACATCTTGAAGAACATGTCTTGACATGTTCGTAATCCTTATCAGACTGAGTCAATGATTGTAGGAAAAATACACCTTTTAGGAAAAAGGCGTAAAAGCGGTAAGTATTAAACAAATGATTTAGGAAAATCAAGTGTTAATGACCCAAATAAGTTCGTTTCCTAAGGAGGTATATGTGTGTGAATAATTCGTAATGATTTTGGATTAATATTGAGAAAGAAAAGATGAGAAAAGAGAATGACGAATACGTTAAAATTATACTACGGCGACAAAACGAAAAATCGTAAAAAATGACAAAATAAAAATTAACTCTAAAAATTTCTAAAAAATTACCAAAAATAGCTAAAAATAAATCAAAAGTCTACAAATGATAAAAACTTTTTCAAACCTTTTTAATTAATTAAATATTAATTTTTAAATTCTAATTAAAGCCCTAAAAATCCAAATAATTAATAAAAAGCCATAAAAATCCAAATAATTTTTAAACTAATGAAAACTATTTTTTAAATGATTAAAAACTATCAAAATATTAAAATAATTGTAAAAATTAATAAAATGATGAGAAAATTAATCTAAGAGTTTTAAAAATCCTAACTTAATGTATTTAACCTAGAAAAAAATGTAAAAGTTGCAAAAATATTAAAAACTAAATTTAATAATAAAATAATATTAAAATAATATTAAAATTATAAAAATTTCTAAAAACTTGCAAACTAGTTTATTTTAACCTAAATAAACAGAAAATGAAAGTGAAATTACCAAAATACCCCTAATGGGCCCTCATATTGGCCAAAATAAAAAACAGACCAAGTTTTTGGGCTTTTTTGGCCCTATAAAATCAAACTTAACCAAATAAGTTGAAAATCAACAGTCTAGCTTAAAATTCAATTCTAAACACAAAAGTCTGAAGGCCCAAAAGCTGAATGTGAGCTTATCACAGATTAAATGTACAACAGCTTATTCTTAATGGCCTTTTTTTGGCCCATTAAGCTATAACCAATGCCATAAGCTCTAATTTGACACACAACCTTCTTTTAAGATGCCTAAGAGATCTGTGAAAATAAATTTTGAAAAAGCTCAACCAATAAGCCAGAAATAAGCAAAGTAAAAATTCACTAAAACACAAAATAGTCGACTTAGAGTCTTAGACCACCTCAGGACTTGATTCAACTTGTAAAAGACTTTAAATGACTTAAATAAGTCAAATCAATCAAGAAAAGTTCAATAAGAAAAGCCAAATAAGCGGAATGAATTGATAAGCACTTATGTAAAAGTCAAAGGAGTTAGTTTTCTAGTCAAACCTTAAAGTCAACCACCCAAATGCTCTAGAATGAACAAATGGGTCAAATGATGAGCACCTATTACAAATTTGAAGTTGTTGCAAGTTAAACTAAGCTAGAACAGCTTATTGATAAGCAAAACCATAACACTAGCAGTGGCTAGCAGCCAGGGAAAGGAGTTCCCACTGCTTTTACTATTTAACCTTTGATTTGTGAGAGATTTACTTGGATTCAATAGATAACAAGGGAACCCTTACAACCAGTGAGTTGTAAGGAGTCAATATCAAGCAAGAAATCACAAATTCACTCAGCCAATTGATACAGTTTAAGCAAACAGTCCCTAGATATGACAAGACTTGGAAAATAAGCAGTTATGAACAATTAAGCAGTTTAAGCCAGATAAGCCAACCGATCAGATCCATATGCATACACAAGCTATAATAAACTCCAATAAGCACAAATAAACTTGTTTTAAACACTGATTCAAAGATTAGATACAGATTCAAGCATAAACAGATTACTGATGAACTAAATGACCAAAACCCTTTTGCTGAACTAAATGACCACATATCCAAATTCAACACCTTAAATCTTCTACACAGGTTGTATTAACTAAGTTTATCACTTGTTAACCCTAGTCTACCCTTAGATGTAGGTGTCCCCAAAATTTTAGTCAAAATTAACAAGTAAAACAGATTTTATGGCCTCTTGATGAATTATGGTGATTAGAACCTCAAAACTTGTAGATAAGTATCCAATGACACTACATAAGCATGAACAAACACAAAGTACAAACCAATACCTACTCAAATCAACCCAAACTTAGATTATGCAATTAACCCAAACACCCCTTAAATCACTGATTTAACACTTTTTCAAAGGATTAGTCAGATTTAACCCACAAATCAAGTTCAAATCAACTAAATATCAACAAACAAACTCCAAAACACAAGATCCAACCACAAAAACACAGATTCACAAACCAAATCTCAGAATCAACATAAATCATGAAAAATATGAATAAAACTAAAACGGTTTAGAGATGAGCACCTCCAAAACATACATCCATGCTTTGGGGTGTGTGAGCTTAAGTGGTAGCAGAACAACCACTAGCTTCATTGTACCTGCTAAGATTCAACAAACACAAGGATGAACAATAATGACTGATTTTTGAAAACAAGGGTTTTATAACTCAAAACCTTTCCTCAAAACTCAACAGACAGATTAATGGAACTCATATCTTAGCTTATCAAACACCAAACTTTTATAAAACATAAAAGGAAATCACAATTTTCAGAAAATACCAACTTATAGTTATAAAAAGGAATTACAAAGATTTAAGCTAAAATATGGAACAAAGGGCTACTCACAAGTTGAGGCTCCTTTTATAGACTACATTAGACGATTCTAGAATGGAAAACTACATGAAAACCCTAGCTATGAAATCTTAGAAATGCCCTTGACCTTCTAGACGCGTTTGATGTTTGTGAGCTGTCCAAATGAATCATAGACGTTCATTTTTTCTTTGGCGCCAAGTAAAGAGTATAGGACGTTAATCTTGCCATGTGGCTTTGCTTGGAGAGGAGGGTGTCACATGATTGGTGCAGGGCAAGTATGGGTGGGGTCATTAAGTGAGTGGGTGTGTGAGTTTAAGCGTTGGATGTGTTTATGCGTGTTTCAATCAAACGTGGGTATTCCGGGTGCAAAGCCTCTTCAATAAAGACCTCTTTCTTTCTCCCCCATTTCTCATTTTGTTGATTGAAAGAGAATAAGCGCTATCCATTGAGTAAAGTAAAGGGAGGGTTTGCTACAGTGATTCGGGTGGTTGGTGGCCCCTTCGAGAGTTGCGGGTCCTTGTCGCTGCATGAGTGGTAGCTCACGCTCAAAAGTCCTCCGACACGAGTCCTAGTTGTTGCGCTGCGGCCCGTTTCCCGGCTTCGCTTGCGCGACAGAGAACAAGACAGCAAGCGAGCGTACCTTTGTTCGCTTCTTCTCCACCAAGCACGGAAGTTTAAGGATAACTGTAGGTCGGTGGCTACCTAAGGAAACTCCGATTCGATCCGCCCCCCGGCTGGGAGGCATCTACCTCATCCCGATCACAAGGAGAGGTTCACTATGATGGGGGGTACTTCTTTTTTGCCCTTCCGGAAAGAATGAAATGCATAGGGGACCATTCTTTTGTTGCGGCATGCTCCTCAGATTTACGGATTCACAGGGGGCCTCAGGCCCTACTTAGTTGACTGACAATGACAAAGGCTTGCGAAACTAAGTAGGGCCTTTTGAATTGAATCTTAAGTAGTCTATCAGTGGTGCAAAGCTAATTGCCCCTTTTCAGTAGGAGGCGAAAAGTATAAATGAAAGGAGTGAAACAAAGTGTCGCTTCAGGAAACATGGGTATTGAAAATCTTAAAAAGCCATAGGTTCCCAATTTTAAAAGAAATCGCTTTATTTAGGCACCTACTGACACTAAAGCCGTTCCACTCGTGCTTCTCTAACGAGAATCACTTCGTTCCACTCTCCCAACAGGCCAGCAAGCCATTCCTAGCGGCTTAGCCCTTGTTAAAGGCTAAAGAGCGTACTGAACACTCACCCTTTCTCGCCAGCAAGCTAAGCTCCTAGTCCTCTTAGCCGGCTTACCTTTAACCTAACTCTCTAGTTTATGGCCTAAAAACACGGGAAAACACTACTTTTTGATCAAAAAAAACAGAAGGCCATTTAAAGGCTCTTTTCTTGTGTTCTTGAGTACACGTTAGGATATTACTTCAGGGGCTATCCAAGCCATTGAGGAGCCTGCTCAAGCTGCTGAGGATGATGAAGACTATCGCCCACAATTAGAACCATCTAAAATAACGTATATGATGGATCCATTACGAATGTATCGTCCCAGAAGACCATCACTCTGGTTTCACTGATCGAGCAACGCGGTTATTTCGCGGACCATTCTGTTCCTAGTTAAAGTGTAGGCCTTTTGGACTTAAGCTGGGATTTGGTATTTCGAAGGCCCCAGGTGTTACTATCATTTCTAGGCATCGTCTGTACTTAACAGTTCCCTTTAGTGTAGTTTCTCGGAGATATCTGATCTGGATTCTTTTTTTTTATTAAAAAAAGAAGAGTCTGGGATGAAAGAGAAGAAAAAAGGTAGTTTACTTGCTTAGTGTATGGTATTAATTCTCAAAATAATAAGCATAGTAGACTCCTATAAACTCCTCAAAGTAATAAAAGTAATGAAACCTGCGATGGCTACTGAATAACCTCCTTTTACTTTATCAATAAAAAAGCCTTTGACCCGTTCAAAGTTTAGTGCAGCACCGTCTTTTAACCCTCCTACCGCTGGTAAAGCTAGCAGTCTAATAAAATTTCTGCATGTTATGACAGCACCCTAGTACATTTTCATTGACCACTGAGACCAACCCCCAAGCCCGGTCTTTGAACTAATAAAGATGGCATAGTAGAAAACTTCAGACTGACTATCATCGTGAAGTCCACCCAAGAGAGTTCCCCGGCTTCTCGTGATGAGCGCAGCGCAGCAAACGGTGTTTGCGCCAGAGGAGGGTGGTGAGAACCGTTGAGCCATTGGCTTGCTGAGCTTTTCTGATTTGGGTTTCTCACCCACATCACCGAGAGGGGGCTTTTTTCGTTATAGAAAAGAAAGGTCAATGAAAGGATTCAGTAATGACGCCATGTATCATTACCATTGAGTGCTGTGCGGAAGAGAAAAAAAAACCGCAAAAAGTTCCCCACATTGAGAGAGAAAAGAGAAGACTGCGGTCAATGATCAATTGTGCGCATCCTTTTTGGATGGTCGGCTTAGAGTGAAAGCATACGAACATAGACTTTGTGACTGACTTCGCCGTATAAGCATATCTTCACTGAAAGTCATTAGGGCTGCTTTTGCCCATGCCATGAATGAGAGTGAGTCCAGTCCATCTTCCTGGATATGCTGTGTCCTCTACATTCGCTTCGTCCTCCGCTTTTGACTCCTCTACTGCGCAAAGATTTTGATCCCCCGTTTAGTGAGTCGTGAAAGCACCTACCTTATGTTTAGACGTATTGGTTTCAGTGAAAAGCCAAATAGAGAGTTTTGCGTGTGCCTGCTTTAGTAAGAGTAAGGAAAAAGCTTGAAAAGCGTACTTGCTTTAACAACGGAAAGAGGTTCCTTCAGCGGTTCAGCTTTAGGTCTCGGTTCAGGCTGGAGGGAGCATCCCCACTTAGTGATCGGTCCGCGAGTTCACGCAAATCCGAAGAAGTTATCACGGACGAGCCACATGCAGGGAAACTTGCACGTGTGGTTCTGGCCGGGCTTTCCTGAGGTATCTAATAACCTTGCTTCTGCTCGCCGCTGGCGCACCTCTCCTAACTATTGCCCATTTATTCTGGAATAATCTTTTTAGGAGGGACAATTTTACATATTTCTGCCAAATCCTTCTATTATTAAGTACGGCTGGTACCATTTCGATGTGTTTCGATTCTTCCGAACAAGAGAGGTTTGATGCTTTTGAATCCATTGTATTAATTCCACTTCCTACTCGCAGTATGCTCTTTATGATCTCGGCTTATGATTCAATTGCCATGTATTTAGCTATTGAGCCTCAAAGTTTATGTTTTATGTGATCGCAACATCAAAAAGAAAGTCTGAATTTTCCACGGAAGCCGGCTCGAAATATTTGATCTTAGGTGCATTTTCCTCAGGAATCTTATTGTTTGGGTACGACCGGACAACTACCGATATCTATTAATATCTCTTCCGACTGAATATGATAAAGCCTATAAAACAACGACTGACTATGATAAAGCCTATAAAACAACGAGCTACTATCATTTCTTCATTATAGATTGAGATCTTCTTCGAACTTGATGCACAAATAGATAGAATACAAATAGATAGAATAGCAGCAAATAGCATCTTTCTAGCCTGCATATTCGTGTAACTCGATCTCATTTAGAAAGCCTTCTCTCTATCTTTCAGCAACTGAACGGGAAGTGGTTTAGGAAAGGACTTTAGAATCGGATGCGCTCGCCCAGCGAGAAAGGCCCTGACCCTGCCAACCAAGTCAAAAGAAAAAAGAAAGAAGAGAACGAAAAGAGAACTTCGTATTTTGGTAACTCTCTAGGAGTCATGTTTAACCTTGAATGCTATTAATAGATTCTACAGTCAATAGTTCTTAACCAACTTTAGAGCTTTATAAAGCTTTAAGAGAGAATAGGGAGTAAGGGGGACCTTCGTTTCATTAGAAATTGGACCCAGACCTTCTTTCTTCTCCTGCGGAGCCCTGATAAAGTAACCGGCGACAGGTTAGTACAGTTCTCCTGCTTGCGGATTTTTCCCTGCGCTGATTCAGGAGCCTTCTTCTTTAGTCTAGGATTCTAAAAAAAAAGAAGCGGCTGGGCGAGAACAAGAAGGGGTCGTCATCCGTCGGCCGTCTACTAAGCGAAGAGCCGCTCGCTTCCTTTTATTCGCACATAAGATGTGCAGGTAGCCTAGGGGAAGAGAAGCAAGCTAGCCCCGCCTACCTCCCATCTATATCTATAGGCGGCAATGGTAAGAGCTGGTAAGCATGGTAACTGTATCGGCGGCCGGGGCCGGTGCTCCGCGTTCTATCTAGGTTCCACTCTTATGTACGCCCGGGGAACCTCTTCAATAGAAGAACCCGTGTGAGTGGGAAGGGATTGAATCATTCATTCATCTTTTATGTCTTCTTCCGTGATCCATTTCATGTCAACTCTAATTAGTTATAAAAAGGCCTACTTTACAAAGGGAACGTAGTTTCCCGGGAACCAAAAGGTTCCCGCTAACCGGCCGCATCGGCCCGGTAACCTTCGTTACCGTCAGCATTTGGTACTCTCTCGATAGCTTCAATAGTTCACTGAATTTGGTGTAATAAACCGCAAGCCCTTCAGAAAGAATAATCAAAAAAAAGAGGGGCGAAGCGCCCGTTTGAAGTGGCGAAGGCCTATGCTACAGTAAGAAAAAAAGTCGGTTTCGGATCCTTCCTCTCGACAAAACAGAAAATACCAAAAAGTTCGAACATGGAGTCACAAGAAATTGAGAGTTTCTAGTAATAGTAGGTATGTATTACTTTCCACTCCCAGCCAACAAAGATCCTGATACATCGCCGCAAGCAATTGAACGTTGTCCCCCGGCACTAAGGCGTCTATGACGTCATAGGCATTCTTTCCGGGCGGCAACACCACATTATTATTGGTAAACAGCGGCGTTATGACTCTTTCGCTCAGCTGCTCTTTGATGGTATTTGCAACTGACTCATCCACTTTCTCCGTATAGTTGTGGATGGTTAAATTGGTCTTCAGCAGGTAGGCTGCACGCGGCTAGGAAGGCTACGTCCCATGCGTCAGTTTGTGGATCGCGGTCTCACACACTAATCGCACTATGTGGAAGAGTATGTGAAGCCTCCTACTACTAAACAAAATAAGTATACTACTTCGTAAGGTGCCAGCCAGTTAGTTATACCCTTTCAATCAAAAAGTTGAGTAAGTCAGTTTTCTCTTTCGCTTTCAATAAAGAAGTAAGAAAGTTCGACCTTTGTCGGCTAGCTAGGAAGGCTAAAAGCTAAAAGCAAAGTCCCCGTAACTGCCTGCGAATGAAGAGCGTTCCATTTCACTCGGGCAACTCCAAGAGAGGCCGATGAAAGAGCCCACCTCGGATACGGAAGGAAGGTATGGAGATGGTGCTGCTAGAACCAAGGTGCGTAGACCCAAACCAAAAGCCCTATTATACCACGTCTGCTCTAATCGGATTGAACTTTTATTCCAAAACGGAGAGCACAAGGTTGCTTTGGTTCGTAGCGCAATCAAGCAAGTCGCAAAGAGGTCAGCGATAGGGGAGGTGCTACTAGTTGGCTTGGTTCTTCCTTAATAGCAAACTCAGTAGCAAGAAATTTCCTCACTTTAATGAGGAAGAGTGTAAGATTACTGAAGGAGGTCATCAATTTGGAGAGTTTGCTTTTACACGAAAACATCCGACCTATACTATAAGTCGTCCGCCTACCTTTCTGATCTCCTTTCCTTGTAGAGCAATATCTTTCCCTATTAGGTCTTCCTTTCAGCCTAGCTAGTTTAGATTCCCTCTTCCTTAACAGAAGAGCTATATCTCCCTCAATTGCTCTCTGTGTGCGATATACCTTCAATTCTACTAGTGCTATAATACCTCTCTATTTAGGTTGTGAGGGATATACTAAGATCATTCAAGCTATAAGAAAGAGGATCCTTCATGCAAAAGCGCTTCTGTAGAAGAGGGCTTATGCTCGATTGTAGAAAGTCGAACTCCCACAGCCAGTAAAGTGAGACTGATTGTTATCAACTGGATTCTGTAGCTGCTACCTTCTTTTTCAGTATATGGTCGTGACTCCACTTTAGTAGAAGGTCTACCTCCGGATCTGTTATTGTCCATGCCCTAGCCGTTGCTTCTGCTGGATCAATGGGATCCCAAACTTTCTTTCCTAGGTATACTAGCCCTGTTCAGTAACTGAAGCTACTTGTTCTCTTTCACTACACCAAACCCAAACGCATACAGTTGATTCCACAGGTACCATGGGTTATCCTATCAGCTTGACTTTTCATTGCTTTGGGAGTGACACATTTCATGTCATAGCCTGCTAGAGTGAGGAACCGCCGAGCAGCTCTCCCTATGAGTATAGTATAGCTCGAGACATTCAGTGTTTGATTGGGTCACATCTTGTCACAATATGAACTGTGAAGGACATGAAGTAGTGACGCAACTTCTGAGTAACAAAGACTAATGTGAGGCAGTGCCCTTCCACAACTGAGTACCCTGTCCCCGGACCTGTGATCACTCGGCTCAAGTAGTATAGTAGGCATTCCTTCCTTTCGCAATGCCCCACCAGAAGTCGAAGTGAGATAAAGCTGCAAGGGATTGGCTGAATATTGATCCAGTTTAGGCAGCTTTCAGTCTCTATAAACTTGATGGAATATCTCTGACACAAGGAAAAAGACTTGCATCAATCAATGGCATGAAGGAGTTGAATCAGGAACAGAAAGACTTTCAAAGCCAAAGCAAAGGCATTCATTTAGCAGGAGTTTACGCTGCAAAGACGATTCGTGCTAGCTCTTTCTCTTCTTTAACTAGTTACATGAATAATTGGGCTAGTTTACTAAGCTTTCAGTCTACATAAACTTCATTCAATATTGATTGTTCTGGACAGGAGCGCTAGTGGACACGGGGAGGGAGCAGGCAAAGCGTGTCGTTCGTAATGGAAAGAAAGAGACCACTACTTCGCTTTTTTGTTGGATCGCCGGCGCGAACACAGTGGTCTCTGACCAGGACCAGGAACCAATTCGAACTTGAAACGCGGAGCCCGAGCGTCCGGCGAGCGAGTGGTTAGTGGCCAATAGCGCCCTAGTTGATGGCATTCCTCTCTGCGGCTGGCACTCGAGGAACCACGGGGCACTCCATACAGAGCAAACAAGTCTTAGGGATGAGACGCCCGCGCAAGGACCTCAATTCTCATTAACAGTCGAGCTCTTTCTTTCCTCTCAAGGAGCATGAGTGGAACGGAACGGTATCAAGTCTATTAGTCGGAGAGGTCGTACCGTCGAGCGAGTTGGGGAGCTCGACTAAAGCCGACCTGAGGGAGGCCTACAACCGTCGGTCTAGAAAGCTAGTAACTCGGATCAAGCCCACCTCCTGGTTGTCATCGCTCGATCACTTCCTTTTCCACTAAGTGATTGCTTAGGGACCTTAGCGTACGATCTGGGCTGTTTCCCTCTCGACTTTGGATCTTAGCACCCGTCCCCTTGTCCATAGGGACCTCGTGGCATACAACCGAAACGAATCCCGCTAGATAGCCGCCCCTTTCTCCCTTTTTACAGCCTCGTGGACGGACGAAAGAAGGTAAGTTACAGAACGGGGCAGTGAAGGCTCGCGAAGTAGACAGCAAGCCATTGAGGAGCCTGCTCAAGCTGCTGAGGATGATGAAGACTATCGCCCACAATTAGAACCATCTAAAATAACGTATATGATGGATTCATTACGAATGTATCGTCCCAGAAGACCATCACTCTGGTTTCACTGATCGAGCAACGCGGTTATTTCGCGGACCTTTCTGTTCCTAGTTAAGCACCTCTCCCGTAGGTCGAGTGGCTTCCTAGATAGGGAGTACGAGCGGTAGTAAATGAGAGATGGTTATTAGTAAGAATGAATCGGCTAAACGCGATTGCTAGCATCTCCCTTGTGTTGACCTAGGGGCTTGCCTGCAAGTGGCTTCAAACACTCGCTAAGCCCCTATTGAATAGGGCGTGTAAGTCAACTATTTGTCTCAACAGGTGAGGAAAAGCTCGCTTTAATGAAGAAGGCAGGAGAGGAAGTTAACTAGCTATCTCCCTACACGAAGTCATACTAACTAGCAAGCTGTCTGCCCCTTAGGGCGCATAAGTCAACTAGCGAAGGGTAAGGCTTTTAGTTGTTAAGGGAGAGTGATGACGTATAGTCCCCAGCCGGGTCATTAACCCGGCCCGAGGGTACTACCCGTATCCGGCCCATTACGTATGGGTGGGATAATGTCAGTCAGGTTTATGGGCCTGAGTGAACAGTAACCGCGCACACGTGTGCGGCCCACGGCCCGGTACGGCCGATACGGCCGACATAGGGTTAGACAGAATAATATCCTGTCTAGGGATATCTTTACCCCAATAAGAGAGGATATTCACTACCAGAATTATAAGATTACAATCATTCTAATTCTGGTGTTTATCTTTTCCTTGGGGCCGAAGGATCAGTGAAAGCCCACTAGGGTTTCACTGCCTATAAAAGGAACCCCCAAGGGTTCCACAAAGGTATCACAATTCTCTCTAAACTCACATATAACTCTAAATCGATTACTTACTCTCACGCCGGAGTCTAATCGTGGGAAACCTTCCCACGGTAAGCCTAACGCGTGTTGTTTAGTGTGCAGGATCCCAACCAGAAGATTCACTTGGTGCAGGAACTGGTACCCAGCCAACCCGAATTAAGCCTAATTCGGGTCTAACAAGGATCAACCAACTTTTGCATCAACAAGTTGGCGCCATCCGTGGGACCTTAACACTAAGCTAGAACAAAACCTCATCTCGATTGTTTCAATGACGAAGGGGCATCCGCCAGTTAACCCCAGGAACGTGAATCCTGGGAATCGGAAGCCCTCAGGGGAAGGGATTCTTATTCCCAACCAATCACCTAGCCGCCTCGCAGGCGGTCCAGGTAACCGTAGCGGTCTTCAGTCCGCAGGGGTGACGAGCACGATCTCGGTGACACCCCCGCCCACTTCAACCCTGGACAACCCTGATCCGGGAAGTGCGCCAGCCCCTCCTAACAAGGAGCCACGTAGACCCTTAATGGAGGAAGAAGTGGAAGCTCAACCACTCAGCGAGGACGAGCTCACTCGAGTTCTCACTCAGAATTTTGAAAGGATCGTCCCAGGGATCGCATCAAGATTGAGCCTGGGGAGGAACCTCCAAGCCCGACTCAACTTTGGCGACAGTGGACCATCCACTCCTTCCCGAAATCGGAGAAAAAGGAGGACTCAGCCTCGGGAGCAGGGAACCTTTGAGGAAGACCCTCAACCCCGGAATGTGTTTGAACGCATAGGGGATCGCATCATGCAAGAATTAACGCAACCTCAAGATGGGGAAAGGTCGGATGGCTCACCCGAGCGGCCAGACCGAGAGCTGACCAGAACCACACGCCGCCCAAGTGTGTGGGATAGGATCAACCAACTTTTGCATCAACAAGTGGTCCCTACTCAAAAGGCGGGGCACCACCGCCGTCCCCAGATCCGTCTGGGGAGGACTCAGATGACCATCCGCCCAAACGCCGCCGGCCAAGGCGCACGCCACCACCACCAAGCAATGATGAGTATTATGGTGGCCCCTACTATAGGGATACGGAAGCAGAGGACCTCTCGCGTCCGTGGTGTGAACCATGGGATGACCCTAGGCTCACACGGCCATGGGCTGATCCTAGGGAAGATCCGTTTACCCTTCGCATACGGAACTACTCTGAGGACACCAAACGTCGCATGCCGGCATGTATCAAGACGTATGATGGTGCCAAATGTTCAATTCGACCTTAATTGGTAACGCTCGTGACTGGTTCGAGGCACTCCCCCCACGGAGCATTGATAGTTTCACGGAACTACGCACTGCGTTCGAAAACAATTATACTCAGAGGAAGAAGTATAATAGGGATCCGGTTTCATTGGCAACTGTTAAGCAACGGCCGGGGGAGTCCACAGAAGCCTTCACTGAGCGCTTCAATGATGAGTGCACACGCACGAGAACCATGCCAGAGCTCCTGAAAATCTCGGACTACATGCACGCCATAACAGACAGAGAACTGATCAGGCGTCTCAACGACAAGCGTCCAGAAAGATATGATGACCTCATGGAGAGAGTGAGGAATTTCATAGAGGGAGAGACAGCGGTGGCCGCAGCCTACCCATCCCGAGGAAATGGGTACCGCTCAAATGACCAGTCCCGGAGACAGTCGGGTGGTCAAGGCAACCAGAACAATAACAAGGGCTCGGACTATAAGAGCCAGAGCAAAGGCGGACGGTCAGACGACAAGTTCACCCCCCTAAAGATGTCCTACCGGGAGATCTTGTTGACTGAAGGGGCGAATTTTCCAAGGCCTCCCCCAATGACCACACCCCCGGAACGTCGGCAGGGAAGTCGCTTCTGCGAATTCCATAATGACAAAGGACACGGCACGGAGGAGTGTATCCAGCTGAAGAAGCATATTGAGTCGCTAATCAAATCAGGCAAGCTTAAGCACCTGGTTAAGGATTGGAAAGACGGAAAGGACAACAACAAGAAGTATGATAAGAAGGACCCCCAAAAGGACAAGCCTTCTACCATATACATGATCCAATCCAGACAGCGCCGCACGAGACAGAAAATTGGCCAAAAATTTTCCCGCGGCAAGGAAATCTCATTCCCTCTCATCACAGCAAGTGACGTGGTTGATGCGCCTCTCACTATTGAGATAAGCATTGGAACGCACAATGTCCGCCGCATGTATGTGGATGGAGGATCGTCAGCAGAGGTATTATATGAACACTGCTTTGTGCAGTTATGCCCAGAAGTAAGAAGCCAATTAGTACCGGCCACGTCGCCGCTTACTGGCTTTAGTGGAGATACTATCTGGACAATAGGGCAGTTGCGTCTGCTTGTCACCATTGGGAATGAGGAACATTCCACTACAACGTGGATGAACTTCATGGTGATACGTTCACATTCCCCTTATAATGGAATCATAGGCCGACCAGGCATTTTGGCTATCCGAGCAGTACCCTCTACGGCACACGGAATGATTAAGTTCCCAGTTGATGGGGGAATCGTTACTATTTATAATACAGTCGTGCCGACATCCGAGTGTCACACCGTGACAACACCGGCACCACCTGTACCACCCAAGGATGGGGCACCACCACCCAATTGGAAGGTGGCCATTCACCCTGACTACCCGGAACAGGAGGTATCCATAGGAGGGGCACTCTCAGATAGCGGCAAAAGGGCCATGTGTGCACTTTTAAGTGCAAATCTGGACATATTCGCATGGGAGCCAAAACATATGACGGGTGTGCCACGTACGATAGCAGAGCATAAGCTCCAGATCCGCCAAGGGTACCAACCCATCAAGCAAAAGAAGCGCGGCCAGGCGCCCGAAAGAAGCCAAGTTATATTGGAGGAAGTGCGGAAACTGGTGGACGCAGGCATTATGCGCGAGGTATACTACCACGAGTGGTTATCCAATCCAGTCATGGTCAAGAAACATGACGGAAGTTGGCGCATGTGCGTGGATTTCACGGACCTGAACAAGGCCTGCCCACAAGACTGTTACCCGCTTCCAGAAATTGACTGGAAAGTAGAATCTTTGTGTGGATATCCTTTCAAATGCTTCTTAGATGCATATAAAGGGTATCACCAAATCCAGATGGCGGAGGAGGATGAAGAAAAAACTGCGTTCCATACAAGCCAGGGCGTATATTGCTATACGAAAATGCCGTTTGGATTAAATAACGCCGGCGCTACGTATCAGCGGTTGGTGGATAAAGCTTTCGAATCACAAATAGGACGCAACTTGTAGGTATATGTTGATGACTTGGTGATAAAAAGCCACACGGAGGAGGCACTCCTCCGGGATGTCCAGGCGACATTCGACACGCTGAGAAGGATTAATATGAAGTTAAATCCAAAGAAATGTACGTTTGGTGCAACAGAAGGAATGTTCTTGGGATATTTGATTGACCCAAACGGCATCAAACCTTGTCCAGAGAAGACGGACGCAGTGATACGGCTACCGTCCCCGCAGACACGGAAGGAGGTGCAATCCCTGAATGGGAAGTTAGCCGGACTAAATAGATTTCTATCCAAATCCGCAGAGAAGTCACTGCCCTTATTTAAGACACTAAAGAAGTGTATTAGAAAGGGAGACTTCCGTTGGACGAAGGAAGCTGAGGAAGCCTTTGGCCAACTCAAGCAGCATCTCGCATCTCTCCCCATGTTGGTAGCTCCCCGCCCAAAGGAGGAGCTTGTTATGTATCTCTCGGCTACCCATGGCGCAATAAGCGCGGTACTGATGACGGATAGAGATACAATACAGACCCCGGTCTACTTTATAAGTAGAACATTACAAGGAGCGGAGTTGAACTATTCCCCCATGGAAAAATTGGTACTAGCACTAGTATTTGCTACAAAGAGGCTGCGCCGGTACTTTCAGGCGCACCCGATTGTCGTGATTACGGATCAGCCAATCAAGCAGGTTATATCTAGACCAGACGTGGCAGGGAGACTAGAAAAGTGGAGCATCCTACTGGGGGGGCATAATATATCTTACAGACCAAGGACGGCTGTTAAAGGCCAGATCTTGGCAGATTTCCTGATCGAGAAGCCGGATGAGGAAGAACCAATCATTAAGCAAGAGGAGGCCCTATCGGAACCTTGGGTGCTATTCACGGACGGATCCTCATGCACAGACGGATCCGGGGCAGGCCTCATCCTTACAAATCCAGAAGGTATGGAATTCACGTACGCCCTCCGTTTTGAGTTCACGGCCACCAATAACGAAGCGGAATATGAAGCATTAATTGCGGGTTTAAAAATCGCCGCTAGAATGGGAGTTCGCAACCTTGAGGCCTACGTGGACTCACGGCTTGTCGCGAACCATATTCTAGGTGGGTATGTGGCTAAGGAGGACAACATGGTCAGGTATTTGGAAAAAGTCAAGACGTTAATCGCAACTTTCAGTAAGTTTTCCATCAAGCAGGTACCAAGGGGCGAGAACAAGAAAGCGGACGCCCTCAGTAAAATCGCGTCCACAAGCTTCGCTCACTTGTCTAAACAGGTTTTGGTGGAAATACTCAAAGAAAAGTCTATTACGGAAGGGGAAGTGACTGCTATAGTTGAAGAGGAGGGACCTACGTGGATGACCCCAATCATCAACTATCTGGCTAGTGGAACACTCCCAGACGAGGAAAAAGCAGCAAGGCGCGTTAAAAGGAAGTCACAATATTTCGAACTCCGGGAAGGCATCCTTTATAAGCGCTCTTTCTTGCAGCCGTGGCTGCGGTGTGTTGGACCACGCCAGGCGGCCTATGTGATTAGTGACATACACGAAGGATTGTGCGGCATGCATGCAGGTCCACGATCCGTGGTAGCTCGAGCCTTACGAACAGGATACTATTGGCCCACTATGCACAGAGACGCGCGCGACATGATTCGCAGGTGCAATGATTGCCAAGTGCATAGGCCAGTACCGCGGCACCCACAGCAGGAGCTTACACCTATCACGTCCCCATGGCCATTCTACAAGTGGGGAATTGACATCGCAGGACCATTTCCTGTAGCTGCAGGAGGGGTTAAATTCTTGATTGTTGCAATGGATTACTTTACACGATGGATAGAAGCCAAGGCAGTAAAATCTATCACGGGTAAGCAGGTCAAGAAGTTTGTGTGGGAACACATTGTATGCCGTTTCGGTCTACCTGGAGAAATTATATCAGACAACGGCAAACAGTTCACGGATAACCCATTCAAAGACTGGTGTGCATCATTGAACATCAAGCGGCGCTTCGCGTCTGTCAAGCATCCACAAACGAACGGCCTTGTCGAACGAGCAAATAGGAGCTTGGGGAATGGGATCAAGGCGCGGCTGGATGAACGACAGGGCAAATGGGTCGATGAATTGTCGCACGTGCTATGGGCACATAGAACCATGATAAAAACAGCCAACGGAGATACTCCGTTTGCATTGGCTTACGGCACTGAAGCCGTTATACCAGCAGAAATAGGGATGCCTACCATCCGCACGGCGGAGGTTAATGCCGTCACAAATGATGAACAGCTGCGAATCAACCTAGATCTGTTGGAGGAAAAAAGGGAATTAGCAGCCATCAATGAAGCTAAGTCCAAGGCTAAGATGAAGGCTTATTACGATGCCAAGGTCAAAGGTGTTTCTTTTCGACCGAGAGACTATGTCTATCGTGCTAACGAAGCAAGTCGCGTGGAAAATACAGGAAAACTGGGCCCTAAATGGGAAGGACCGTATGAAGTCACTGAAGCCTTGGGACGAGGCGCGTACAAGCTACGCGATATGGATGGCCGCGACCTAGAGCGCACATGGAACATCGCCAATCTAAAAAGGTGCTATCTTTGAAAGCTACGGCTCCCGCATGGATACTTTGCTATAGGCGGTCTTAATAAAGAACCATGCGGGTTATTTGTCTTATTTGTTTTTCTTATGTTTGTTTAAGTTTCCTTTATGGACTTTTTTAGGACTTGTCATCATTGTTCAAACAAAAAATGTAAATGTTCTAATAAAATGCCGTGGTGCCTAGCTAGCTCCACGGCCTGTTTCGTGCAAATTATTGTCTTCTTTGTTAGATTCTTTGTTAGCCGTATGAATTTTAATTGTGTTATATTATGCCATGTTTCTTTCATATGCATTCTCTCGAAATACCGTACATGTACCATACGCCTCCAGGAGGGGTAAGAGGATTAAGTGAACCTACTAATTCAACTTGCCGCGTAAGAGGGATGCAACCCCAGCCGCACGGATCACGTATCCCTACTAGACACCTTACTCACGAGACGTTGGGGTAAGTTTCATATGCTATAGCCATACCGTGCTCCGCATAATAAAGACGCACGTCGCACGTCTAGTATATTGTAGACTTGAATGTATTTTCTTTGTGAGTAAGACGTGGTATATCACGCAGTATTAAACTACAATGTTTCGAACACAAGCACAAATACACAGGTTTCCAAAAACAAATCAAAATCGCCGTGGTTACCCACGGACTTATATACAAAACATAAAATTGTTAGCCGTGTACATACACGGACGAATCAATACATATTCAGAGATTACATAACAAGTGTTTGATTGTGGACAAAGGAGCATCCTAAATTGAGGGGAGAAACCTACCCATCTCTGCTTGTTCTTCCACCAGACGCGGCAACCATTCATCACGCTCTCCCCGCTTCTGGGCTTGGGCTGCGGTCCTTTCCAACACCACGTCTAAGGGTTCCTCGTCCAGTACGACCCTGGTTACGTCTTCATATACAGGAAGGGTTAGAGGAAAGTTAGCAGTGAAAGGCATGCTAGGATTGAGCTTCTCCATGATTTCAGTGTTCGGGGCATCTTTGGTGGCCTCTAGCTCATCCAGGAATGGGTAATGCAGATCTTGCATCGCGGCCATGGAGGCAGTCATCTTGCTGGCGGCTTCGGGCTTAAAAAAGGTGTGATGGGCGATGTCCCCACCTTTGGTGATCAGTTCAGCAGCCTCAACCATTCCTTCGTGCCGGCCATGGTCGATGCCATCAGATACAAGATTGGCAAATTGTTGTACAAAGGATGGGGCCTCTAGCACCTTCGTCACGGCCAGGCGTGCTCCATGCCCAACCATCCACCTACGGCCCGCAATGGCTGTTAGCAGTTGAGGGCACAGTACATTGTCACGCTCAGCGGTCAGGGCATCCATCACCAATTCTTTTTGGGCAATTACCTCTTTCAGCTCTTGGGTGATGGCCCTTTCCTCAGCAAGTTCTGTCTGCATTTTTTCCATGTTTTGGACGGCCAAATGCGCGTCCTTCAGCTTCTGGTTCAGATCATCTACTTGGCTGGCGTAAGAATGGACAGAGGCTTCGGCCGTGGTTACCTATAATGAAAGACGTGTTAGTACATTCATTGTTGATATATATGGGTGGTACGGCACGGACATGTACCTTGGTGTTTGCGGCATCTAATTGAGACTCAAGGTGGACTACTTGCTGATCGTGTTCACTCGCACGGGCCGATTGTGTCTTGATTGTTGCCTCAGCATTCGCCAGTTTGGATTGGAGGTCAGCAATCAGGGCTTCATTATCTTCAATCATTTTTTCCCTCCGTCCAACTTTTCTCTTGAGGGATTCGACGTGCCCAAGGGCAGCTTCAAACCTGACTCTCATCGCGGTTCCCATCGCCATTTGATGAACAAGCGTCCCATTATACTCATCAGCCAAATCCGCATGATTTAGTGAGTTTACCTCTTGCACCAAGCTTGGTGGTATGCAGTTGTTAAGGTACTCACGACACTCCTCAGCACTCCTCAATCGCGACGCTGTGGTAATGGTCCATATAGGGTTAAAAGGTTGGGGAACACCGGATGTGGGGAAGTCTTGGGAAAGCAGGGGTGAACCATCTTCAAAAACAGGGCCGGACTTTGTGGGGATCGCAGGATTTTCTTCGACAGCTTTACCTTTCTCCTTATTCACTTGGGTGTCAGAAGGAGGTGCGGCCTCAGCTTGGTTGTCCCTGCGACATGAGTATCATGGAATATCTTAAGTATGGCTAAAAAAAAAAGAGAAGACATTCTTGCATGTTTGGATGGTTTCTTACATATTGCTTCTTGCTCCTTCGGAAGCAGTTGGGGCAATTTGGGTGACGGGATCGACATGAGTGACCCGGTTAGCCTCGGAACCCTGGGTGGCACTCCCAATAGATTGATACATAGGGTGGTCCTCTCGAAGCTTCTTGCGGGGAGCATTGTGTTCACCAATCTCGGCCGATGCAGTCTCGCCTGCATGGTTCCCCCTCTTCCGGGTTCGCCTAGTGAGGGGCTGTGCTGTGATTTCAGCGATCTCCTCTTCGGCCTCCTCATCTTCGTCCAAGTTAACATGCTGTTGCACTTCATCATCATCATCATCGCCCATTAGTCGGCGAATGGTGGAGTCGGTTTCGATATTGTCTCCTTGTTGTTCTCTATGAGGTGAGGAAGGCCCGGCTCCCCCTTGGTTCATCTGGTCATTACCATCACCATGATCTCCATGTTCTTCATCAGAATGGGGATCAGGCACGGCTTCCAAGGCAACCGTCACTGGTCGGGTGTGCTCCAGGAGGGGCTGTTCATTTTCACGGAGAGGGCGGAGACCTTCCGGCACAAGCTTTGGATCGCCCTGGCGCAACAGTCCAAAGAAGTTCATTTCTGTCCAGCACAACACAAAAGATGTTAGTTGTTATACAAACACATATACATTTTTATGGACGTACGGATGGTGGGCCTACCTTCACCCTGCCTTCTCCAAAACACAGGATACCTATTGGAGGGACCAAAGTAATTGCGGCTAATTCCTAGCAAGCATAAGAATGATTCCGGTAGGTTTCTGTGGAATCCAGTCCTATTGAGATCTAACTCTTGCGAGTGAAGGGGATTGTATGTACTGGCGTGCGGCTTAGGGTCGTGCGGTAGTCTGGTCCTAATGATGAAATCACCCGGCCATACAACTTCGTCAATGAAAAAATAATGGTCATACCAGTTTTTCAGTGAATCCATCGGTTTGTTGTGTGATTGTGGGCTGTTGGAGGCTCGTTTTTTGAAAGATACCCAACCGTTCACTAAGTTTGGGGTGTAAAACAACCTAAATAACTCTACGGTTGGGGGGATTCTCCTAGCACGGCAAAGGATTTCGAATTGGCTAATTTTACAGGCACCTATGCAGTGGAGCTGACTAATGTGTACATTGTAGTATCCTAACAAATCTACGAGAAAGTGGGTGAAAGGAATACGGTAATTCGCCGCATCAAACAGGCGAGTATAGAGGCCTATCTTACCCGCTGGAGCCTCAGTTATGAGGTCCCCGACGCCAGGAAGTGAGGGGTGTAGGTTGGAAGGGATGAAGTAATTTGTACAAAAATGGTTTAGCTGGTCTTGGGACATGACATTTAGCACGGATCCGATGGAAGGGCTGTTTCTATTGGCCATTACTAAAAAAGAGTGTTAGGACGTGGTATTCTAACCTGCGTGTGAAGGGATCCGTGCGCGCTTGGTTCAAGATAAAAGGAAAGCTTTAATGGCAGAAATGGAGGTTGTGAACTATGTGTTTCACACAGCCGTAGGGGTGGCTTATTTATAGGGTTACCTTGAGGGTCACAGTCTGTTGGATGAGTGACACGTGTTGGCCACTATTCTTAATCGTGTGGCTAGGGGGCAACTGGCAAATGAAACGTCAGGTGGGACCTACGGGTCATATCTGACCCACACGTTTGCACTGCTCAATGTTCTGATTGTCTGCACTTTTGTCAGTCACACAAGTCAGATGAACAGTTGTTCATGTCGGGTTATGCGGCTTTAACGTAAGACTTGGCATTTAATGATATATTTAATTTGTCTCGGCTACTATGTATCGAGCATCATTGTCCTTTGTTATGAATTCCTTGGTACGTCCGGGAGCATCTTTGTAGTCTAGAGGTTCCACCTACGGTTGTAACAACTAGACTGGGGGGACATGATGACGTATAGTCCCCAGCCGGGTCATTAACCCGGCCCGAGGGTACTACCCGTATCCGGCCCATTACGTATGGGTGGGATAATGTCAGTCAGGTTTATGGGCCTGAGTGAACAGTAACCGCGCACACGTGTGCGGCCCACGGCCCGGTACGGCCGATACGGCCGACATAGGGTTAGACAGAATAATATCCTGTCTAGGGATATCTTTACCCCAATAAGAGAGGATATTCACTACCAGAATTAGAAGATTACAATCATTCTAATTCTGGTGTTTATCTTTTCCTTGGGGCCGAAGGATCAGTGAAAGCCCACTAGGGTTTCACTGCCTATAAAAGGAACCCCCAAGGGTTCCACAAAGGTATCACAATTCTCTCTAAACTCACATATAACTCTAAATCGATTACTTACTCTCACGCCGGAGTCTAATCGTGGGAAACCTTCCCACGGTAAGCCTAACGCGTGTTGTTTAGTGTGCAGGATCCCAACCAGAAGATTCACTTGGTGCAGGAACTGGTACCCAGCCAACCCGAATTAAGCCTAATTCGGGTCTAACAAGGATCAACCAACTTTTGCATCAACAGAGAGCTAGGGGGAACACTCGCCAGCAAGCACCTGGATAGACTAAAAACAGGGGAAACCGTGACTTGAAGATCGTTTTCCCGTCTATTTGATCGGTGAGGCAGGCAACTCCTAGCTGAGGGTGAGGAACGAGAAGAAGCTCTACCAACGGTTGAGGGTCAAGCAAAGGCCCTCGCTGAAATTTTCCGGTAGAAGCAGACACAAATTGACTCACTACATGAACTGCATAAGCAATATCTGGACGAATAACAGTAATATATAAGACCCTTATTACCTCCGTAGAAGTCACATTCTGGGGAGGCTCGGCTTCTACCCAGGGCAGAAGGTGGAGAAGGCTGGGCCGTAGCTACTATACTAGGAAAAAAGTATGACCTCTTTAAGATCTGGGATAGATCTTTCCGATGATATCCATGGCCCACCCTCGAAATGGCCAAGGCTTTATAATCGGGTATAACTCGGAAGCCGGCTTGTGCTGGATTCCTGCATACCTCTGGCAGGCATCGCAGCTCTTAGCATGTGCTATGTAATCTGCAAGGACCGTAGGCCAGTAGTGGCCATGTCTCCGGATCTCTCGAATTTCCCTCAGCGCGCTCGATCTACCTATCTTTCTGAGTTTGATTGGTTTTCGCTCCAGCTGACCTTTCCATTTAATCACTGACAAAACCTACCTTTCAATTCTTCTTACCCTATGAGCTTTCAGCAAAGGACAGATTTCTTGGTCCATTGACATCGATCAACGAAATAGACCTCCTTCTTTCACTTTTGTCGTTGTCTTCCAATTCAAATAGCCCCATTAAGTGAGTGTTACGCGAGAAAAGAGAGGCTGACATCTTTTCTTATCTATCTATTTTCGTAAATGAAGAAGATAAGTGAGAGCTTACTGACTGCATCTTCTAAGAAGGGCTTGGAAGAAGAAATAGAATCTCCTTTCTTTTTCGAGAAAAGGTCCCATCCTTCAATATCATGATTGTGTCGACCAGACCAGATCATGAGTGAAATATCATGATCGGGTCGACTAGGTCAGATCATGAGTGAATAGAAAACTCTTCTTTAAACATCTGCTTCAGGACTAGCCTTTCACTGAGATCACTCCCATCTTGCTTCTTGAGCACTAGCCTATCACTGAGATCACTGCCTTCTTGTGTAAGAGAGTAGACAGAACCAGTTATATACTAGAGAGCACCACCTTTATGGCTGAACTAAGATCACTGACCGGTAGCAGCTAAGGAAAAGCTATTCCTTTAGTAGCAGCTAACTCAATGGCAAGCAATCTTCCCGCACTCTCCTACTACTTAACTGAACTATGAAGCATCCCTTGGTACAACGGAATATCCCTGACCCGCGGTACATACCGCAACATTAGATCCTTCAGACACCCTTTCATGTCCGAGACCACCTCTGTCACGGCTTCGATATCATCAACAGGACTGATAATGGATGTCAAAGTCGATTTTCGGACTCGCTTGGCTAAGACAATAATCTTAGACAAGGAGAAGAACGACAAATAGAATTGCACAAAAAGATCAGCTTCCGTAATCTCAATCTTATATGGAAAGATGGGATGAGACGAGGGTAACCGCTCCTAATGAGAGAGACTGGCACTGGTAGCAATTCGGGTTTCACCTTATCGCCAGCATAGGCCTTCTGCAAAGAGGCCGCACACTGCTTGAAATACAAAGCAACGTGCAACCACCCTGATTTCCGACCTAGCCCCTCCGGTCTTGCCAATGAGCTTGTCAACCGAGTCTCAGTGCTTTGGATATTGAACGAATCTACTCTCTGAAATTTCTATGAAAGAGAAGGACGGCTAAAAAGGTGTGCAATGCAAGGAAAGAGTTCACGCCGCAGCAAGTTGATTAGCTAACAACTTCCAGCGGCCTCGCTTCCACTCAAGGATCTCTCTCACCAGAGGCAGTCAGAGCTTCACTATACCAGTCAAGCAGTGATAGCTCTACAGTATACCCTTATTCATCTATTTGACTCCCTGAGACACCATTTCGTTCGACCTTTCCTTGTTAGGCGACTTTCTGCTCTCTTCTATGTTAGTGGATAAGCGCAATAAACAAGCTTGTCGGCGAGACTAGACTCGTGACGAAGAGCTCAAGAGAGAAGAAGCTTTCGTAACTGTTGATCCGTCGATACCGATACTGTTTAAACCATACTCCAATCACTGCCAGCTCATCGTTGATGGCTCACGTAACACCAAGTCGAAGCCTTACTGCATACATGCAACCTCCTTTGCTTTCCCCACTTCCTCTGCCGTTGATAGCTACTTCGATAACATTGCGTTATTTTTCTTTAGCGGAAAAGGAGACAAAGGCTAGGTGCCCTTTCTTTAAGTGATAGGGGAGAGGTTAAGACTAAGTTGAGGAAGGAAGAAGGTGAGACGAGAAGACCTCTCACAGGTTGGGGAGGAAAAGATAGAGGCGAAAGTTATCGAATCTTAGCTCTCTGGATCCTCTAAACTGGCATCTTCTACTAAGAATAGTGCCCACCCCCTTTCCTAGCTGACCTCTGAAAAAAGAAAAAGGAGTAAATTCGGCTCATCTGCAGAAGGTGGAGCATGGTTTCCTTAATCTCCAAAGCATAAGAGTGGTAAGGAATCGCTCAAGCCCATAGAGTGATGACAGCTAATTAATAAGTCAGTCCCTAAGGCGGTATCGATGCCAGCAGGTTATCGTCCTTTCACCTCGCACACAAGCTGCCTACCAGTCAGGAACAAAGTCCAAGAGCAAGTCCAGTGGCATTTCCATCAAGGAATTGCAGCACAAGCTTACCAGACTAAGCAGTCGCTACTCCCTGCTATGAGAACTAGGTTTATTCTGACCCTACTGTCTAAGTCCCAGCAATCGCGGCTTAGCTGCTCAGGCTTAATCTAGGTGGGTACGGGACTCCGCAGCAAGTGAAATGTCTCTAGCTTAGTTCGTTCGTCAGTGCCCCAAGCGAGACCATAAAGATATCAAACTGACTAAATCATGAAAGTGAGGTAACGCCCGTTGATTCACTGCTGGTCTATTCCACCAGCTTAAACTAAGGAAGGAATGCAACAATCGAAGACTTAGACATTAGCCTTTTATTTTGAGGAGGCAAATTAGGAACTTTCATACAGTCAATCTAGTAGCTCTCTTCTTTCCTATTAGCTCGTAGTTCCCTTCCTCTAGTGGGAATAACCTGAGGGAACTGGCTCCTAAGCCAATACGGATGCTAGCGAAGAGCGGAGGAGAGAGCAGCCATCTTAGCTTCCTGGAACAACCAGCTGGCTAGATCTAATTTCTTCTCTTATTTGTGCTCGATCCAAAGACCCAGGCTAAGCGCTTTGCCTTTAAGCGAAAAGAAAGGACAGGATAGATACATACCATAGGATAGGGATCTCCTGATGAAGTCAATCAGAAATTTTTTTTTATCTTATCTCATGGAATGAGCAAAGACCAGAATTCGTTTCGTTGGATGGGATTTATGCAGCAGTTCCTTCTTATTATAAGGTGTCGTAAAGGTGACGCGAGAGTCTCACGTACGGTTCCTTTGAGAAGGGTGTGATACCACCACCTATCAGGCCCGACGAGCGGTCCACGGAGCTGCATCCCTACTCACCTGGTCCATGCACATCGCTCTCTCTAGGAGGTTGGCCGCCTATCCTAGATCTTCCCATTTCAAATAAGATCCCGGGCTCGATCCGGTTTAGTATCAAGGTGATTCTTTTTCTGTTCCTATATATATGGGTCCGTGCAGCATTTCCACGATATCGTTATGATCAATTAATGGGACTTGGCCGGAAAGTGTTCTTGCCTCTATCATTAGCTCGGGTAGTCCCCGTTTCTGGTGTTTTAGTCACCTTTCAATGGCTCGCTTAATCATGTGCGAGGAATTGCCCTATTGAGTAATGGGAAGCGGGCTACTCCCCGAAAATGCCCTGCCCCTAGGTTCATTTGTCGTTGGGGCTCAAAATCTTCCTTGCTCGTTCCTAGGTCTTTTATTCCATTATTTTGGATCGCCGTATTATTTCACTCACTGAGTTCTGTAATTCATTTCTCTTTTCTGAATAGTTGGTTGTGTTGGATGATTGATGGGTAGTCTTAGATTTAGGTTGTTTTTCAAAATATGCACAAATCCTTTTAGGTTAGGTGATGTAAGCTTCATTTACAGTTTTCCGGCTTTTTTCGAGCTT